>VWPU01017220.1:0-420924 GCA_013398955.1 Callaeas wilsoni
TATATATATAAATAATCTGTTTTAAAAAAAATTATTACTTTCCTTTTTATCCCTTTCTCATATAGTAAAAACGCATATTTGGAGGAAGGGAAAACGTTACTTTTAGAAATTTAGTGCTCCTGATCTGGAAAAGACCTTTGTGCTTTAAAATATTTTGTTTTAATCAGAAATCAATTTCCAGCTACCCTTTAAAGTGATACCGTATCTGTCCTACACTTATGTACTGCTTAATTTTGTACTCCTGGGAGGTTTTCTTTCTCTCTGATAGAAAAGAGCTTATTAACTTTCATTTATTAGGAGCATTTAATTTCTTTCCTGTTGCTAAATTTAAGAAAATATTTGAAGAATGATTTAGAAGTAATGGTAAGGTTGTTTTTCTTTTTTTTTTATTAATTGGGCAATAGAAGATAACATCTAGAAATCATGACAGTAGCCGACCTTTGGAATTTTGATATGGTTATTTTAAAAGGAAAATAAACTGAAGATTTAGAAGAGAAAAGAATCCTATTTAAGTATAGTTCACATATTCCAACTAGTTGCATTCTTGCCTTAAATTTAGTAACTCCACTTAGCTATTCTAAGATTTCTCCAGACATTTCAGATACAGATGCAACTATAAAATATATTAAATATATAATTTGTACTGTTTGTAACACAAAATGATTATAACTTTACCAGTCAATGTTGTTGTCACCTTTAATATATAGTGCCTGGTTATCTGTTTTGGTTTTTTCCCCATTCTTTGAGGTTTTTTACTTATTGAGGAATTTGGGAAACAAAAAAAAAGAATTTGTTGATAAGATGTTACCACTGTGAATAAAGCATGGAAATAGAAAAAAATATGAAAAAAATTACCAATCTCAAAGTTTCAAACCATTTACAAGCTCAGTGATTTTAAATCTAAAACAAACTACATGAGCATCCAGTCTTACTTTTTTGGCATATTGTGAAACTAAGTGACTCATTGGAATAAAATATAATAGTAAAATGTAATTTGACCTCCTACAGAAAAGCCAATGCAGATGTGTAACGTTACTTGTGTCAGTGTTTGAGGGAACCAGACCTGTGGTGCTGTTACACAGCATGTCCTGTAATAAAAAATGAAGTTTATGCTTCCTTGCTCAGCACATCAACTCATTATTTATTATGCAATTTTCCTGATCTATTACAATTTAGAACTGACAGTTTCTGGGAAACTCTTATTTTCCCTATGGAAAGCAAATAAATATCACTTTTACTCCCCCATATATAATTGCAAATTGATTTTCAAGTTGGATCACTTAGCATCACTTTTCATTGTCTAATGCGGCCTTATATAATGTTAAATGCTGAGGCTGTTGAGTAACTGGAGAGTAAAACAATTGATTTTTTAATATAATTGTCCGTGGTCAATTATCATAGAAGTGAGGGTGTGTGATTTCGGCCTTGTAGGACAAACACTAATTCCCATGAAGGAATCTGTAGAAGAATTATGGTAAGTCAAGTCTGTTAACACTTCTGATGCCTTGAAGCAGATGTCTCTGTTTTTAACTTTTCCAGTTCTTCTGTGTAGTTGGCAAGGAGAGCTGGGCATTTTCAAAAGTCTGCAAAGGGACGTCTTGTCGGCCTAACTGGATAACTAAACTTTGGCCAAAAATCTCCCAAGCCCCTTGAAGACCTCTAGGCTTCCCTGTAAGTGATTCAGGGATGTTGGGCAGAATTGCGCATAAAGTTTATGTACAAGAGAACTGATAGCTCAGACAAATCTCCTTGGCCAAATGTGTTTGGTTATCCATGATCTTACATTCCTCTATCTGTTCCTTTTCATCAGCTTTTCTTCTTAAACTTAGCTGTGTTGCAATCGAGACTCATCCCACTCTGCCCAGGCAGAAACCAGACTGGACCTACTTTCAGCCCTTCATGATACTCCCAGTACTTTCCTCTGTGCTTCCTGGCACTGTGCACTGTGCCATCCACACACCCTGGCATGGCTGATTTCAGGTTGCATTTTCATACCTGGGTGCTATGACCACATCATTCTGGGAAAATGCTCTGGGAAAGCAAATTTGTGCTCCAGTGCTGCAGTGCTGTTACACTGTCTTATCTCTGACTCCAAGTAAATATTGTTGTAGAGGGTTAAGGTTTAAGTAACTTAAACTACATTATATAAGAGGTTTTTATCGGAAAGGTAACTAAATTCACTTGAGAGGAAATTAATTTCCTTGCAGAAATCCAATACATCCATTTTTACTAGGAAGGAAAGAGAAAGAAGTAAAATCAAAAGACTGTTTCCAGATTGAGAGAAACAGTGACTGTAGGTTTTGGAAGTGATAAAGGTCCTTGACACAGGACACTCGCTTTTTGCTTTCCTTGCCCGTCTGGGACTGAGCCTGTGTTTGTCAAGCCACATCCTACAAGGTGCCAACAGCTGGGTGAAAGGGAATATGACAGCAGTCAACTCCTCTTGCATGCCCTTGAGTTGTGCATCCTTCCTTGATGATTTTTTATTTCTAATGCATATTATAATAATTCTTCATTCCTATATATTTGCTATTTAAGATTTTGTAGAGCGTGATTGGAGACTACTCTAAAGCATTTGTGACTACTAATAACCTGCTGGCTGGTGCCTGAGACTTGAGGCAATTTACTAATCAATATTTGCTTAAAAACTAGAGTGATTTGTAGTGGCTTTGTTATTAGTCATAAGAAATAACAATAATTTTGTCTTGTCAAAATTAGAAGTACAAAATATCCATTTTTATCACAGTGATTCTAGAAGAATTTGTATTTATCTTCCATTTTAAATTTAATAGAATCAGATATGTACTCAATCATATCCAGTTTTGACTGCTTGATTGAAATCAATCAGGCAGAACCTGAACTGTTGTTCGTTGATAGTTCTTCATTAACATAATACGGATTACAATAATTGATAGTATTTTGTCATCTGGATTCATCTACATCAAAATCTATTTTATAGAATTCTGCAGGGCAGATTGAAATAGAAAGAGAAACAGTATCAATATATAATGCCGATTATCTAAGGTCCAGGATTCTACTCTAAACTTCTGTGTCATTTTCTCAGTAAACTCAGTTCATGTTGGTGGGTGATGTTTTTAAACCATGCACTGTTGATTTCTGTCAAACGTACTTTTTGTTCTACAAATTTCCCTTAAGCTATCCTTAGTTTTTTGACCCTAATTCTTTTCATTTGAAAATTGGCAGAAAGGGCTAAGTATTTTTTTGTAACAGTTATGCCAAGTCCACTGGCCCAGATTCTTCACAAATGTAATTTGCCTGGCTTTGCAATCAGTTTAGTTTCCAGATGATTTGGCTCATCGTAACTTTGAGAGAAACACATAATGGTGACAAGGTGCCCTGGCCAGATTAATTGAATGCTTTTTAAAAGTACATGTAGCCAATGAAGAAATAAACAAAGATTGGGGGGTTGATTTAAAGCCTCTTAACTTTTTGTAATGGAATCTTGTATTTGAAGTCATGTTCATTTCAATTTACAGGCAAGGTCCTTTAGCATGCATAAATCTGTTTTAACTGTTTATTCATGGATAATTAACTTACAGTCACAGGACAGTTTATAATCTTCATAATCTTTGTCTTATTTTGACTATGTTACAGATTTACTGGCCTGCAGCAAAAGAAAAGGTAGAATTATGCAAGTTAGCTGGGAAAGATGCCCATGTAAGTATGATGTATATTTTTTATTATCATTGAGAATTACGAATATCTGTGTATTTGCTACTAAATGCACAAAATGCTTTAGTAAGCTCTTGTTACACTTCTTCTGAACTAATGTCCTAAGTGTTTTTTCTTAATTAAAAAAAATACATTTCTATTGTTTTTTTAAATATTAATACTTTAAAAAAAAATATTGCAGGCAGCAATCATGCTAGGTTTTTCTTTTATGTAATAAACATAGCTGAGAGATGAATGGATTTTCCTCAGAAATGTATACCAGGCAATACTTCCCTGAAATCCTATTTTTTCACATTAAAATGCTTCTTTTTTTCTTGGGAATATCCTGAATGTAACATCATTATAATTCATTAAAGAAACAGAGTAGGAGAGCAGTATACAAATCAACTTAACTTGTAGACAGCTTCACTTAGGGTTAAAAGAAAATCTCAGACTCAATAGCTGTTGCCTGGAACCACAGATTTTCTTTAGGAAGTATATTTAAGGTGTATATATATATATACACATATACAGGTATATCTATACACATATATGTATACAATACAACTTTTATATGTTTTGTGTACCACAGATTACATCATGTGTCTAGAGCCCACTATAAATGTAAACATTTCCTGGCTGTAAAATAAAATTTCTTCCTTTTCTCTACAAAAACCCTCCTGATTTCTACCCAGCATTTTGTCTGCCAAGGTAGATTCCAGCTCAAAACACTCAGCTCTCTGCCTGAAGGATTTCAACTTTTTATTCCAACTTGTTGCCACCCTTATCTTTACAGCAATCAAAACCTAAACAACACCTTTGCTGAGCACTGGGAATATTCTGATACTGGTGTATAGGGAAGATTTGTGCTCTTCTATTTCTGTACTAAGAGAAAAAAGAAAGGGTCTGGGGAGGGGGATATTTGTTTTGGACTCTCATTTAGGTGTAGGGTGATGACTTGAACATATGAACAGATCTTGTGTATTCCCTCTGAAGTACTTCTTTCGTGTTTCTGTATTAATTTCATTTTGGAGAAGGCTAGAGCCAGCCTTTTCTCCCAGCCCATGTACCATCCTTGCAGCATGTAGCAGCTGCCAGTGCTGCTGACCAGCATGGACCAAGCCCAGCTAGAGCCAGGATATCCCACTGGACTCAGAAATGATCAAATAAAAGTGACCAGTAGGATGTGCTTGGTGCAGAGACAAAGCAGACCCTTGGAAGTGCTTTGAAGCCTTTCAGCCCAGCACAGTTACTGTAATCGTGTAATCTTTGGTGTTAAAGCACGTGCAGCACCCTGAGCCGGGAGCGAAGGCAGGAGGACTGGTAGCCAGACAAACCCAGTGGCTCTGCGACCTCTGCCCAATTGTTGGCAGGTGTTGTTTGCTACAACACAGGCTGGACAGATACCCTCCAAACCGTGCTGTGAGGACACAGCTTCTTGTGGCTGTAGCATTACAGCAGAATTAGGTTTGCAAGCGTGATTGATGAACTGCCTGCTAGATAGCCACTGTCAAAATGCAGCTGTCAGAGCTTTGAACTACTTTATAAGCAGTTTCTGCTTACTCAAAGTAGTTTTGAGTTTAAGTGCTGTGGCTGTAACTTCGTAGAAGGTGTAAGGTGAAAGAGAAGAACAAACATGAAAAGTAACCTTTATCTTTCTTTTCCCAACAGACAGAATGTGCCAATTTTATCCGTGTTCTTCAGTCATACAACCGGACCCATGTTTATGTCTGTGGCACAGGAGCGTTTCACCCTCTCTGTGGATACATTGAACTTGGAACTCACAAAGAGGTAATTTAACTTTCTCACTAGTGTGACATGTCAAGGAATAGCCCTCCTCTTGTTTAGCATTCATCATAGATTGGAAAATACTATGTGAGTGTGTAAAAAATGACCTGACAGCAGCTTGCATAAATAGCAGGGTAAATGGTGGATTCTGCGGGTCAGACGGGAACTCTCGTTCTCACATTTGGTATGTGCATATCGCTTTTGAACAAAGCACTTTCCTCAGGCTTAATACACAAAGTTCTTTGGAATGACACTTCCATGTGATTAACTAAGTGAAGAAAACATCTAACCCAGATGTCTTCCTTTCTTGTAAGTAATTTCTGCACATACTTTTCTTACACACATACATTCAGAGTTCAAGATGAAACTTCTAGTTCTATCTTTTAATGTACATATACCCTTGGTCCACGGAGGGTTTCCTATGCCTTGTGCATGACAGTAATAAACACTTTGAAAAGGGTCTCTGAGCCTGAGTCCAGAGATGGTGTCTCAGGACTTTGCAATGTGTTGCAGTCTGGTCACTAAGAAGGTGTTGGGTGTCCTCCGTCACTGGTGGCATATTCCTGAGCTAAAGTTAACAGCTGATTGGTCTTCATTTGCCGGTGACAAAGAAATCTCTATCCTAAGTGGTAAATGTTTGAGACCTAACCCCCTCAACAGAAGAATTTTGGTGTTGTGTCAAGCAGCCACTTAGTACACAAGTCTCTTTTTAACTCCTATATGTATCACACCTTGGCTATATTTATCCCACTGGCTCTGTTCTCAGACAGTGTGGAGATGTGACCTGTCTGGCTGCTTGCCTGTGCTGCAGGCTTCCTCTGCTGCTATGGAAATAGCTTTCTCTTTTCTTCAAAGCCGGGTAAAATTCTAGAATATAAGGAATTAGGTCTAAAGTTACTAAATAGAATAACCTGAGACTGAATGAAATTACCCCACAGAATAAGAATCATAGAATGATTTGGGTTGAAAGGGCCCTTAAAGATCACCCAGTTTCACTCCCCCCACCGTGGGCAGGGACACCTTCCACTAGACTAGGTTGCTCAAAGCCCCATCCAGCCTGGCCTTGAACACTTACAGGGATGGGGCATCCACAGCTTCTTTGGGTAACCTGTGCTGGTGCCTCACCGCCGTCACAAGGAATAATTTCTTCCCAGCATCTAATCTAAACCTACTGTATTTCATTAAAAGCCATTCCCCATTGTTCTATCACTGATAAATGTAATCAAGGGCAGATCCTCACAGAAAAAAAAAAAAAGATTAATGCTAGCCCAGACTGAGATCCATTGTTATGTACCCCACAATCTGTGGGCTGGATGATCAGTCCAGAGGGGCTGCCTATACAACAGAAAACTGAAGCTGTGAGAAATATCTACACAGTGGTGTTCTTTGCCTAGTAAACCATTAATTCTCCTAGTATTGTCTGGTATATGCTGTATAATTTGGCTTACAATGGAAGAATTCTGTAGACTGCTTTGCTACTTTAAATATTCCAGTTGAAGCAACTGAAATTTTAGATCCCTTGTATCATGCTGATTTCTTAGCTGAAGGATCAAATACACAGCTGAATGGAACAGAACAGCTCTCAGCAAGAGTATAAGTAAGGCTCTGGTTTACCTCTAGGTCATTAGCAAGATTCCTTATTCACTCTACCATTGCCCTACTTCATTTCATCTACTTCATTTGTGAAGGTTTTTTTCACCAGACCTTATGAAATTATGGATTTGGTCTGACTGTTCAGTCCAGCAGCCAGTCTAGACAAGGGGTCTGTCTCAGTTAGACATGACCAATTACCTTATGAGAGGAAATGGAAGAAGAATTCTGGTATTGTATTTCCTAATCCCCTCACTGTCTCCCAGTCCTGCCTCTCCCACATTCCTCCTGGTTGCTCAGCTGCAGTGGTAGGTTGGACAGTGTTCAGCACTGCTCCTGCCTCTTCTGACAGAGCAGCTGTTCTACAGCCTCCTACTGAGTTATCAGCCTTGAATGGCATCAGGCATATTTTCTCTTTCCTTCTTGGAGCCCCAAACACCCTTCAGCCACCATCCCTCCACCGCCTCTTCAGATAAATGTGACAAGGCAGGAGGGTGCTGAGGATCGGCCCAGTGATAGGAATTTTCAATAGGCAGTTGAAAATGTCTCCATGTAGGAACTGAAGCCAGGAGTCCTACAGGATAAGTCAAAGCATTTTTAGTGCAAATCCATTCTCTTAGTATTTTTCCTTTCTTCTCTCCCTCACCTTTTTAAATTTAAAAAAAAAAAAAATTATGTCTCTGGGTTATAAGAACAGATAATGAATGTCTGGTAATTAGCAACGTCTCCAAGAAGATGTGGGATGCTTGGGAGAGCCAGGCCCTGAGATAGCCTCATGGAGGCTGTGAAACCAGGCAGTGCTCTGCTGACCTTTGAAAGCTGCTGGTGGATCTGCACAGTGCTCTCCTGGCCAGTGCTGTGAAAACAGAAAGCAAGACGGCGTGGATCAGGTGACTCAAAACCACAGCAGACACTGCTTTTGAAGCAGTACAAATCCCCAACGGGATCACACAATTAAAGGGGATTAAAGTCCTCGTCTTGTTATTGCTCAAGTCACTGCCAAAACTTCTCTTGGCCGGTGAAGAAGAGGCTTGGCCCGGTTGGTACTGTTAGCCACAGCTCTCCAAGGGATGCTCTTTTTTTTGAAAGCTTTGCCCGAAGTGAAAGCAGGAGGTTAATTCTGTGTGAATGCCTGGTAGTGTCCATTAGTTTGTCTGGGTGAAGTCTGAAATATCTGATGTTGATCTGTAACTCCCTTCGCCCCCTGAGTAGTGCTGGGCTTGCAGACAGCCTCTTCACATGTGATAAGGCAAGGGTTCTCTGAGCAGCTCGGGATGGCACATCCCGGAACAAAGGACAATGGGACACCAGTGTAGCATTGTCAGAAAAATAATGCCTAATCTTTAGTTTAGTTTTGTCCTTGCTATGCTTACTTCAGCAGCCTGAGAATTTGGTTTGCTTGATATTCCACAGGTTCGGAAAGGTAACAAGAGTTTTTTGCTGATTAAATTCTGCTTTGTATGAGCTAGGATTGCTGGAGGAAATTGAATTTATGTTCCCAGATTGGAATTGATTTTTCTTTTCTCTTAAGGAGCTTAATTATTCAATATCCTGGGCTTTTGTCTTCTGAGCCTAGAGAGTTTAGGAGGCACCTCAATAATGTAGAGGTTTGGTCATTTATAATCAGATGTGCATTAAGGATGAATTGAATTAATGTGTTGTGAAGTCTAATCCTATGTGGCCATCTTTGGACATACTTGCTTGTCATTTGTACTCTCCTGGCCTCTTGCAAGGCAGAGATATGGAAACAAATAATTAAAATCACTTTACTGTATTTTAATTGTTTAAATCATGGACGTGTTTTGATTTTTTTTTAAACTAGCTTCTAAATTTTTGTCTCTACAATAGGCATTAAATTCACATTGATTGGATTTCAGAGTACTAGTGGGATTTTAAATATCACCATAGGTAGGAAAGCATGTTAAGGGAAAATATGTTAAAAGCACTTCTGTAGGGAATCACCCTTCTCTTAATGGCAGCATAATTCTGAAGATCAAGTCTCTGTACCTGCAGAGAGTTCACTTTACTTTGAGCTATCAATTTGCCTTCAGCAGGACTCACTATGAATTTCAGGTTAACTGTACTTTCAGGAAACCACTGAAAGGGGCAAGTAAAAGAATCTTTGTTGGCAGTTCAAAACTATAATAAAGCTTCAAATGGATGCCTGCAGGAATAGAGTTGTTGATTGCCCACTGACAACATCAGGAATAATTTTTAAATAATTTATTTTCTTTATCTTTCTCTATGCCCTTGTTCTGTGGCCCAGGAATTAATCACATTGTATTTGGAAACTACAAGGAAGAATCTATTCTGATAGCTCTTGTATCATTAGCCTTGTTAAAAGTATTAAGAGAGAGCATATGCTGCTTTCATTTTAAAAGAGTCTGAACTGTGTCTGCTGTGAACATTATTCAGCAGTCCCTGGAGAAATTTCAGAGTCAGCCAGAATCCCTTCAGGGTCTCCTGTTGCAACACAGTCTATCAGCACTTTCCCAAATAGAAGCCAGTGCCTTTTAAGTACAATCCAGCTTTTAATTGGAGTAGAAATGAACAGTGCATCTCTTTTTTTCTGAAAATAATTGTATTTTTTTTAAGATTTGTGTTTCACTATAGAGTGACCAAGATACAGTAAAGCACTGAGTGAAAAAATCCGGATATAAAACAGACACAGAGTGTAAACATCAATGCTGAGATGACAGCTGCATGATCTAATACACCTTCACTTTGTACGTTAGCAGAACAGGCTGTCTAAGCGAGTTTTTCTCTGCGGCCACACCAGGATAATGAATTTGTGTTTATCCTCAGGAAATGGTATTCCGTTTGGATACCCAGAACCTGGAGTCTGGCAGGTTGAAATGCCCGTTCGATCCCCAGCAGCCGTTTGCTTCAGTGATGGCAGGTAAGGAGCCACCAGAGGCGGGTGCTGCCCTCGGACCTGTGATGGCTCTGGTGCGAGCCCAGGGGCTCAGCAGATGTCACCGCTGGAGCTCCTGTGGCACTCATCGTGGTTCCAGTGCTCTTTTGTGCTCTCAGAGCTGAGGAAGCCTTCAGGCTGCAGACAGCAGAGAGCTGGAAGGGCTGTGATGCAAACAGAGGCATTAGAACAGCTGTGAAGCCTCTGTCAGCCGGGCAGGAAGGCAGTTTCACCCTCACCCAGTCATTGCTCCTTTAAGAGGACAACAAAAAAACCCACACGGACAGAGAGTGTTTGAAGCCCTTGTGGGCCTCTTTCTGCAATTATCAATATGTTCTGCCCTTTGAAGCCTGCTGACACGCACTATTTCCATAAATACGTTTCTGAGGTTTCTATTTACTCGAGTAGCCACTTCTGAAGCTGGGAGCCGAGGAACAAGATAGTGCACTCTGCCTGCTGCGTGCATCGCAGCACTGTGTGGTCTGACATTTGGGGCCGAGGAATGTCAGCTTGACCTCTGGATTTCAAATCACTATAAGAGCTACTTTTGTCATGGTTTGGTTCATAGCTTTGGACAATTTTCATTTAACTTGTCCGTCAAGCATATGAATACAAGATAAGAGTGAAGCACCATGACGTTTTCATTTACAGCCAAAGAGCAGTGGTGACAATGCTTTGAAGTATCGGTCACTCTGTGTTATAAAAAGAATATGACTAATGTTCAGTCTTTATTCTCAGATAATAAGATAGATGATTTGTGATTCTGACCTTACAGATGGGGCAGGACTTCCTTTATTAAAAACAATAGATTAAAGCCTGTGCTTATTCTTCTCAGAGATCCCTAGTACTCTTTAATGACCGCGAAGGCTATTTTTAAAATGGGATTCTAGAAACTTTAACTTTTTTTTTTTACTTTTTTTTTTTTTTAAATGTAAGCAATAGAACTCTGTGATTTATTACAGCGTTGCCTAATTTCAGTAGCACTCTGGTGCTTTGACTGTTCTATTAAATCTTCTGAAATGAAGAAGCTGCTGTCTTTTAGCTACCTAAGACAGGAACTTTGCTACATAACAATTTTTGGGCTAGATAAAATTAATGGTCAGGGTATTCTAGTATCCCTTTTTTGACTGTGCCTGGTGTCAAGTGCTTCACAATAATGTACAAGGAGCACTGTAAAGAGTTACAGGCCTGACCAGAGAATGTGGTTTTGGTCTATCTTTGCTTACCTTATTCCCAAATGAACTAGGAGAGCAGTATAGTTCATTCATAAGATGCTGCCCTGGAGCTCAGGTGAGTACATTTCCCATCTCTGCCACTAATGAGTGGAGTAACTTTGGCATGTCACTTCTCTCCATCTACTTTTATTTATCTGCCAAATGGCAATAAAGATTACTTGTATCCTTCAGAGAACACTTTTTATTCACTTATACATTTATGAGCTGAGTAATATCTAACTATATTTTCACTCATATATGTAAGTTAATGCAACTGAGTAATTTTCATTCTTTATAGAAATAAGTCATCTGAATACTACATGACATATCACTCCAAGTAAATCCCACAGATAAATTTGAAAAACTAGTCTTTTGAACTGAAGAATCACCTGCTGATCATCCATTCTGTATTACAAATTACCACTCACCAAAACTGTTCAGGACGTAACAGGAACTTGGAATGAGAGATACCAAATGCCGAGAGAAGTGCTGAAAATGCCTTGTCAGCAGAGCCTAAGCAAGGATGGAGAATTTCTGTTGGCCCTTCAGATGTATCGATCACCAAGTGCCTGTCAGTTAGCAAACACCAATTACTCTGCCCATTCCTCATTATGACAAATACCTTTCAGAATGCACTATTGTTTCTTTACAAAGGCAACATGCTGTCTGAAAGATGTGCTTTCCACAACTGTCATGGAAATAATACAGAAGTAACAATAATAATGAGGTAAAAGGAAAGATGATAGATCTTTTTTGGACAAATAAAGTGCTTGTGGATCATGGGTTGTGGGTTGGTTTGTTGATTTTTTTTTCCCCCTTGATCTTATTTTTTTAAGTGCATTTACATCTTTTGCAAATGAAAGCACAAACATCAGTGTTGAATGGTATTTATCCTGCATTCAGTCTCAACAAAGGCTTTTCTCTAAAAGATCTTGTGAAATGTTTCAGTGCAAGAGCATCAGAAAACCTGGATAAGGAACTTTTGGAAGGGGATTTTTATGTATCATATAGCTTTTTATAAGATTATAATTTATGAACATGAACATAACAACATTCGTTGTTTTTATGAATTCTAGGGATTTATTTCTGCAAGTCATTCAACAAAAAAACCCTCTTCCAACCAATAAAGCTTGTTATTTTACAGTAAAAAAGGAGTATTTTAAAATGCACTGTTGTAGGGGTTTGGGTTCTTCTTTTGTTTTGTTGGGTTTTTTTTCTCTTCCTTGAAGAATTTTCCCCATAGGTGTGGCTGATGGCCCATCATGGCTGGATACTTCACAGACAAAGGGGGTTATCAGCTCAGCGGAGAAGGCCGGTGGCCTCTCTCGTTACCTGGGAGTGCCCAGGCGGGGCCGGGGGGGGGGGGGGGACAACTCTCTCTCCGGGGGCTCGGACACTCTCTCACTCTCTCGCTCGACTGGAGAAGAGGAAGGAGGCGGCCGAGGCTGTTTGGGGAGGAGTTTCGTAGTAAAAAAATGTTCACAGTGATACTGGTACTTTGCTTCTTTTTGAAAAGTACTGAGATCTGAAGGGAAACAGAAAGTATTGTGTGTTTTTTAGCATTTTCATTGCCCATAAAAATGGCAGAAGAGCAACTAGTGACTGCAATTGCAGCAAGCTTGTGGCACCGTGTTACAGATGCAGTGTCCTTGTGAGGCAAATTCTGGCTGCCTTATTCAAGCAAGATGTGTCGTGGACTTTAGCGAGACCACTCTGTGTTAAAATGATGACAATTTGTGTCTGTAGCCATATTCCTTCCATTAACACAAATTCCCTGAATTTGTGCCTGAATTCCTCTTCATGAATCAAGTGTTGGATGGAGGTCCTTGCTCCAGGAATGGGCCAAGCTGCAACATTCCAATGGGGAAGCATCCATCCTGTTTTTCTAGCTCAGGAGCACGAAGCTATTGGGGCCATGGCAATCCTGGGACACAGGAGGTAGCCGGAGTGGACAGGTGGCCATGTCCTCACCGTGGCTCCCAGGTGCCTGGGACAGGGTGTTCAGATTAAATAGACCTTTATACCCTTAAGAGCCCAGTATCCATTAGAGCCTGAGAAATTTACTTTTCTGAGTGCCTAAAAGATCTGAAAATTAGGCTTTGACTATGTTACTTTTCAGACATACAATTACAGACATCACTCTCATTTCAATGTAAGTAAATTCGCAGAACCAAAAAACCCATTAAAATATGACCCAATAATATTTTAAAGCATTAAATTAGTTCATAGACCAATTAAACACAGGTGTTGTTCACCCAACAAAATGTAAATAGCCTTAATTTTTTTTGTGCCACAGCTGTAGGAACCCTATTTCTTTTTCATTTGCAGATGAGTATCTTTATGCTGGAACGGCTTCTGATTTCCTTGGCAAAGACACTGCTCTGACACGTTCCCTGGGCCCTTCTCACGACCACCATTACATCAGAACTGACATTTCTGAACATTACTGGCTTACTGGTAAGATCCCAAACATATGCTGTTGTCATTTGCGTTGTCCCTGCCTCTCTGAAGTTAATAGCTCCTTCCTTATATAAATATATGTCCCGTAACTATAAATATAGATATTGTATCATGGAGTCTTTGGATTATGTAGGCTTTTTTTAAAAAGCTCAGTGGAAAAGAAATGCACTTGAGAAAAGTCACAGAGGTGAAAATGCTAATTAAGGGAAGAGTAGGAGCATAAGACCTAATCATAGTTTCTGTCTTTGATCTATATATCTGTATATAATCCTACAATCGAAATAATATCATGACTAAAATGCTTCTATATCCAGTCTTGTTGGAATAATTTCTTTTTAACCTGTTTTTTCCAGTCACTTGTTAAAAGCTGTTCCATACAGCATGTTGAAGCGACAGACTAGAAATCCCACAATTTTTGATAGGAGGTCTTTTTTTTTTCTTTTCTTCTTTTTTTAGGGGGAAAAATACCCTTTGTTGCTGTGAGGATCATTTTAAAACCACTAAGGGCACACTAAAATAGCTTCCCAAGCAAAACACTGCTTTTTCTTGCCCGTTAACAAACATTGTGAGCTAGTAAACCCTCTGAAAAACTGGCTGCATTTGCACCCAGCTAGTCTCAAACCACACACAGAGTAACATGGAAAACTTCACTCACAAGCTAACCCTTCTCAATTAAAGCGTCCCCCTTTTAGCTGTCAACTGTCTTTAAAGATGTGGCAACACTGGCCCTGGCTCAGGATGCCTGTGTAACTATTATGGGTGCAGTGTAAGGCCAGGGCCTGCTGACCACAGGGTTAAGTTGTCTTCCCAGCAGACAACTTCTAAAAAGAATAATTTTGCCTCTTAACTCTTTGAGAACTTAGCAAGAGGAAATGTTCTTTTCTTTTGTTAATAATTTTTCCTTACCCCTTCTCTTCCTTCTTCTGTACTGTTGCCTTAAATGTCTATCTAGATGTAACTCCATAACCCCAGGATTTCTGCTGTGAGATGAGGAGAAAAAGGAAAAGCCACTTAAAAGTCGTGTTTACCTTTCCAAATAGGAAGTAGAAGAATCTCACATCTGACTCTACTGACCTATCCCACTTTCATTTCCTGGGCTGAAAATCTTTCTTGTCCCACCTCTCCTATCTCCTCTCTCTCGTTTGCACACACCCCTTGTGCAGTGCAGAGCAGAAATGGGCTGTAAGTGATATGGACCAGGATGGGTCCTTCCAGCAGTCCGTTCTCTAATTCTTATTAGCCGTGCAACTGCATATCCAGTTTTATCACTGATGGTCTGCAGATGCTCATCATGGAAAGGTGGATGGGTAGCTGCTTTCCTAAGTGATCAAATAATAATAAGCTAAAAAGAAATATTTGCTGTGGTTTGGCCCTGAGGAGCATCTGGTGTTGCCATTAGTATAGATCCACCTTGATGAGCATTACAGAGTTCAGTTCCCCATCCAAAAGAACTCGTAGATTAAAAATATTGTTCCAAGGATTTCTTTCAGTTATTATTGTTTCTTCATGAGCAGTTTGAGGCAAGGGAACAGTGCAAGAAAACAGAATAAACTGTAGGTTTGAGAAATGTTTAGATGTCCTAGTTTGGAGATTGGGTGGGGGGTGTCTGCCTTTCCTCCCTCTTTTAGATTGATTCATGATTTATTCTGTTTTCACTTAAAGCGTCTGTGTTTGTGAAAGTTTTCTAAGGAGAACAGCATATTAATATGTCTGGGTCTGAAAAACAGCTTTAGTGTGCTAGACTGTGAGGTGAAAATTGCCCCACACTATATAAACACTGAAGACCCCATATATTCTTCAGGTTTACCTTGTTTCCAGCCATATAAAACCTTACAGCCACAATTCTGTCTAAAACTTCACAAACACAATCCATTCAGTGTTATACTAAGAGGCATAGACATAAACGAGGTGCTTTTAATATTTTGAAACAGTCCTTTTAAGGTCGGAGAAAATTTTAAGTGCAACTTGAAATGACGGCATCATTTCTGCAATAAGCCGTAGGGTGGCCAATATATTTCTAGTTTATTGTGTAACGTTACCAATTACATACTTCTGTGCTTTCAGTCAATATTGGTATAAAGAAAATATTTACTTGATTTCAGGTTTAAAACTCCCATCTCATGTAAATCTCCTCTTCCCTAAATCTACCGCCCATTTACCAAGCATGTGTTAGACCTCCAGGAAAAGTTGTACATACTTGAATAATTGTACAACTGGAAATAAATTCTTACCATGCATGACTCATGTTTTACTTAGGATAAGCATAAAATGTACAGCTTGTTTTCTTCCAGAGGGCCAAGGAAGTTTTGCTATAATGCACCTTAATATTTTTAGAGTTTAGTCTTGCTATGTTTCTGGAAACAGAATTATCCTTCCCTGAGGGAAGGGAGGTAAAGACAAAGCATGAGGGAAAAATGCGTGGGATACCTTCCAGTTCCTTGCAGGGCATCTCTATCTTGACTAATTAAGACATGTCCTAATCTCAGTGACTGAATAGCAGCTCCACAGAGGGAGAAAGGAGGAAGGCAGCTAATCTTTCCCATGACTCAGGCTCACACGTGCTCATACTCCCGCAAGGGTGGCACTGGAGCAGAGGGGAGCAGGGCTGGGAATCAGGCGTTCCCACAGCTGCTCTGCGGAGCTGCCTCGCCCGGGACGAGGCACGTGGGGCTGGTGTGCCCTCTCGGGATGGCAGAGCTGCCCGCTGGAACCGGGTCTGCCCCGCGCCAGCCCCTGGGCAGAGGAGAGCACCCCGCCAGCCCTGCTCACAGGCACCCACTGACCAGCTGCACATTCCTCCCTCCTCAGGAGGAGAGGACCATAGCTGGAACGAGGGCTTCCTTGAATTGCATTCATCTCTTCTTTTTTTCCATTTCACTTTTTTCATCACAATTTAATCGTCTTTTCCAGGGCAAAGTCTTGGAGGCAATGAGTTCTTTATATCCTGCGAACTTTGGATGGGATTCAGCTCCCTTAGCTCTAAAAGGCAAAAGCTAGCATCCTGTCTGAGCTCAGCCCTTTCGCTTGCCTCTGTAATTTACTGAGAGAGGTGACACTTCCAGAGGGTGACTCACCCCGCCTATTGTAGGAATCTGTATTAAAATAGGATTATTCATTGTCACTTTGTCCCTCCCTGAGAGAGGACCTGGCTAAGAATGGGTTAGGAGCTTGACTTCGAGGTGGTTATGGTAAATGAGGTAAGCACTGCCCTTTGCATTCTGTCATGCCATGTATTTCTGGCAGCCCAACTACACAGAGATGCTGCTTCCCACTGTTTTGGGTTGCTTTTTCATTTCTTCCTGTTCTGGGACAGCCACTCCTTTGTGGTCCTCTTTTTCTGAGCCTAAGTTCTCCGTAGGTTGCACTGCCAAAAATCGCTGCTGGTTTCAGAAGGGCGTGATGGCCAGCAGGTAACCAGCAGCCAACCCAGCCGTGAAGGAGCAGCTGTATCAGCTTTTCCAGCCAGGCCACATGAGCATGTTTTAAAAAACACAAGCAGCACCTGTACCATCTATTGCCAGAGCTCACGATGCCTTTAATCCCCATTTTGGTTACATACAACCTAGTCATGAACTTAATATGTAGGAAAATCTTCTGCTGAAGCAAATAGTGGGGGGAATAGCTCTGTCTATGAGAAAACAAACAGTGGTTTAAAATCATCATCATTAGTTTTTTCTCCCATGCAAATAATCCAAAAGCCTAATTCACAGTTAGTTTAAATGCACTTTTATATGTTGGATAGATGGGTTACAAAAGATGAGACAACAATCTCACTTGCAGAACATAATGTGCTTTTTAGATCATAATCTCTTCCATTTAATTGTTTTCACTTTGTCCTTGTATCTTTTACAATGTGTTTTTTGCTTGGATTTAACTTTCAACTTCAATGTTTTCAGTCATGATTTAAAATTGTTAAATATTTGTGTTCCTTTAATTTGTTAGAGATTCTTCTAAATCTATTCCAGGAGTAGATATTGAGACATTTATTTTTGCATTTGGCTTGCCAAGGAAAGCAATGAAGTTTACTCTTAAACCCCCCATAGTCAACGTGTTTTGTTCTGTGAATGTGGATTAAGAAAAAATGGATGCGAATTTCAAAAAAGTGGTATTGAAGTATTTTACGGGTTTCTTCTTAAATGGCTATTTAGCTAACCACATGTTTAAGAAACCATACTGGAAGCATATTTATGTATTTATTCATGCTTAGAGATCTAATCTTCAAAGTAGCCATACAGGCCCTGAGGGGTAATTGAATATTTTCCTCAAGCTCATTTTGAAGTCCTAACTTAAATTTATAGATCTTGATGCCTGCATCATTTCATTTTTTCTGCTGAAACCATTCTCTAGTGTTAGAAAGGTTTAAAATGGAAGCAGCACTGTGGCTATTTTCACCCACAACTTCAGTCTTCTGTCACGAAGGTGCACACTGAGCACTTAAACATCCCATTTTGTCTCAGGCCCTTTGTCTCAGATGGCAAACTTTTGAAACCAAGACTCTCTTTTTCTTCTGTGTGTGCTGTAGAGTTCATGGTGAAAATTCCTCAAGGCTAATATAAAGTAACAATCATTATGAAAAGGAAAAAGGCATGAAGATATATTGAAAGCTGATAATAGTATTCCCCCATATAAACAGTGTGCTCTGTTTGCTCTGCATTCTTACACCACCCTTCTTATTGCTTTCTACTGCAGCCTACCTGATAATGGGGGACAAAGACTGTGTATTTTATTGCTGAAAGAATGTATTTTAGAGTCAAGGGTCTCTTTGCACTGTATTTGTATAGCCACTTCTGTTTAAAGAAAAACATCATTGATCCAAGTGCCCTCAGAAGAGCTCATCTATTATAGCACACTGGGGAATGTCTTAAAAATCACTGCCCCAAGCAGCTGGTTCACTTGAGCAAAGCAGGGTTGTTCCCTGCTCTGCTGCAGTCAGGGACCCTTGCACTGCTTTGATTTCTGATTTTAGTGCAAAATATAAAGGAAAACAAACAAAAAACCCCAAGACCAAAGCCGAAAGCCCTCAACTAGTGAGCAGGTAGAGCAGGATTGGAGATCATGGATGAGGGAGCTGGAGAACAGTGAAGAACATCTTGGCCCGATAAGTATGCCTGTAAGATGCAGGCGGACACCCATGCTTGCCTTGGAAGAGACCAGGAATAATATAATGGCCCAGCAAGCCAAGACAAGGCATTTCTTGCAAAAAGCAAATTTAAATAACCCAGACTAACCATTACATTGATATAGCCAATCCATTTTCAAGCACAACGAAGTGCGTCCTTAAGACTGACCAGCCAGTTTTGGAGTTTGCTGTGCTAACTGGGGAGTCCCAGCGTGGCACTGTGTTGGATTTGGTAGATATAGTCAGTAAGATTGCTGTATCACAGATGCGTAGGAAACATTCCTTTGTGAGCTATCCCTAGTAAACAGTGGTGTTGTTCTGTATTCATAACTGCTGCAATGAGTAATTAAATTAAATTCTGCCAGGTGATTTCAGAAAATCTAGTTAGCTTCATTTTGGTGGCAAGAGCAGTGAGGTAGATTTGTGTAGGCAATACTATGTACTGAGAGTTACTCTGTTTCCAAACGGAGGATGATAACCAGTGCTGCATACTTTTGCAAGTGGTAGTAAGATATATACGCAAAAACATCAGCCTAAAAGTAAATACTTCAGACTCCATGGTGGTTTTTACTTAGTGTTAGTAAGAAACTCGCTGCTACTTATCTATATGTTTTTATTTCACTGGAAGATGTAACATAAATGCAGAGATTTAACAGCAATTACTAAGGCTTTTCTTTTTTAACCCCCCCCCCCTTTTTTTTTTTAATTTCTAGGAGCAAAATTCATTGGAACTTTTCCCATCCCAGATACTTATAACCCAGATGATGATAAAATCTACTTCTTTTTTCGAGAAATATCACAAGATAGTGGCACATCTGACAAGACAATCCTTTCCAGAGTTGGGAGAGTTTGTAAGGTGAGAACGTGAGAACTCTTTCTCTCTTTCTCTCTCTCTCTCTCTCTCTCTCTCTCACCCTTATTTAAAGATAAAAAGCTAAACAAGTTTGGTTTATTTCTGTGAGAAATGTGGTTTTCCCTTTGTTACCCAATGAGCCATTGTAGTAATTTTTCTGAACATAGATTACTAATGCCATGTGAAATTTACTTGTAAAAAAAATAGACTTAATATTGACTGTGTACCTCTTGAAAAAGCTAATACATTTATAAATTACAATCCTATGTCCAAACAGTAAAGTACTGACCTTCAATGCAACAATGTCATGTTTTGTTGCATGGGTTTCCAGTGAGGATGGATGTGTCAAAGTGTACACAGTGGCAAGAAATTTGGGGTTTTGTGGAAAGTGCCCACTGAATGCATGGATATACAAACCCATGCCTTCAGCCTGGCTCTGTACATCATTCCTGGGCATTACTGAGAGCTGGGGTCAGTCATTTCTTTCTGCACATTTCTGATAACCAGCTGGGGTGAGGAGAGGCTAAGAATGTATACAGTTTCTGAGCTACATCCACATCTGCCTGGAGGTTTCCTCCCTTGGGAAGAAGAGCAATCCTCGACCCACTGACCAGGAGGAACCAGACCCTGGGTCTTCTGCAGTGCAAAAAGTTCATTTGCCTGGTGCCTGACCTCCTTTAAATGATTGCTCCTTCACTTTCTCCTTCATTCTGCTTGGGTTTGCCCCTTATGAAAGGGTTGTGCCCTGATGGTATATACAGACTCAAGCTTTCACAAGCTGCACTCTTCTTGGAGAAGCATCTCTGTCAAGGGCAGAAGTCTCTTTACAAGATGAGAAGAAAAAACCGTTCCTGCACATGAGGACGGCAGTCAGTGTAGTTTGCTGTTTAACAGCCTGATGGTTGTACTGAGGTCTCTACCCACAGTTGCAGAAGGGTCTGTAGCCTTCTGTGTCAAACACAGCCTCTATCCACTCCCCTGTCCCCTAGGACATTCTGTTCTTACATTCTGTAGGAACAGAAGCAGTCAGTGTAAGTGCTCCCACCCTGTCTGTAGGTCCTCAGGAATCACTGGTGAAAGTCGGGAAAATGGAACTTGAAAGCTGCCTTCATATTAGTAACATAGTAAACATAAGCTTTGAGCAAATTTTTATCTCATGTGTTAAGTTAGGTATCAGCAACACCACAGCAGTTACACAAGTACATTTTCTATGATATTTTGTTCAGAAGCTTTCACTGACTCGCATTTTCTGAGCAGTGCGACTGCTGGCAGTGAACATTATCTTCTCGAGAAACCTGAAAATTAGTAAATGAACAAAAGCATTTGTGATTTCCAGTAAGATGTGTGTGGGAGAAGAGCACTCATCCAGCTATGAACACACTCTGAAAAACAGAGCGGACAAGTGTATGGATGTGTAAATCTACAGCTTCTCTGAAGTCCAGCAAACTCCCAGCTCTAACTGAGATTTCAGTGGCCACAGCCATTTCACACTTCTGTCCTTGACCTAAAGTGTTAAGATAACAAAACATTCATTCATAAATCAGTTCTCTAGTAGGTTTTCAGCCAGACGAAAGAATGGATAATCTTTAGTTGGGTATTTCACAGCAGAGTGATTAATGGCAGAATGGAAATGCAAACATATATGATTTGCTGCTAGACATGGCATTTGCTGATTATGAGAAAGCACTTAATGCATTAGGAGAAATTGACAGACAACATTTTCAAGCCAAGGCACATGAGAGAGTATAGTAAACTAAGATATACTGGCTAGAGAAACCCAGCATCCTTTACCTAGAGAAAAAGGGAGATAAGCTATCATAATAAAAGCAAATGTACTATAAGGAAATCCTAATGACTGTGTATAATCATACCTCAAATGAGAATGAATTTGTAGAGTAATCATGTTAACGGGAAAAATGTAATGAATTTTATTTTTAGTAGTGAAAGCAAAACAATGAAAACTGATAAGCAAGGTGATTATTATTAATAGTTCTGCACTGTCTTCTTTATTTACTGAGCACTTCCCACTGGTTGCAGAATTCTCTTGATAATCCAGACTCCTGCTTTTTTGGATATTTGTCTTAATTACCAACAAATTAAATTTGCTAATTATTATAATAAAAATAGAATTATTATGGGTATTTAATATAAATTAAATATGCAAATAGCCTCATCTGTTTACGGACTGAGATATTTTGGATCTGTGCCGTGGTATGAAACATCTGCTGTGCTTAATTGTCTCTGACACTGGAACAACGCCTTTGATTGCAACAACTGATAACAACAATTTCTGCTTGCACTGTCTCATTAATGTGACCTGTACTGCACAAAGTTAAGCCTTTGCCTTCTTTCCCTGTCCTATTAAGCAGAGAGTAACAGTGAATGGGAGTAGCTCAGCAACTTCTGAAACAATTTGCTTGGTGTAAACACAGTTTTTTTCTATTAGAACTCGATTGCTCTCTACCTCACCGTGCCTTAGGGCTGGTGTCCATTAATGCCAGAAACACATGCTGAAATTAGAATAGGCTTCGTTTTTAATAAGAACCTTAGTCAATGCAGCCTGTTCTTTGGCTAATTTTCAAGGGTTCAACAATATGGTCTCTCAGTGATCCTCTCCCTTAGGGAAGATCTTCTCTGGAAAGCATTCCCCTTTCCCAGCTCCTTTCAGACCCAGAAGACTGCAGTGCTCTTGCTGGCAGCTCTGTGCCCAGTCAAACAGCTGTCACTTGTCCTGTTCAGCAGACCATCTGTACCCGGAGCCCTGCAGCCTGTGCTGCAAGAACGCAGCCGCTGCAGCTCTGCGCAGCACTCCCTCGGGCTCACGTCTCTGTTCTGTGTCACTGAGGGGCATCGCTGGCACTGGGGAGGAAGTGCTGTCAGCAGTCACTCTTAGAACCAGTTGTGTCATTTATCATGGCAAATGGCATTTCCTGTTTGTGGTTTGAGCAAGGAAAAAAAGTAGCATTGCCCTATCTGCAATACCTGATACTACGTATGGTGTGTTCATACTTACATAAATTGCAATGTTTGGGGTTATTTGCTTTCTTTTCATGTAAGGCCATAACCAAAAAGAGAAACTGCTATTGAAGATAAGCCAGCAAAGTTTATTTCTTTTTAAAAATTGATTCAGTTACACATATGTAATTTAAATGATCATACAAACCTTAACTTCTTAAGGTCATGGATCCACTTATTTCTATTTCTAGAAACACAGGCATAAGCTTTTGCAGCTACACTGTCTTCAAGCCCACTATGCTGAACCACTTTGCATCAGGTAAAGACAGGACACAGTCATTACACATTGAGGATGATTTTGAAAAAAAATACAATCGCAGCATCCATACACTGTGCCCTACTGTGTCCACTAACAAGTCAGCTACATTTTTGTACATATCCACCACAAAATGATGGCAGAATTTTAATTCTGTTTATCTACAACTTCATATATGTACAAGTATAGCCCTAGAAAAGACTCAGTTTTCCCTCCTATTTTGCCCACTCAAATAAAGTGAGAAATAAAAATCTAACATAGAGGAGTCACAGAACAGGTTTTGAAGAGGGAGGAAAGTTGTTGGAGCTTTTGTTTGTTTGTTATCTATATAGAAACACATCTTTTCATAGTTATAACCTCATCCTATTGGAATGAAGTGGAAATTAGCCAAAAGCAGTAGTCTCTCTGCTGCAGTATGAAAATCCTCTTTATTATTGCAGTGGTTTGCATTTGCTGTGTTACAAGCTTCTCTTTAATGGTTTTGGTGATGTATTGCAAAAGTTACGGCGTGCAGTCTTAGAGGCTGGTTTCCGAGACCTCAACTGCCAAGAAACCAGACTTCAGCCCCTGATGTTTTCCCATATTTCCCAAAGTGTTTGGTATCCAGAAGCAGCCTTTGTTCTAGTGGGAACAAGTGAGCTCTTTGTCTTTTTTTCTTTCCTTTTTTTTTTTTTTGAATACCATTCCACCCCTATATATACCAAGCTGTACCTGGGGAACAGAATACTGCAATTAGGCACAGCCCTCTTGGTTAAACTGTACTTTCTAAGCACACTGGAATGTAATCATTTTAAGAGCTCTTGAGTCGAGAGCCCTGGACACACCCTGCATTCCACCTTTGGGTAATGTAATTTATTTCCAAAGCCATGAACATCAGCAGAGTTCAAGGCTGTGACCTTGCCTCCCGTCTGGTGCTTTAAGCAATTTGTATTCCCAGAATGGCAGGAGGGAGCTATTCCTCTGCGGCTCCAAGTCCAGAGTCTCCGGTGGGCTTTGCCACAGGGCTGCTTGTGTGTAAAAGTTAAGAGGTGTTTTTCTTGTCCTGGAAATAGTCTAGCCATGCCTTCACTTTGACGAGGGATAACTGGCCCATTATCATTATTGGTGTTTCTATGTTGTGGAGATAATTGATCTCTCTCCAAAGCCCTTGGAGCTGTCCTGGCAGTGTCCTGCTTTCCCGTTCAGCCACACTAGCCGGGTCCCGGAAGCCAAATAGCCATGTTAACATGTTCTCAGCAGGGCTAATTAGTCTGGGCTCAGAGCCACGCTCATGCAGCTATCCTGCTTCCAGTTCTGGAGGCAACTCATTCCAGACGAGATTTAACTTACTGTGTGTTGCATGCTTACATACCTCCTTTGTCACCATAATATTGCCTAGCCACAACTCCAGCCATGAGAAATATTTTTTTTTTCTTGATTTCTCAATAGTAGTGATTAAGAACCCTCTGAAAAAGTCATTCCTAGAACAATCTTGGCCCTCATTTACCCACTTTGTCTTTGCAGTGTCTTTGCAGCCGTGAGTCTTTCGGCAACTGACTCCGCTTGGACTTCCAAATTTGATATTTGCACGTTATGTGCCATTTGAAAGTTTTCAAATCATGTAGAAAAGCAGATGCTCATCATGATGATTTCATTTTTAAGGGCCGATGTGTTGGAGACAGGCCAGTTCCCTAGAGTATCTGCTTCTAACTGTGATGGATTAAGAGATATAACATAAGGCTTTGTCAGGTCTTTTGGTCCAACTTGCCTTACTGGCAAGGGTTATATAAGTGTAGGAAGTTTTGTAAATTTCTGTCCCTCATGGGTGTGTTTCAATAATTGGTGTTTTGAGGGGGGGAATCATGATTTACGGATGAGGCTAAAATATTTAAGATATGCTTATGTGTAAGGAGGTGTGACTGAATTTTACTGAGCCTAAGGGACAGTGAGAAAGAAGTTGCAGTGTCAAGATAGATCTTTAAAAACTGGACTATGGAAATGCAGCTGCACAACCTCTGAAGCAAACTCTGGAAGCCATCCTAGTTGCCAGAGAGACTCATTGCATAAGACACTGTCAGTCCACCCTGGCTCAGAAGTGGAAGCCTGCACAGTTAATTGGAGTGGAGTTCCTATGGGTAATCCAAAGTCCCTGACTTGTGAGTGCTTTGACTCAGATGTTCAAATATCTATAAGAGTAGCAAATAATAACTTTCTGATTTTGAAGTTTCCTCACGATTGAATTATCTTCCTGTCTTTTTTTTCTCCCTGTCAGTATATTTACTATAAAAATGTACTGTGGTTTGCAGTTTGCTATTGTTGATTGATTACACTGTCATAAATGTAGATGTTTCAGGATTCCAAATCCTAAAGGACTCTCTAAGATGATTATCTTATCTACCTTTCTTCTTTTGTCTCATGCCCTTCCCAGCTCTCAACCTGTGGTTATCAATGCTGTAGTCACAAAATCTCATGCTAATGACTTCAGTCACTTGTATATATCCAAGTGAGGAAACTAATTATCAGGCATTCCCTTCCTTCAGCAAAGGAAACTTCCTTCAGTTTTTGGAGGAAGACTCCTTCCATCTTCAGCCCAGATCACTCTCTGAGGATGTATTTTCCACTGACTGTTAAGGGAACTCTGCCCTACTGAGTCCCTGGAACCTGGAATTGATTTAAGAATGTGAAATTCTGAATGGCAAATTCAAGCCTATTCGTTCGTAAAGAAACCAATTCATCCCAGTCCTGGGTCTCACACTGCTCCAGTTTCACAGTGCTCTCAATCTGTTCAACTCATATAAGTTCTGATCTCCTGTTTCACATTAATTGCATGATCCATCTAATTATTTGACTTGCCTGTAGCTTCATTATCAAGAATGCTGCTTTTCATAACCTGAAGGTTTTGTTCTCTGTCCTTTTATACCCTTCTTATGTATGTATAATATATAATTTATATTATGTGTATATGAAGATTTAGATGAAAGACAGGTAAAGGCAAGTCAAACACATTGGAATAAACCCTGGACAGTTTATATTCAAAAATTTAAATAGATTTTCCTGAGAATCCCATATTTTATTTCTTCAGCCATAAGCCTTTGCTAACTTCAGATTCTCACTGAAGTTAGAATGAACAGCCTAATGGTGAATATAGCAGAGTAAATTTTATTTGTGGCAGCCTTTGAACAGTTTGGGAGAATATTCTTAATACTATCATACCTGCTGGAGGTCATCTTAGTAGGATTACTGCATGGCCTTAAGGTAAAAAGGTGCTTAATTTTATTCTTTTGTTTGTCCCAAACCACATCCCCTTGTCTTTACCTGAGCCTGATAGTTTCTGGATTTTGGGGACTTTTTCATAGTATGTTTAATAACAGTCCATAATTTTTTCTTTGCTGTGTAGTTAGATTTTCCAGTCTGGATCCCATCCAAAGATAATTTGGTAGAAACTTTTGGGTGTGATGTTTAAATACTTTCCAAAATAAAAATCTACATTTTCCATAGTGGACCAAACAGTTATGCATGTTCAGTGTGAGTACAGTGTCTTTCTGAATGAAATAAAAACAAGCCTGGTTGAGGAGCAGGAACTAAACAGAGTCACTACCTCATTGTCAGGCGGGAGCTGCGGACACAGAGGAGAAGTAACTTCCCCAAGTTTACTCGATGTATCCAGAGGAAAGCAGTGGAAGTTCTAAAGTCTCACGTGCCTTCTTTCTCTTGCTTATATTGCAAATGTGCTTTTATCTTCTCTCAAGTCACACTTCATGTGTAGCTTGGTGTTTGTGGATGTAACTCACAGCCTGATGAAATCGGGAGGAATCTTCATCTACATCAGTATGATTTGGACAAGAAATTTTGCACCTGAATTCCTGAAGGAGCAAATTTAACTTTCCTGTGTTAGGCTGGCACCTAAAAGAGTTGAGTGGGGGCAGAATATGTAAAGTAAAACAAAATGATTATAAAAAGAACTGTGAACCTGAAGACAGAAGTTGAAAAGAGACTGTTGGCTGTTTCTTCATTTATAAAGTCAGCTACGACTGACTTTAGGAGTTTTTTTCTCCATAATATAAGGCTTTGCTGCAGGGGATGCCATTTGTTTCTGGTAGCTTTGTCACATAGCTAAGCTTCAATAAGAGAAAGGGCCTTTAGCAGTTTCAGCACTTTTCCTCTCTGTTCTCCAACGTTTCCTTTTATTCAGGCCAGGAATTCTCTTTGGATAGTCCTTTGGCACATCTTGCCACTGGCTGTAATTAATAACCTGCTTCTAGAAATTCCACTCATTGTCTTTGTCTTTTTTCTTCCTTTTTTTTCCTCTTAGAGGCTGTTCGGGATAATTACTGTCTTTAAAGTTTTATGAATCACAGTGTTTGACATCTTTGATGTAGACTGATTTTTCAGATAACTGCACTTTTTGTTCTAATGTTCAATTTGTCACTGTTACTTACAAGCAAATAAGAGATTTAAGTCCCCAAAGATGCAGGTGTTCTTTAGTTTCATTGCCATCTGTTTTCCTGCCTACTGGATTCCAAGACTAACATTTGTTCATTTTAATGAAGCTACATTTATATGGTATATAAGATACAACAGAATAGGAAATAGATATGACAGAAAGTCTTTAATGTAAGTTGATTTTTAAATCACTTGATCATACAGCAGTATCTTTTCTGATGGCTTTCATTTTCATGTGAATTTATCTTTAGCTAGACGGTTTGAAAAATCTGTTGTTTTGCTTAATTGCACATAAATTGCAGATCAGAAAACTGAAATTTCAATGGAAGTCTCCCAGGAGAAGTGTATGATATGACCTTAAATTACTTCACAAAATTTACATTGTGCTATTTAAACAGCATTCTTCCTGAATGTCAGAAAGCTGTACAATTACCTATGCTCATGCAAGTGGGACATCTGATATCTGAATTCTCAATTTAATTTGGTAGAAACATGATTTCTCACTCCAGCAAATTGTTTTTTGCAACCAGCTCATTGAAAAAGGAGGAAATTTTAGGATTTCTGTAAGTAAGAGTTTGCCTGATTTATTAAAGTTGTAATGAATTACTTCCCCATTTATCTAAGTAATCTGTGGTTTTAAATCTTTGTGATGTTTTGGGGTGATATTTCCTCAGCAGGTGACGGATTGAACAGCCTCCGTTATAGTTGGCAATTATCTACACTTCTAACTCAGGCAAACACAAGTAACCAAGATTTTACAGGCACTTCTTTCTGTTAAAAAGAAGGTATTTCAGGCAGAAGTGTTGGTATTTGTTACAGCTTGTGAGATTACAAAGCAGTAAGTGCTAATTAAAGCTTTATTTATATTCAAAATGAAATATGCAGTCCTAAGTGCCTTCATCTGTCCGGTAATAAAGTTTATAGTAAGCACAGCTAATCCAGTGTGCTTAGAAGTGATATTTTGGGAGA
Organism: Callaeas wilsoni; assembly: GCA_013398955.1. Classification (NCBI taxonomy): domain Eukaryota; kingdom Metazoa; phylum Chordata; class Aves; order Passeriformes; family Callaeidae; genus Callaeas; species Callaeas wilsoni. Next base: position 28,273 of record VWPU01017220.1, read on the forward strand.
TAAGATTTCAGATACTTGAGGCTAGTTGGCTGTTACGAGATTAGCCATATTTTTGGAATGAAAGGTGTGTTCATGCTGCCTTCCCCTTCTCTCAGCACTTAAATTTATCTTGTCTCCTTGTCCAATCTCCCTGAAATATTTAGAGTTCTTTGTATTCAGACCATGTCTCTTGTCAAAAATCATTTCAGTGCATCCAGTTAATTACTTAAACAGGCTTGAGGCAAACCTTTGCTTGGTATAACTCAGCTCAGTGGGTGTCTTAGGATTCTATGACTTTGTGTTTAATTCTTACTTCTGTTCACCTGTGCACTAACTGGACTTTGGTGATTTTGACTTTTCCATGCATTTCTTCTAATCCCCTGACTACCCAGCCTGTACATCCTGTTGTGTTTATGTCCTGCTCTACAGCCAGCTCACAACAGTTGAGCACATCAGGGATTCATTCCAGACTGCTACTATTAAATAATCTATTTGGCAAAAGATACTGCCTTCCTTCTGTAGGAGCCCAGTCTCAAAACCAGCTTGGGCCAGTATTTCCCTTGTGCAGCCTCTGAGAGGCCAGTAATCAGGGATGAGGAGGGTCCAAGGAACCTACACCACAGCGGGCAGATGCAGTGCCAAGTGAATGAATGAGTGCACGTCAGCATGGTCTGAAGGAAAGGAGAACAACTGCGTGTTTTCCAGCACCTGAAGCCTCAAGATGGGTCAAAGATGACCTAATATGCACCAAAAGATAGTGCGAGGAAGGAAGGGGTGCCCTTTCTTAAAAAAGGAGGCATTTACGGAGCTTTGTAAGATAAATACTACTTGAGACTGGAGGAGCAAAGACATACCTATACTATTTATAGTTTCTGAACCTCCTTGGTCTGAGCTGAACTAATTCTGTATGTAAATAAAATCATCATGGCCTTTGTCAGTTCCTGCACTTTCTCAGTCAATCCCGGTGAATCCTGGGCATGTTGTAGGAGAGGAAAGACACTGTATTAATCAGAGATGGCGTAGAGAATTGAAGAGTGCTGTATGGCTACTAACCAAAAAAATCCCCCAAAAGCTCAAAAACCACAAACAAAAATATCTTCCTAGAAAAATGTGCTTTTTATTTCATTCAACCATGGCAGTAGGAAGAAGCATGTTGAAGGATGTCAGCATATTATATGTTCAACTGTCTAAATCAGTGAAAGGTCTTTTCAGTCTCTCTGCACCATAAATTTGTCACTCTGTGGCTTCAGAAGGACTTGGTAGCTCTTGGAATGCTGACTGGTCACTAAATCCCCTTAATTCCATTATAAACTGTACAATGTTACTTTGGCAGCTTTTGGATATGTAAAACACACCTAGTGAATGTCTGTTCTAATGTCTCTTAAATTCAAGTAGCGTAGTTAACATCATGTCCTGGCTTCAGAGCAAGCAAATATGGATACATCTTAAATCCAGTGGAATTCTATACTTTAAAGCACATAGCAGTTGCTAAGATTGCTCCTTTGAGCACAGTATTTGGTTCACACTAGCGACTCAGTGGAACTACTGATACCTTTAAAATAAGCATTTGTGAAAATGCTGTGGTGAATCACAAGCCTGATAAAACACAAGTACATATCTTCCAATCTCTTGCAGAAGCTGAATGCCTGCAGTGACAGGACTAGGAACTAGACAAGAGTCCTTCCGTTCCAGCCCCATCACTTGCTCCACTCTTTCTTCCTGTTTTTTTGATCCTAGTCAGGTAGAGACATCTCATCTCCTGTGGTGCTGCACTACATCCACCAGAAATCAAAGTGGGAGCCCTGCAATGTGAGATTTGCTTAGCTAATCCAAATTGCCAGAGGAAGGAGAAACTTAACACTCCTTTCTTTTTAAGATTCTTTGTTGCATCTTTGTAGTTGTTTGGTTTTAACTGCACCACAAAGTATGTTTGCTCTGCCTTTGAACAGAACACACACACGTAGAGGGGTTTTTTTTTAACTATTGGCTTCAGGCTGCTAATTTTGACACCTTTGTAATAAATATGTTGGGTAGATGCAAAGCTTCAGACTTGGAAGAACCTCAGGAAACCAAGAGAGGAGGCAGCAATTCTTGCAAGAGCAGGAGTTCCAAAGACCGTATATTAACAGGAATCATTTCCAACTGAGCTAATCTATTTGAAAGTAGCAGGAACATGAAAAGGGAGAGCAGTTAGAGTGCATTACCAGAGAAGTGTTACTCCTGGTGAAGTGATTTCAGCACTTAAAGCCATTTTTCTGAATGCCCGTAGTATGTATGATACAGCCCTGAAGGGCCAAATACAATCTGTGCTGATGACATGTAATTTCCACCCCCTGATGTTTCCTACTGTGGCTGGTTCTATACCTTCAGATTGCAAAGTGAATTAACAAAAAAGTGATTTCTCCTAATGAATCTGAAGGGGTGGAATATTTATGGCTAAATTTGTGGTCCTTAGGCTTACAGCACAGATCCCCTAAGCTTCAGTTTATAACTGAAAGAAGCAGACACTTTCCTGGGGTAATTCAGAACCTACAGCTGGGAGACTACTGCTGGTGATAACATTTCTCTTAAGTGTTTGAATTCTTGGGTCCTGCTGGTCTATCATTGCCCTTACCATTTTTAGGATAAAGAGTTCTGAGGCCTAAATAGCTTTGCAGAACCTAAATAGTTCTGCTGTTTGGAACCAGCGGGGTCCTTCATGTAGTCAGTGGAAGACGTACGTGAGCAAACTCCTAGTTTGGCTTCTTAAAATTTAAATCTTCTAAAATTCACTATCCATAACCCTCTACTGATCCGAGTCAGTAGAGGGACACTTACTCTTCAGAAAGGTAATTCCAATTTCAAGTGACCCTTTATAGATTTTTTCTTTCTCTAGTGACTAAATGAAATTTGGGCAAGCATGCTTATGTTTTGGAAACCCATAGTAAAATAAATGAAAAAAAAAAATCCCTGTTGTGGGAGGATAGACTGATATTTCCATAACAATGATTATTAAAATAATATGACTGGTTTTGCCTGGAATGCATTTTTCTCTCTACTATGTACACAAAGAAAACGGTGCAGTATTTACATTGTAAGCTGCTGATGAATACAGTTTTCCTTTTTTGAGAAATCTATCCAAAACTTTGTTCTTTTATTTTGCTTGTAAAGAATTTTGAAGAACAACTGATTGCAAAAATGAGCCTCACAGGGAGCAAGAAATCGTGTGATAGAGACATGTTTTCACACAACATTCCAGTTAAAAAGCTGGTGAAGGAACTTTGCAATTAGTTTTGGGTATAATTAGGATATTTGAATTGCCCACTCTCTGAGCTGATAAGTAACTACAGAAACTTCTTAGAAAAAGGCTCTCCTACACTCCTTTAGGAAAAACAAAATGAAAAAAGAAGATTCTTATGTTGTTGTGGGTAGACTGTGGAATCAATACAGAAGATGCACAGTCCATAATATGCTGTCATATGTTAAAGCACTTATTTGTTTAATATTCAAGTATTTAATTTTATTTTTGTTAGAATGATATGGGAGGCCAAAGAAGCCTAATAAACAAGTGGACAACTTTTCTGAAAGCCAGGCTTGTGTGTTCCATACCTGGTCCTGAAGGGGCAGACACACATTTCGATGAGCTGCGTAAGTTGATTTATCTTTAGTGGTCTATTTTGACATTAGTAATACCTGCTTTTGTTGGGGTTTTTTTCCCCTTTGGTTTATGGAAGCACTATGTTTTGTTTTGATTTTACTCCTCTTCCAAACAGGGCTAGTAATACCTCTGACTATGATCAGAAGTCCCTGATTATAACTAGTATTGATCTGATCAGAATTACGGTGTTTTTCCCTTTCCTTCCAAAAGCTAGAAAGTGAAAATCTGTATAAAACCCAGAGTATGTGCAAATGAACACATTTCAGAATATTGGCACAAATTCACGTTGCAGAAATTCAAATGCAAACAAAAATAAAGCCAAATTTCCAAATTATAAATGGTAAATGCAGAAATAGTCAATGGATGTTTAACTAAAAAAAATCCCAAATACATTTTTCTCATTGCAGAAGACATATTCTTACTTTCTACAAGAGATGAGAGGAACCCGCTTGTGTATGGAGTCTTCACTACAACAAGGTATGTGTTAGGATCATGTTTGCCTCTGGAAACAAAGGATAAAGATCTTACTCAGGACTTTTACACTTTCATATATACTCAGGTCTTCTAGACTAGATCCTGATTCCTGAGAGCAGTTGGGAACTGCTGGAATAAGGCGTCCAATGTCAGGGCTGTAGTCACTGAGGACAATATTGTTCAGAACTGGAAATAATAAATTATGTCCCTAACCTTTGTGTGCCTAACTTTTGAGAATGATTGTAAAAAGTAATGTAAATGTAACAATCAAAAGCACACTAGGTTCTTTCAACCTCATCCAATTGAATTTGTAAATTTCTGTCATATTTATTGAGCAACCACTAGTTGCTATTTTAGGCAAATTATTGTTGTGCTCATTTCTGTAAGCAATACCTTGACATCTGCTATTTCTTAGTATCAAAATTACTCTCTAAACTGATAGTTAAGTGATTTTATAGTCCAGAGTTAATAAGAAAATAACCCAATTTTATCTGAAGGGGATACACTAATAAGTTAATGACCTTTCAGATCAATAGTGAGGTGCTTTCTATGGAATTGACAGAAAGAAAATTAATAATTCTTTCTTTTGTCTCCAGAACCTTTGAATTAAGTGTAAATAATGACTAGCCGAATGCTGACCAGTATGAGTATAATGAGGAATTGCCAAGACACTCCTTAATTCAGAAGCAGTTACCATAGTAGCTCCCTAGAATATATAACCACAGAAAATACTTAAAATTAATGTAAATATTGCACAATAAATGAAATGGTTTGTGAAGTAACTAAAGTACATGCTACTCAGCAACCTGGCATGGTGTTCTTTGTAAAACTGAAATGTTTTGGGTTTTTTAGAAAAATACATTTTAAAAAAGGAAAAATGCATAGAAAATTAAATAAGTATTTATTTTTATATGTTCTTTTTTTTATCTTTCCAATGCAACTTGCAATCCTCAGGGACCTCACCCATATCACTAATATATAGACTTCCAGATGTGAATGCAGTGTAAAGGAATGTCCTTAATCTGGATAAAATTCTAATCAGAAGAGCTAGTAAAGGATAGCTGGAAACTGTCAGCCACTAGAAAAAAATGACACTCTATCAAGTGGTCCCAAAGGCCAATCCAGGTTTCAACAGAGCAAAGCTAAAACAGTGACAACAGTGACATTAAATGTGTGTAGCTACCAGACCTGTGCGCATGGTTGTTTAGCAGCACCTGCGTCAGCCGCCGGCTGCAGGACCGGTGCCGCCCCGTCAGGCTGTGATTCCTGACTCCCCGGCGGAGGCACCGCGGGGGTGTTCGCAGCGTGCACATGGGGCCTCTTCTCTTGCAGCTCGGTGTTCAAGGGCTCTGCGGTGTGTGTGTACAGCATGGCCGAGATCAGGGCCGTGTTCAACGGCCCCTACGCCCACAAGGAGAGCGCGGATCACCGCTGGGTGCAGTACGAAGGTCGCATCCCCTATCCCAGGCCTGGCACGGTGGGTGTCTCCTTAATTACAGACCTCTATTTTTACTCAAAAGCAATCATGCTTCACACCCCTCCTCGGGCTGGTAATTTATATTTTCCGCTCAGGATGTTTCAAATTATCCTCTCAACTCTTCCCCTTCTGTTGACAGCTCAGACTTCTACCTACCCTGTAGGTATATAAATATACATTTTTCCATGTCTCTGAGATAACATTGTGTCCAGACTGTTTCCTGATTGTCTCTCATATTGTGGTCTCCCACTGTACAGCTATATTTCTATCTGTTGGGATCACCTCTAAGGCATCAATGCTTCATAAAAATCCAAAGGCATTTCTTTATATAGTGTTATCATGACATTTTTTGTTTGTCTTTCTGTTATCTTCATGTCTGTTAAAATCATTGAGATACTGTCGTGGATTATGTTGTGTGTATTTATACATGTGTTGTGTTTTGAAGTAAAATAAGGAGGTAATTGCTGGAGATTTTATGTGATAAAAAATAAGTAACAGGAAGAAAAAAAGAAATTTGGTATCTGGAAATATTTTTAACCCCAGTCTCTTAGACTTCAGCTGTAACAGGCCAAAACATGGAGAAAAACTTTGAAAAAGTTATTAAAGTTTTCTTTTCCCACTTCTGCCACAGTATTAAGTTTGGAAAAGCACAGGCCAGCATTACAGGTGAGGAAGAAATGGTATTTTCAAAAAACACATCAACTTTAAAAACATCATCACAGCTTTAAGCAACTCTTGTACATAGAATGTAAAAGAGCGACAATGTTATCTGGAATAGCTCTACATTCTCTCGGTCAGGTATTCAGTGAACAAGCATTAGGCAGCCAGCAGTGAGCTGTCAATGTTGGATGTGGCCTAGAAGCCATCTGGCCGCTATTTCTCTGACCTCAGCGCTGGTGTAACCTTTGCCTCAAGCCACATTATCTAGTTAATTTAGTTCATTTTTTCACACATTTCGTTGTGTCTCTTGTGTTTTCTTCGTCATCCTTCCACTGGACTCAACTGTGTGGTCCAAGCTCGTGCTGTTTGTTGCACGTGGTGGTCAGCAGGCCAGGCCCCAAGTGCTNTGTGGTGGTCCCAGGGCTCAGCAGGCCAGGCCCCAAGTGCTGCTCCCCTTCTCTCAGCTGGGCATGAGCCTCAGAGCAGCTTGCTCTCCAAAGACCAGGACAGCTCAGAGACTGATTTGGCCTGCCCAGGATCTGCCCTGATAGAGCAAATCGTAACTTACTTGGACAATTTGGGCATTCTCAGCTTACTCATCTCTCTGTCATGCAAAATACATAGTGCCCCCCAAAAAGAAGATTTTTTTTTTTTTTTTTTATTTTTTTTTTTTTTTTTTTTTTAATTGTGTGCAACTCCATGGCTGGTTAAGAAGATCAGATGAATTTAATTTTAGCTACAAAAATGGTGCCAGTGAGAACAATAGCTGGTCCCATGGCATCTAAAGAGATTAAAATAACTCTCTTGAAAAACTCAGAGTGCCCCATAAGGATGAACGCTCTGCACAGATAGACGGGTCATAAGCTCATTGCATTTTTGAGTGTATTAGCCATCACATGGTTGAGCTGGGATTCACAAGGAAGGAAACATGCCATGCTGAAGCATGTCAGTGCTGATCTTTATCACTGATTTGAGTATCCATGGTTGCAAGTATTGTAAAAGTTGGAAAGTTTAAAGATAAATATTTTCTCTAAGCTGACCCTTAGCTCTCCAACTGCTTCCTTTAAGCACCTGATAACAGCTGTGAGAAAATAGTATCTTAAAAGTCCTCCAAACCTTCATAGTCAGTGGATTTCTGTAGGAGTTTGTCTGACCAAAGACTGAGAAAGGAAGTGGATTTACTGAGGAAAGCTGTCAGAAGAAAGGTATCTATGATACTCGATGTATAGATTAGGTAAACTTATTGCTGCATAGCTTTTCATCTGTTCTCTTAGTAAGCTGGACTGCTAAATACTTCAGGCTCAGTAGTTTGATGTAGGGTATCCAAATAAGTAGATTCATGCCATGCTCTTGGCTTGTGATGGGCTATGCCAAACTTGGATATGAATGGATTTAGAGTGGGATCTGGAAAAGCAGTACAGTGCTAAAAGGCAAGGAAAAGAAGCAGCATGAACCTTGAAGTACACTGCAGTGTGAATGCTGAAATGCTCTTCCTTAAAGAGTAATTTCATCATTTCTTGCCAGTTGTGAGGTGGTTCAGGAATGCTCAGAACAAAGCCAGGGAGGGATAATCTACCCTTTTTTAAGTTACTGGAACATTTTTGAACTTTAAGCTCCTCCTAAGTGTTGCCTACAGTTGGCATAGCCAACACTGCTCTGATTCTATTCTGTATTTCCTATATTTTAAGTTACTGGATAAGTCTAAAAATGGCTATTCTAGGAAATGCATTTCTTTTGGTGGGTGGCTTTGAGAAGTGCATTGACTTCCTTTCAGCATTTATACAGAAGCACGAGACAGCATACCCTAATTTAACTTTCTGCTCTGCTGCCTTTATCTCCTAAGTAAATAAAGCTGCTCACTATAGAGACTATGACTACTTTGATTTTCATTTTTTGACAAAATGCTTCCTGTGGCAATTTGTGTGTGAGATAAACTCCCAATAGGACCATGATATCATGGCTTCGCAATGCTGAGTGGGGAGCAGGCAGCAGCAGCGCCTGCCTGCTCGTGTCCCTGAGCTGTGGCAGGCTCTGCCTGCCCTCTGCCGTCATCAAAACACTCCTGGACATGGTGACAGGGGACCTCTGGCATGCTCCACACCACTGACGCTGCAGAACATGCAGCTCTTTAACTTCTCTCGGTGGTATTAAAGTGCGAGTGGAAATAATGGGAATTAAACAGAGGCAAGGCTTCAAATCTGTTTTCATTTGGAAGCTGAAAATAAAAAGAGACAGAAAAAAGCGTGAAGCAGGCAGCCTCAACACAAAGGACGAGTTGAAAACCAAGGGAGTATTTGCTCTATCTGCTTTAGCTGTTTAAAAATTGGACTTGCATATCTGCAGCTGTCCCCAGATAACAAATCCAGTTTTCTTCTAGTCTCTTAGGGTTTCACTCAGGAAATTATCCATTAATAAAGAAGCCATGGAGAACTTCCTTTAAAGTGTGTTCTGCATTCTGAAGCAGAGTTTTCATAATGCCCTCCCAGAAATCACAGACTGCATTTGAACAAGATTTTTAGTGAATTAAGAGGAAGAAACCCTTTCTAGTTTATTTATTTATTGTAACCATTGCAGTATCACAGCAACTCACAGTGCCCATTTGGAAATTCTGATGCGATACACAGGAGTCATCCTCATTTCATTGATGGCAAGTGAATGCCATTAAGGTCAGATTTTTAGAGGAATGTCAGTGTTTAAAGATGCAGATTAACACTCAGTCTGGTCTACTGCAGAACATAGTACTGTTAAATGCTATCCAAGGCAAAAGCAAATGTTTTTGATGGGTCTAGATATCTTACTGTTTTGATTTTTCAAAAGATCAAAACAAAGCTCTGAATAAGCAATGTAAGAATCTAGCAGCCTGTGTCACTTAGCTACAAGAAGCAGCCCAGCACATTGTTCTTGTCCATTTGAAGAGTTTAATGTCTCACCTCTTTCTACTCCAGATCTGAATATGGTCCTGGGCTCTTGAATTCTTTGTGTTTTCTTTTTATTAAACAAGTTCCCTTACAACCCTTCAGATTCTCCTGTAATCATGGAATCTTAGAATCACGGAATTGACTGAATTGGAAGAGACCCATCTGGATCATTGAGTCCAACTCCTGGCCCTATGCAGGACACCCAAGAGTCACACCATGTGCCTGAGAGCATTGTCCAAATGCTTCTTGACCTCTGCCAGGCTAGTGCTGTGATCACTTCCTGGGGAGCCTGTTCCAGTGCCCAGCCACCCTCTGGGTGAAGAACCTTTTTCTGATATCCAGCCTAAACCTCCCTGACTCAGCTTCATCCTTCTTCATTTTTTCCTCTCTCAGTTACTTTCTCTCTCTTTCTTCAGTGAAACCGCTTCCTTTATTTCTTTTGGTAATCTGGTGTGCAGGCTGATCAAGATGTGGTGTCCATCCCATTGGGACTTGGCTGTGCCACAGAGAAGTACTGTCTGCCAAAAAGCCTCCCCTGTCCTCCCTTTTCGTTAGTTTTGCTGCTTTAATAGGCTTGTTCATAAATGTTCATAAAACATTGAGGGCTGCACAGGTTTCCCTTGTTATTTTTAGACTTATCTTCCCCTTTCACCTATCTTTTATGGGACAGACTGCATTCTTCGCTTCTCCAATTCCTCTCTTCTTTGATCTCCCTACTGTAAAATGGAGCTGCTTAATTAAGTGAAATGTTTCACTTTATGGGTTTATTTTCCTCAGAAAGCCTCCTACACCTCCTGTTACTTACCAACCTGTTTTCCCCAACGTGAATCTCCTTCCAGTTCATAACAGCCTTTCGAAATGCTGCAAACCCTGTCACCTTTCCTAATGGCAGAGGTCGGCAGAGAATTGCAAAGTGCCACCTGCAAAGTCAAGTTCACTCACCCAGCTGGTCTCAGCTCAGTTAGCCTCAGATTAATGCTCTATTTTCTCAGCTTTTTCTATCAACAGCACAGGTGTGTTAAATAGAAAAGCAATACAAAATGCTCAAGACAAACACAAGAACAAATTTTGCACAAGCAGTGGGATACAAACGATTAAAACAAAATAATTAGGGGATTAAAATTTTTTGTTGGTTTTATTTGTGCTTTTTGTTGCAGGGGAAGAGTGAGTTTGATTCCATTTAAAATTGGCACTGTTTGTTTTTCTCCTACAAACCTGTTTTGTTCTCCTCACCCCAGTCCTCTTCCAGGCTCACTGAGTAGCTGCAAGGTTACTATAAAAGTCTCCTTACTGTGTGTTCAGTCCTTGTGGCACAACTCACTCATCTTGTAGAGAAGCATCAAAGGTTTTTGCAGGCATGTCCAAATAAAAAAATGCATTGTGCAGCTCTGATCAGGCTGATACACAAAAGAAGCCACACAGTATTTAGGCCTCTCAGGAACCCAGGTTTCACCTTCAGAATGGCTTATGGTTGAACCTCCAATGGCACATAAGTGCCTGTGCCCTGAGAGTCATCTCTCAGCTGTCATCTAATCCACAGAAGCTGATATATGTATGAGTAACCCATTTTTAAAGTACTTCTGGGCATCTTGGCAGCTCACAGTGCTCAGTGGTGGATCTTAACCCCTCAGGATGCAGCCTTTGCATTTCTTTATAAACTCTACCAAGTTCAGTGTGTTGACTGTGTTGGAGGTCCCCATTTAACACAGAAGTGAGAGGTTGAAGGTATTTCCTGTATTTTATCTGCTTTTTGCTTGATTAATCAATGATAAGGCAACTTATTTAGAGCCTGGAAGACTTTACACTTACTAGTTTTGGCTAAGATGAGAGGTAATTACCTTTGAAAAGTAAAACACCTTCAACAGGAAGGAGAAGGGAGTTCCCAGAATGAGGGACGCCTCCCCTAAGAGGGAAGCCTAGACTAAGATATCCAATTCCCTGATATGAGAGAGGTTTAAGGAATATTTCACTCTTTCATGTTTCATACTGGATACTTCCAATGCTCACAAGAATGACTTGCTGGCATGGTTCTCAGTTCTTGTGAAATGCATAAAAATTCTCAGCCTGGACATTATAAAAGCAAGCAAATGTCTACTGCACTCAATATGATCAATCTACCCTTCCCTGTGGGTGCTTGAGTCTCAGTGTTAAGTGGGTCTCAGGATACATGTGACAAGACACTTTTAAACTGGAATTTTCAAGACACTTGTAATAGAAACCCTTTTGAAGTTCCCAGGGAGCAACATTCTCTTTTCGGTTTGTCGGTAGACATCAGCACTGCTGAACTACAGATGCATCATTAATGAAAAGGATATGTGTACATACCTTATAGCTGGATTCCCAAATAATTGCCACAATTTTAATAGGTGTTAGATCCAGCAGCTCTTACTGAGGTCACTGGATGGTGTGAAGCACCATCCAGTTTGGCAAATTGGAGGTTTATTTAGGAGCCCAGCTTCTGGCACCAGCTTTTGAAAATCTTGGCCATGGTTCCCACATAATGTTAACACAGTCACACTGTATGTCTCAGCATTGTGTGAGATCCACACATCCAGCACTCTGCTAAGCTGCAAATTTAGTAAGACAAGTGAAAAAAAGAGAAAAGCTTACATATGTGTGGTGGTGTTAATTTAGTGTGTATTTGCTTTTATTTGAGAAAGATTAGCCTTAACTTACCACCTTGTGACCACATTTGGATACAAATAGCAGGTGAGGGAATAGAAAGCATCTTTGTAGGTCATCTGGGCTCAGGACTTAGTCCAGAGTGATTATTGCCACACTGAGCTCACACAGAAGGCATTTCAATAAATTTAAAGTAACTATTGATTCTTCAAAAGATTTGTGCCACAGAGTTTATACAGCAGTTGAATAGAGATGCCCTTAGCACTTCCAGCTCTGTTTCTGTTAGAGTTGGGAGGGGTTGTTTGTTTGTTTGTTTTTGGTGGTTGTTTTGTTTCATTTCTTGACACATACTTTTATCAAGTTGTCATTCATGGCAGCAAAGGCCTAAGCAACCTCAGAAGAATAGATTATGTGGTGAAAAAGCTTCTTGCAAAATTCTTACCTAGTGGTACTAATTTGACTGGTGTAATGTGATAAATTTTGTTTGATGTGAGCTATCTAGAAGAAAAGCATCAAATCTGAGCTGCTTGTTTAGAATTCTCTACCAGAAAGAGAAAGATAAGCACCCCTTCTGTGCAGTTCACATGCAGCCAAGATAAGAATCTAGGTCAGGTGAGATGAATCCCACCCTACAGCAAAAGCTGAAGGTGCTGCCAGAGCACAGTGATAGTGTTACGAGAACTTTTATGAAGCCAGATTCTCTTGTAGTCTGCATGAAACAACTCTGCCAACCTACTCCTGTGACATTTGATATAAAAGCCAATATCTTATTGTCCCCAGTGGGAGATGTCACATATCTGAGACAGCATCTGGTGCTGATGATGTGAATAAATGAACTATGAACTGGGCAGAGAACAGCAGTGTCACTGTCATGAGACCTGCAACAGGATGTGAATTCACATTTTCAGACATGAAAGGTTGTTTCACTCACCCACTTGACCATCCTACATCCTATTGATTGCTAGGAAAGGAAGCACAAGCCTACAGGAATTGTTCTGCAGTGACGGGTGGACACAGCTTTAAACAGCTGCCTGAGAACTTTGCCAAAGGGTGGCCAAAATGACTTTCTCATTCCCCCGTTCCATCCATCATGCCACAGTGAGTGATGCCTCTGGAAATAACTCCCTTGGCCAAGCATAACAGGGTCACACCTGCCCAGCTGTTCTTGGTGGTCATGGTGTCTTAGGATAGGATCCAAAGCCCACTGAAATAATTGGAAAAGGCCCTATTGACTCAAGCAGATCTCTGGATCAAACCCTTAGTCCTTGTTTCTACTAAATTAACTATGCAAGCTGGCAGAAGATTACCCGTATCGTGCATGTTAGGATTTGGGCCTTTGGGATTGCTGTAGCAGCTCTATAGTTGCATATTGTCAGAAATTTTATCCCAGTGGTTTTTAGTAAGTGATGTCGCTGCTCTCATCTTCCTCTGTTGATGCATTTTTGGCAAAAATCTAGGAGATCTTTAAGACCAAAGGGGCTACTCCTGTTTTTCACATAGAAATGGGCTTCTGGAATCGAGTTGTTAATAGGTGAGCAGTCAGCAAATTTCCAGTAGATGTAGATGGTAACTCTGAGTAATGAGTGAGAACACGAGCCACAGAAAAAGAGACATACAGGGGAAAATCAACCTCTAGTGCACTGTGAGGGGGAAGAGAGTTATTGAGTAGTTGAGAAGTCAAATAAGTGAATTTATTTCTCATGCTGTATAGAATAAATTAATGCAAAACTTTGATCCAAAGACAATTAAAGTTATCACATTTCTCTCTATTTATACCAAAAAATTTTCACTGAACACCTCTAAAGGTAAATATCCTTTTTTTATCCCAAAGTCTCTTTTTTGTCCCATAGTCATATTTCTTTGTGAAATTATTCTACTGATACTGTTGTCTTCAAAAGCCAAGCCCACCTCAAGGATGTAACCTTGCAAAGACTTTGTAAAAGCATATCAGAAAACAGAATGTGGGAAATGATACCTAACAAGCCTGAGGGTGAAGTTGTTACAGGACTGCTGGCACAAACCCCCTAGGGATAGCTCCCTGCAATATGTGTTTCCAGTGGAACTGGATTTTTCAACAGGACTTTCCTTTTCTTCTTTCTTCCTTGTATTTGACTATATCTTCAAGGAATGTCTTTTGAGTGGTTATCACGGGACAATACAACCCTTTTTTTTCTTTTTCTTGTCTGTTCTTTCACAGCCATAAATGGAATCATACAATGAAACAAAAATGACTGTGTGATGGAATTTATCTTAATTCAAATTGGCACAGGTTTACTGTCCATGGGGAGATTGTCAAAAGCTATCAGGTGATCCAGGGGCTTAAGAAGTTTTTCAATAAACTATTTCAGATCCTTTATGAAGATGGGGTTGCAGAGGCTTGACTCTCACAGACTGAAACAACACTAAGCAAGTGGACACTTGCACAAAGTCTGTTAGCTCTGTTGATAGCCATAAAATTCAGTTCAAGCAAGGAATGGAAATAGGCTGCAGACTCTTAAATCACTGGGGCTGCAGCTTTGTTAACTAAAACCAGAGGTCACATTCAAGTGCAGACCCCTAGTCACTCTTTTGTTTAATGTTAACATGGGCTTTGCCATACTTCAGGCATGCTCCAAGTGACACCTTCCCTGTGGCAGTGTTTGGGGTACAAGGTAGACCAGGAGTTGACCCCAACAGACATTTCAGATGTGGCTATAGATGTGGATGTATAACATCAGCTGGTCTGTGCTTCACTTGCCTGTTTTGTTTCTGAATATACAGGTAGTCTCAGATACTTTTGTGAAGTTTTTTCTCAGTCAGAAATTTGTGTTTAGCTGCTATTCTACCTTACGTAGTGGAAGAAATCCTAACCACAAGCCCGTAACTGGCACCATAGATTCAGCACGTGTCAAACTGGATAGGTGGGAATGCGAACTAAAGTCTCCTTTGTCAAAAATTGCTATGAAGGAGGATTGTAGAGCAACTTCACCACATCTTAACTTTCTTTTGATAGAGTACAGAGGCATTACCGATCACATTTCTTTCTTCACAGGCTGTGTTAGAGCTCCACCTGGCAGTAAATACAGGGATTACTGCCTTAAAAATAGTAATGAAAAAGAAGCCGTCAATAGTTTATATGTGAAAAGTTGTCACCAACTGGAATAATGTGTCCAGTTCATCTTATCCAGAATTATAGTTCCCCAGTAACACATCTAGATGCCTCCAGATTCAAAACAGAAGTTTTCTCAGACTTGGATTCAAGACTAGTTGTAAAAGAAGGGACATAGGTGAGCATGAGAGATCATGGTTCACCAAAATGAAACACCTTGCAGTTATGTACTTGGGCTTGCCCCGAAAGGCACAGAAGGGAAAAATCTGGTAGAGGTTGAAGAGCTAGGTTTGTGGGTGGTCTTCAGGCAAGATTTGTGAGAACCAGCTTTATGTAAGCCAAATAAACAGCTGGAGTAACTAGTTTGTCAGTATGGCTCTAATAGAGGTGGGAGTGAACCCCAGCATGGGGAAGTGTGTGAAGGACCAGAAGAGGATGAGACTATGCTCTTAAAAGCTAGAGAAAAGGATGCTGCAGCAGCTGAGCCGTGGGCCTGGTCAAGAGTATCATTTCTGTGAACGAGTAAGGAAGTCAGTTTTGAGAAATAATGAGCCACAGGGATTGTCTGGCATCTGGAGAATACACCTTTTTTTAGAAAAAGATAAGTGTGATGTGTAGGAAAAAACACTAAAAATGAATTGATTTCAGGCCAAAGGCTGAAACTGAGGCAGAAATACAGCTTTGGAAAGAGGAACAGAAACACTAAAAGCAGAAAAACCCTGAGATGCTGCCCTTAAAGCAGGTGAGCTCCTCCGGCAGCAGCCACGGGAGGGCAGCCCAGGCTCGCTGTCGGCAGCCCCTGCTCTGCTGCGGGCTCTGCTCCGGGCAGCCGGCAGCAAATGGAACTGCGCTGCTCACTGAGCCCAGAAGCGAATCCTGCAGAGCATGACAGTCTCCTTTCCTCGGGTCTCATTCTCCTTTTCTGTGTAAAATACCAAACGTGGTATTTTGGCTGTGAGTGGGGCAGGGAACAAGGAGGTAGAATTCTCTGCACCCATACTGAGCCCATCATGAGAATTTCTCTGGATTTAATGTAATTCTTTCAACAAATGAGGTATTGGTGACCATGTGCTGCTTTGAGATGAGAAGAATCATTGAAAAATACGATTATTACTGTCTTTACAAATGTTATTGTGAAAAACTTGACTTTTATTGTACTTCTTTCCTAAAACTCCTCTCATCGTGTTCTCTCTCATCCAGTGTCCAAGCAAAACCTACGATCCACTCCTAAAGTCTACCAGAGACTTTCCTGATGAAGTCATTAGCTTCATCAGACGGCACCCCCTGATGTACAAATCGGTTTACCCAGTGACGGGAGCGCCGGTGTTCACGCGGATCAATGTGGACTATCGTCTCACTCAGATTGTGGTGGACCACGTCATGGCAGAGGATGGACAGTATGATGTCATTTTCCTAGGAACAGGTATGAGAGAGAACTTCCAGTGTCATTCTGCACAAACCCCATCCTTTTAGAACACCTTTAGTCTGGTAGGTCCTAAATAAACCTGAATAGCGCTCTAGATTAACATCTTTTTCCTATGCATACAGCTTCAGGAAGCGTATAGGTGCTCCTGGTTCTGGTCCAGGTCTCCATGCAAGTGCTTAAATTAAACTAATTTGTCAGTTCAAGATACTACTACTGTTGGGATTTTAGTGCCTCCTGCTGCCTAGGTGATAAACTGTTTAGGGGTCATGGTACCTGAACTTTCTTACCCTCCAAGTACTGCTCAATACCTCTCTTTACATTACATGGTAGTCTGGCTTCCTGCTGAAAGCACATCACTAAAACTATTAAAGAAAAAAAAATTACCTTGATAGCTTCAAGGAGTACTTCTTATTAATGGTAGTGACATGGTGCTTCAGCACTTTATCTCATGCAATGCTGAACAGTTAAGAAGGATATAAATTGAGCCTAAGGCAAAAATTCCACTCAACTAATTTTAGAGATACAAATTAGCAACATGATAGCTCCAAACGTGACAACCAGGATTGAACAGAGAGAGGTTAAGCTACTCTGTCAAGGAAAAAAGTGCTTTGCCATTTTTCAACAGATAATTATGTCTCTATTTACATTTTTATAATAGATAAATGCCTTAAGGAAAAGGCCTAGTTTTCCCATAGTAATTAAATTTAGAATCACTGGATGAATCACCCAACAGCAAGGTATGCTAAGGAGTATGAATATACCTATTCATGACATTTCTGAAGTAATAATCTACCACATTACTCCACTGGGGTTTTTTGTTCTTACTCCATAATTCAACATTCTCTCACTCTCATTCTGTATAGGTCTTACAAAGCACTTTTCACCCATGGATCTGAGTGCTTTAGTAAGGAGGTCATTGCCCTTATCCTCATCTCAGAGAAGGTGAAACTGAGGTACAGGGAGGTGATCCAAATTATCCAAATGCTGGGGATGAGCTACTGCCATGAGCTGCAGGGAAATTTAAGATTTCAGTTTGAATCCTACCCCAGTGCTATTGGATTGCCCTGCATTTTATCTGGCCTATGAGCAAATTTTGTCATATAGCACAATTTGATATGTGTGGATATTCTGAAGTAATTTGAGGAAAGGAGTGAATTGTCAGAGAGCATCATCTCTTATAATATGTGGGTTGTCTCAGCCTTGAAGAGTTTTCTATTTGTGTTACCCCACACAGGAGTCTAGGGATACCCTCTCTCTCGGAACTTGTATGTCTTTCAGCAGAATTGGTTTCACAACCCTTGTCGTCCAAAGAAAGACAGTGTCACAGACCCTCTGTGATCCCAAGTTAGTACAGTGGTGTCAGAGAAATAAGCAGTTGCACTAAAAAACACCATTAAAGTGCCGTTTTCTCCCCTGCTGGCTGAGAAGGCTGGGGATGAGCTTTAGGCATGATGATGGAAAATCCTTGTTGCTTTCTTAGAGCAATGTTAATATAGTCCACAAAGTAAAAGGAACCCATTCCCAGACTGTGTGATGTGTAGGATTTGGAAGTGCTCACTACAACTTACTTTTCTTCTGATAAGAGTGAGAAAAAGTAATTTGAAATTTATCTGTCTGAGAAGATGGGTTAACTCGTAAAAATGTACAAAATATTCTTTTCATGGCTGTAGAGGTTGCTTTCAGATGGTTGCTGTCCTCTATTTTAAAGTTTTTCAGAGAAATAAAATCATACTGAGAGACCAGCAATAGAGTAGTCCCAGGTTAACTGTTCCTACCTGGCACTAAGACAAACTCTTAAAGTGTGAGTAGTCAGGTTTAGAGATGTCAAGGCCCCAAGTACCATGCAGTCACTAGATGGCACTCCATAATATGCATAAATATATTTATTTTTCTGCAATGACTTCCTTAAAAGTGAGTTTTAGTTTCCGTAAGTGCATGGTTTTGTTCTATTTTATCCTCTAAACTCATGGTAAAGAAAAAAATAAACTCAAAGATAAAATTTCAATTATATAGAGAGGCTGAATATGGATATAACAAATAACCCAGGAGGCTTTGAGCAGCAGAAGATCAGTAGCTTATATGTTTGAATGTACACAACCAACTTGTGCATGTACAGGCTCTGGCAATTATGTAAGAAAAACTCTGAAAAAAGGCTCTAATTCATAAGGCAAACTGTAATAATTTGGCTTTGATTGGTAATATGAATTCAGTAGTTTGGGAAAAGAAGAATGAAAATCTCATTCTTTCCCTTAGAATGTATTATTTTTCATTATTTCAATACTATGGATAGAGCTTAGGACTAAGCTGCACTATGTCATTTCCACATCCCAGCACCCAGCCTGCTTCCCTTGAGCAATTTCTGAGTTCTTTTTAAGGCCATTCAAGGTTCACTAATGTGTAATGGTCTGACATTAAATGAGCCGCTATTTTTTTCACCTAGCAGGAATTTAAGTTAAAATTGATGAACAGATTTAACTTTTAAAAATTCTCTAGATGACTCCAAAGAAGTAATGATTAAGTTAAGATTTTGATGCTGAATGGAGGTTTTTTCCAGAAACTCCCTAAGTGAAAAAAAAAAAATTTAAAAGTGCATTGCGTAACTCCTTGCATTAAAATGAAGCTTACTTCTGATTAAGGGGCTATTACTGGAAACAAATTAATGCTATTTAAAAAATGAAATAATTTTCTGCTAATTTAGTCCCCTGAGCTGGCTCTCTTTGGGGTCGGATGGGCCCGAGTTCTGGCTCAGGGCGATGTGCAGAAACTTGTGTCTGGCAGCATGGACGTGCTGGTGTGTGTTTGTGCAGGAGAGCTGGACCATCCCTGCCAGGAGCAGCCTGCGGCTGTTGGCTCGGCCATACAGTAAAACCATAAACGCACCCTATGGAGAGAGCTCTGCAGGCAGCAGTGCATGCAGTGGGGGTAGGTGTGGTTGGAAAGCAGCATCCCTCATGGATTAGCTTTATCTACAGGGCATGAAATAGAGTGACCCATACGTATTGAAACATACCTGTGGGTTTTACATGAGGCACATTTGTTTCAGACGTAGGTACCGTCCTGAAAGTTGTGAGTATCACAAAGGAGAAGTGGACCAAGGAGGAGGTGGTCCTGGAAGAGCTGCAGATATTCAAGGTAAGCATTAATAGCCACAACATCAATTAAATATTATTCAGGGGACTTCGTGGCCCAAACTGGCTTTGTCTGTCTGGTTGTTTGTTTACTGGAACTAGTTCAAGTTTCCAGAGGGACACTATGTAAATTTTTAAAGGCCTTGGTATTCTTTGGGCAAGTCAATTGAAAAATGTCCAAAACCAAACAGACCGTGATTTTTCAAACCCATAGAAAGTCTCATTTATCCTGCTTTGTTCTAGTTTGAAATCTTATTGTGAGCCCACATCTTTTATTATTCATACACATTAAAATAGTTGTATTGTATTTTTAATGTAAAATTTTCTATGGCCCAATTGGCATTGGGAGTATTCTAGGTACAATCATGTTTTTTAAAAGACAAACACACAAAATTCCATGGGTACAGAGAAATCCTTTAGAATAGCAACATTAGGAATTGAAAACATAAGGAAAATAAAAAAGAAGTTAATTTTGATTATCATTGTGCTTTAATTTATTGGTGAAGGCTGACTGAGTATTTTTGACCATTTTGATTTGGTTATTCTATAACTGGAACCCTGCTAACACCAATGACTTCTTCCTAAATATAGTTTGTAAAAAGCCCAAGAACCTTTTTGTTGCACAGGCACAATGTCTGATTAACTGCAGTGCTGGTGAGGGAGCTGACATCAACATACTTTTACATCAGAAAAGTGGAATTGTCTTGCCTACTGATTTTCTTTTCCATTTATTAGTTTCTTCTTAGTTCTTTGCATTCCCACTTTGCTTTCTTCTCATGCTGCACAGCTCTTCTTCAGTTTTCACTTTGCTTTTCCATCAAAGTTTGTCTGCATCCACAGCATTTTGATTACCTTCTCACACATCCTGTCTCCTATATGCTATAAAGCCCAAATTGTTGTCCATACTGAATAAATGAATTTGGGACTTTTCCAGGTGTAAGAACGGGATCATTAACTATTATTTCAAAGAGCTCATTTCTCTATATGCCTTTTGATATGTCATGTGTATGATGAAACTTTGATTTAAAGGATTTCTATGTCTTCTTCCTACTGTCTTGGACACCAATTATAAATATCACTCAGAAAATACCAAGATTATTGGTATATCAGTGGCCTGCCAAATAATGAGCAGTTCCAGTACGTGCACCAATTTGCTGCATTCTTAAAACATAATATCAAGAGAAAATGTGGCATTTTTAAAACAAAAAAGA
The DNA here is from genome assembly GCA_013398955.1 of Callaeas wilsoni. Classification (NCBI taxonomy): domain Eukaryota; kingdom Metazoa; phylum Chordata; class Aves; order Passeriformes; family Callaeidae; genus Callaeas; species Callaeas wilsoni. The sequence continues at coordinate 48,893 of VWPU01017220.1, forward strand.
GGTAATTTTTTTTTCTACTCAGCAGACATTCCTTCACATTTTTATTGGTAACATTTATAACTGCTACCTCTATGTTTTTGAATCCAGAAAATTGAAGGGGGTAATGGCTGAAAAAACATGCCGTATTTCCTCAAACTGCATTAATATTAAACAATAGGCTTAGATTAATCTTCTGTTGGGTGATAGATAATACCCTGAGCTTTGTGCTGTTCTTACATCAGTCACAGGCAAAAATTTCACTGTCTCTTCTAGCCATGAAATACATCCTGGTGCAGAGATCTGCCTATGTATCCCTTAAATGGCAACTAAGCCTTTCAAATAGTGTTTAGTACGAGCTAAAGTTGATGTGAAGGCTCATTGCCCAAAATGGGGTAGATAGCAAACTCTGAGAATTAAAGCTAATTCCCTTCTTCCAGCAGGGGAAATTTATGGGAGTTCTTTTTGGAAGCATGAATTTTGTGATTTTCCATTGTTTGGTTCGGGTATTTTTTCATATTTGTTTAAACCAAGCAAATGAACCTGTAATTTTATTTGCTTATTAAATGTTAAGTTCTGTTCACTTTTTCACTAAGAGCAGGGAATTTAATTTGTAAACTAATACATCTTGCCAATTTATTTTTCAGCATCCTTCCTTTATCTCAACCATGGAGATTTCTCAGAAACAGGTAATCATAAGCTTTTTTAATTACTGGAGGACATGGGGTACACTGAACACCTATTTTCAGGTGATGCCTGTTGCTCAGTGGCCAAGCTTTCCATGGGTGGCTCTTAAAATGTAACTGGAAGGAAGGAGATACATTTGAAATTGTTTGCCTGCCTAATTCCTGTTTGCTTACAAACAGTAATTTGTGTACCCAGGCTGGTAATTATTCAGGGAAACAAACCTTTAGTCATGTGGTAGTGGGATTTGTAAGTGAAGCCAATGCACATTCTTTTTCTGGCCTCCAGAAATACTTGTCTCTTTACAATCTAGTAATAAATTATTATTACTATTATTGTTTTTATTTTTATTAGTAGTCAGGAGAGATCAGGGCCTCACTGTGCTAAAATTTGTATGCACACGACCAGTCCCCCTCCTCTAAAACTGCAGCCTGACTCTGGGTGGTCCAGCCCTGGCAGCGCAGGGGCCGGTCCCAGTGCGGTATCTCCTGATGGGAACAGGCTTTACGGCAGCTCCGAGCTCTGCGATGGCTCCGTTGTGTTCAGGAGGCAGCGTGACACCAGAGCCACCCCTCCCTGACCCGCAGAAGTGGCCAGAGCAGCTCTGGCACACAGCTCACTCGCACGGGAGGAGGTATTTTGCCTTTCAGGCACGCACAGCACAGCTGGGTCCCATCTCCCATGAAAAGGGTGGCAGGCCAGATGGAAGTTGCATGAGCCAGCTCCAGCTTGGACCACCCTTGGCTCCACAGGCAGTCCACTCACACGCTGGGGAGAGGGGAGTAACATTATCCCCATCCTACCTCAGGATCAGAAGCAGAACATGAAGTTGATTCACACAAGGTCCCCCCGAGTTCCCAGATTGTTAACCTTATGACTATCCAGCCCCTCATTTTTAAACGTGTTATTAAGCCATTCTTTCCGTGGTTTGCTTCTGATTTTTTACTACAGCACGCATCTAAAGGTGTGAGGGTGTTGAGTGCTGGTGTCTTTCCAGGACTGCAGTCCCCTTTCCTCTCTGCTGTGTTGTTGGGATGGATGGGCACTGGCCAGTTCACACACTGGGCCCTGAGAAACATTTTACACTAAAGGAGGAATTTTTCCCTTGTTTTAAAAAATCTGGGATAAGGTTAAAAGTCTGCAACTGTGGCACTGAAGAAGGGAACTTTTTACACTGGCTACTTAGAGAACACTCCTAATTAATTCGTTTTGCCTGATTTGCAGCAACAATTGTACATCGGTTCCAGGGATGGATTGGTTCAGCTCTCTCTGCACAGATGTCACACGTATGGGAAGGCTTGTGCAGACTGCTGCCTTGCCAGAGACCCATACTGTGCCTGGGATGGAAACTCTTGTTCCAGATATGCCCCCACTTCTAAAAGGTAAGAAAAAAACATGACGTGCTGTAAAAGATCTTGCTGCTTGCTAGAATTTTAGGTGTTCCAATTCATAACTTGCTGCCTTTTTACTTAGCATATCATTTGCCTTAAAATGTGATCATACTCTGGCCATGTTTCACATTTCTGCTTGAAGAGCTGTGAAGACAACATAGCTTTGTTTAAGTGCGTGTGACAGTAACTTGGCTACTGCAGCTAACATCATAAATCCATCACTTTCCTTTTTTATGCTGAATGCCTTAAGGCACAAGATGCTCAAATGGAGGTCCAGGTTGTGGCTAACGCTGCCTGAGATGCAAGAGTCTCTCTTAAGCTTCTGACTTCTTCATAGTAGTTAGAAAGCAGAGTTTAACATATCTCAGAATGGTCAATAATAAAATATATTTAATTCGCTGACCTAACCCAACAATTGTATTTGTGGTCTAGCCATGAGAGGGAGACAGAGGTTTAAGTAACATGATTTGACCACACTGGCACCAGTCTTTCCACAGTGAAAGAAACTTCATCTGAATTTTCTGTACCCACCAGCTAGGACAGCACTTTGGATCTGGATGGAGGGAGAGCACACTGCAGGGTGTAGCAATGCAGTGCTTAAGCTGCTAGATGTGTCTCCTGAAGTTTTTGGCTGATTTAGCTGGAACCAGAGTCCTTCACAGCCTCTTCATTCCGCTTTGGAGGAAGTCCTTCTGACAGTAATTCTTGCAGTGAGGTTGCAGTCTGAGCTCAGGCTCTGGAATGACACTTTCTACCTTAGGGGTCACAGGGCTGGATCCTGAGCCATTGAAGTTAATGACTCATAAGGCATCATGTCATGGTGTCAGGAAACTTTATGTGTTCTCCCTTATAGCCAAAGCAAACTAAATTCAGGGAAGCATAAATGAAAGGAGAAAAGCAAGCGTTCAGGCTCACTGCAAAGTTAGTGACACATGAGGCTTGCTGAAGTCTGGGGTGGGCTGGGACATGGAGATCGATGGTCCATGCTTTTTAACAGATGTGCACTTTGGAGGGAAGGCCAAAAGTCTGTGTCTCCAAAACAAGGGATGGGTGACTGGCCCTGGGAATCCTGCAGTACATCAGTTACTTGAATGTTTTCCTTCTGTGCTGAAGTCTGTGCTTCCAGCATGTCTACAGCTTTTGCTCAGTGGGCAGATCAGCCTTGGCAACCTGCTCTCCTCCAGAGGCATGGCTCTGCACACAGCAGGCCCCGCTGCTGCTGCTTGTGAGGAGGGAACCAGTTCTTTCCTGGGTCTCCAATTCTTCTACTGAAAAATTGAAAAAGTTTCCATTTCTCTCATAGGTCTTGGGAGATAAATGCAATCATACACAGAGGAAGAGTTCACTTTTTTTTTTTAGTGCTATTACACTGAAATGACAGTAAATCACAGTGAGTTCATGTAACACAACCAGAGATTGGCAGGCAAATTAGTAGATCATCTCAGCCTTATGTTTTTTCTGTCCATAAAGATGAAGTTTAACCAGATTTCTCAATTGTTTGTTAACAAACTAAAATACATGCTCTTCTCTCTTCATTTTAATAATTGGTTTATTAGTCAGTATAACCTTGGGCTGATACTGAGATCAATTTTGAATATGACCTGTTGAACTTCAGATCTTTTTCATGATCTACAACATGAAATGTTTTTAGGTATTTGCAACACAGTCCACCCCACTAGGAGACCTGTGCTCCTAAAGCAAGTTTAGACGCTCTTTCTGTAACTGTATTACACTCTTTATTTTAGGCAGATATTTTTCTCTCGCTTTTCCCCCTCTCAGTGGTTTTCCCAAATCACAGGCTCTTCTCTTGATGTCAGTTGTACAAATCTCTCTAGGCCACATGCTGCTTTGAGGGTGAGACTGGTTTTAGTTAAGACTGTAATTGTCAGTAGGGTGGGAGCAATGCAAGTGCACATCTGCTGAGCTCCTCTGTATTTTCTTGTTGCATTCCAGCAATTATGTCTGAAGTGTTACAAGTTTGCATGCTCTTCCCATAGGCGAGCCAGAAGGCAGGATGTCAAGTATGGAGACCCAGTTGCACAGTGCTGGGATGTGGAAGACAGTGAGTATTTTTCACCTTTCTTGCACTTTTGTCACTTAGGCCGCACATTTTGCTGTGAGGGTCTCTGTTTCCAAAAACTTGCTAAGCTCAAACAAACAGCTGCCTTTCCCACACTTCATATCCATTACCCCTCCCACAGTTAAATTTTCAGAGCTGGAGCTGGTAAGGGACAGCCAGCGTGGGATGTCATGCTTGCATCCCTTATGTGACCCTCCCCAGCGCTCACATCGGGCAGCGAGATATGCCCCTGACACCCAAACAGCACACACGTCCCTGAAAGTAGCTAATGGGATGTGCATGATGTTCCACCCAGAAACAGGGCAGCAGATCCCACAAGGAAGCTTGCAGGGGTGGGTGGAGAACATGCCTTCTCTCCTCTGCCACTTGACGCAGGTCCCAAGGCTGAGCTGCAGCTGCCAAAGCAGCCCCTTCCCCTTCCCACAGCTACTTAAATACTCCTGTTATTAACAAGAACCTACCCCATTCTCCCTGCTCACTTCCCTCTCCCTTTCCCACACCCTCTTTTCAGATGCCAAGGGGTCTGGCTGCTCCTCTGGCATCTGCAGCCCTTCTCTCTCAGCGAGCACTGTCAGTATGAAACCCTGCGGTTACACAGCAATCTCTGTGGCAGCATAAAATAAATGAATAGCACTCAAACCCAAGCGTGGCTTTGTCTGGGGTTCTTCTAGCTGCTTATTAAAGTGAACAATCCAGACAAAACAGTATTGATTGTATCACCACGTTGAACACTGGCTTTGGGACAAGCCATCCCTTCCCATTGATCTCCAGTTACTCCGTGCCGCTGCGGTGCTGGGTGCCTGCTGCAGACCTCAGTGGGAGGCAGTGCAGAAACCAGAGCTGCTTGCCACGGGATCAAAGCCTGAAGTCTGCTGCACAGTCTAGAGGGCTCTGACTGTACATGTGTGCTTGCAGACATAGTTAAAAAGTCAGAGTAAGATCTCATTTCCATCAAAGTCAATGACAAAACTCCTGTTCATCCCAAGAGCCAGAATTTCCTTGCTTGCTGCTTGCCATGACTCTCCAAACACTGATATCTGAGACTGTGCAAAGCTCACGGTTATAGAAACCCTAGCAGAAGGGCTGACAGTGTCACATTTTCCTGGAAGAATAAAGAGAAGAGTTAGCTTTATTAGTCAAATCTAAAATCTTGTAGCACAGAAATTGCTGTTAATTCTTTGCCCTGACATAGTGCCACCAATAGCAGTTTTATCCACCTGAGGGTGACTCCTGTGTGCTGTAAACCTGGGAAGCTGACCTGTGTCACTCTACGTTCTTTGCTTATTTAGGCCATTTGTGATAATCAGTAATATTATGGTCCCCAAACTTATTTAAATTCAGTGCTCCGCTGTGTAAGGTTCTCAGATACTTCGTTGGCTGCACCAATTGGCTTTCCTAAAATCTTAGTGGCACAAGCAAATAATGCAGAGAGTTTGAATTTCTATAGATCTCATATAGGTACTTGTCATATTGAAGGCATTACAAAATTGTTTTAATTTTAACTTTTTATTCAGGAGACACAACTGCTTTCACTTTCGTTTCTATTATTCACAGGGCATAAAAAACAGCTTTAGTCTCTTGCTAAGGTAGATAAGACACGGGTAAAACAGACAAAAGAAAAATGAAGATGCAGAGATTACAAATTATTTGCTCAGATTTACAGAAGACCAAGAAAGGATTTCAGATCTCCTCATGGCTCCTTCAGTGTGTGTTCTGAAACATACTACAGAGCATTTCAAATTACACTGAAGAGAGGCAAACTTCAGTTTACTTTAGCCCTGTGACTCCTTTAAAGTGCTTGGGATGAACAAACCAGACCATACAATCTAACTTCAGCAGGTTTAGCTCAGGTTTAGTAGTTGCATTACTTAAAGGAAAAATACAGGTCAAATTTTAAATTCCTCAAAGGTGAAAGCCCCAACTTTAAAATGGAGCAAGCTCATGATATCGATTTTATTGACCTCCTTAAAAACCAGTTGCACTGAGGGAAGGTTAGCAGCCGCCTCTAAATCCTCATAGTTATAGTTTAAGCTAAAAGTTAAGTTTCCTTTTGCGTTTTTATAATTCGCTCACTTCTTATAGCATCTGTTCTGAATCAGGCTATTTTCCCATTGCTTTAAAAAGCAGGTCAGGGTTAATCTCCTGTACCATGTTTGCTTTCCAGGCATTAGTCATGAAACTGCTGATGAAAAGGTGATTTTTGGCATTGAATTTAATTCAACTTTTCTGGAATGCACTCCTAAGTCCCAGCAAGCCTCTATTAGGTGGTATGTTCAGCGCTCTGGAGAAGAACATCGAGAAGAGGTAAGTTATAATCATCAAGGCAGGTTTCCTCCACAGAGAATTCAGCTGAGCATTGAGAGGCAGGAGTTATTTGGATTAGTTGATGTTTTAGTTTTCCCTGCCTCACCTTAGGTATCACATAGCATTCTGCTATCACCATTTGGGGCATGCAGGGGGGAAGAGAGAAGCCATTTGCACTGTATCATAAGCATATCATTTTGATATTTATTTTAACTTACATGCTCATCCTATTAAAAAAAAATTAAAAGGGAGATAATATAAATCACTGATAAAAAGTCAAAGCTATTTTGTCCAAGGATTAACACAGCTGCTTCTGTAGGTAAAAGTATGTTCAAAACCTTGTGTTTCAGTAAAATCTCCGCTCTATTTAGTGTCTGATTGCTTTCCCGTACCATGTTAAGCAGTGTAACTAAGAATTGCATCTATGGTTTGCTGCTTCTCTCCGTCTCTCCCCAGAGAAGGAATGGGCTGTGTGGTTAAAAGGCTTTTTATTTGCCTTTTTTCTTGTTAGTGGAGTCTGAGATTTTTTTCTTAAATGGCACTCTGCTCTGATGCAGAGATGTCAGGTTAAGGATTGCTCCTTGCATCTACTGTAGAAAGCAGTGAGATTTGTGATGGCCTCTGATTCCTGTGGGATGCAGCTTTGGGGTCCTCACTGATGGAGAAGCCCTGGAGAAGCCTCCAGGTGGCTGCAAAGCCCCTGCACAATTTCCTGATGATTTCTCTCTGAGCTAGTGACAAAGGGGCTCTCCAACATGCCTAAAAGGTCAATGTACTGGGGCTGGATTGGACTGGGTTTGTGAGTGAGTTTCAAACCTCAGGAGTTTCCAGAGCCTTTTTCTTTCGTGAGTGATTCTGTGGCTGAGGCCAAGTCCTGCTGTGATGGCAACCATGGCAACGGGGAAGGAGAAGGGAGGTGAACTGCCCTTTCAAAGGAGCTGGTCCCAGGTGCTAGATACGCTTTTTTAAGCATAATATTCATCCAAGGCAAAAATTAGTTTGAATGACAGGAACTATCTAGCATATAACTGGTCTTCCACTCTCAGTGACAGTTCATCCTATGAGACTTCCTGAGTGCAGGAAATGTGCTGGTCCTTTCCAAAGGCTGAGGAGATGCAGGCCAGGGCAGGTGTCCGTGAGAGAATCAGCTCTGAGTGAGATGTGACTCACAGCAGTCACCCCAAAGTTGCCACCCAAGTTATGTCTTGGCCCAGAAAGCCAGAGTTAGGGGATACCAGACACTTCTGATTTTCTACTAGATAAGAGAAAAACCCACAAGGCTGTATATTGACTGTAACACTCCAGTACTTTTAATCTATTTCCCTTCACTTACATATGTTTTGGAGTGACAAAACTTTTTTCCTCTGCTGGAGAAAAAAAAGCTTAATTAATTTTTAGACAGGTGCATAAACACCAAAAGAAAGAGATTACTACTTTGAAATATTACCGTAACCTCCATTATAGCTCATATGTGGAAAAAAAAAATTGCCTTCTGATCAGGTGGCCAAGCATCCTCTCAGCCACAGGAGGTTGAAGTGTATTGGCATTTAAAGACCTACAGTCATTCATTTTACTGAAATAGAGTTACCTTTGCTGTCCTGTACAGGAGACTCTGTGCTCACCTGCCTGCCCTAAGGCAGCAGTTTGTAAATGCACTCACATATTTGATCAGGAAAACAAGTAAAGTACTTTCTGAATTTTTACCATGTGTTTAAGACTAATTTTAGAGTAAATTTAAGCAGATAGTTAACAGGTTTTTGACTTGGGGGGCGGAGAGAGAGGGAGTGTTTATTCTTGTTGTTTTTCTTTTCTTGTATATGGTTATTTTTCTTTTTTTTTTTCTGAATAAGTTATGTCAAGTTTTGATAAGACTCAATCATTTTAAAAATAATGTATTGAAACTATACCATGAACTACAAACTTTGCATAAAGGAGCCAGTTCCCTGTGAAGAATGTCATATTTCTATATCATAAGATATTACACTTTCAAGTCTTAAAAGCCTCTTTTGAAGGGCTGCTTTTGAGTCTTATCTGTGTCAATTTAAGGAAAAAGATATTATCAGTTGATTTTCTCATAAATCACAGGTTCAGATAGGCCTCTGAAGGTCATGGAACCAAGCTCAAGCTGTCTTTCTTGTTAGATTGCAGAACAAACTGCAGGTCAAACCAACTTTTGAGCAAAGTTATGGCATGCTAACATGTATAGTATAGCCTAAATTAAGGCTATACTCTTTTTTGACACACTTTGTATTTCCAAAAGGTTGTTGTGGCAGTGGCCTGGCCCCTCCTACTTGTTCTGAGCCAAATGCCAGTTACCCAGGCCTGGTGATGTCCAATGCAGCAGGACTGGCCAGCATGCCAAGGATGTGCACGTTGGGAGGGAGTTAGGGAATGAGTGCACGTGTGGTGGCATTAGAAGCCCCAGCAAGCACACAAAATTAGTCTTTGCACATTAACAGCAATATTTACTGGGCTTGCTCTGTGTAAACAGTCTGACATCTGTTTGCATGAGAAAAGTAAATCTTTCCTAAAAGGCTGGATTAACCTCTGAGGCAAATTTAGTAGAAAATTTGAAGGAGAAATCTGCACAGATTTTCTACAATATGAATGTTAAAAGAGGCAAAGAGCTTTTTGCCACATGTTATGCCCAGAGCCACAGCAGTGCCTCTGTGATCTAGATTTGGTAAAACAGAAATTGCAGCACATGTTCCTCAGCTCTCAGCATGCTTTTGTTAGTTGTGGGATATTGAGAGGGTTTTTGGTGTTGTTTTTTTTTTCTTTTCAGTCTGAAGATAATAGCCTATAGAAATGCATATGCACACATTGATGATTAGAGGATCAGGTTGCTTAAAGACAGTGTATAGATATTAGTTTTGTTTGAATCTTGCCAGAAAATTCTAATAATTTCCAATATTTTGACCCGGGTTAGTTTCAAGGTCCTAAGAATTTGAATTCCTGAACAAACTCAGTTTGCATATATTATATTGGTAGACATAATTTTTAGAAGAAATTAAAAAAAGAAGCTTTTTGTTTACTTTTTAAGATAACTATATTAATGTAGAAATTACATATTTTCAAATGCCTAAAGTTAAATTCCTAATTTCATTTATGAATCCCTAAATGAATGACCAGGTCTCTAGAGATGCTGAATAATCACTACTCCTTTTTGATGGAATAGGGCTTAAATGGTTAAAATGTTAATCCCTTGATAATTTGCAGATCCAGAAATTGAGGTTTCCAGGTTTTCTAACTTGACTTACCAGTGAAAATGAGTTCATCAATATGAAAACCTGATTGGAGACCTTCCTAGAAAATCCAAAGATCAGAGTAATTGACTTTCTTTTCAAAGTTCTTCAGTTTAACAAAAATACCATCTGTGACAGAAGCAGTGATGTCATATTTAATGTATAGCTTGATCTTTGCTCAACCAATGCCTTACAATAGCTTTTCCCATTACAATTATATTTTCTGCTCTCTCTCTCCCCCTTCCTGCAGCAGATTTCTCAAATAACACTGTACATTCTTGTAGTGCATGTCTTAGGAGTGTAACTTATTGTGATGACGATACCATGCTTTGCAAATGACTCCACGCACCTGGAACTTAGGTTACGGACTTTTAGTTCCAGGGCTGGAACTGTAATGTCTCAGCAAGTCTTTAAACTTGGCTTTACAAATAGATGGCTTCGCACTGTCCCGGACATGCACTGCAGCTTCCTGAGGGAAGGGAAAGGGCAAAATCCAGACTGGATGGGAAGCATTTGGCCCAGCAGGATGTCCCCGACACTTCACCCTTAAGGTCATGGTTCAGAATGTGACTTCCAGGCAGAGCAACCTGTGGGGAGGGACAGGATCTCCTGTGGTACAGAAGCTGTCACCAGGTCATTTTGCTGCCAGTGGGAGTACACTTCCCTGTAGTTTAGGGCTGTTTTAAGGTCAGGAGTCAAATATCTAGTGCTTTTGTGGTTAGTGTTGCTCACGCAATTGATCATGTTTGTTCCTGTGCGTGCAGCGTTAGTCACTCAGATGACGGAGAGTGTTTCAGTGCCTGGAGTTCATAAAAAACTCTGGGGACGTCATCTGTTCATAGTGTCTTAAACTGCTGAAGCTCTCTGAAGCTTTAAACAGAAACTAGTTATTTCTCCTGTGTTATTTTATGTATATAATAAGTGTCAGGACTGCAAACAGCAAATGGCTCCCTACAAAGGCATTAGTTTTGGTGCCTTGCTGCTCTGAAAAGCATCAGCCCTTCTGCTCTAGGCTGCACTTCACTCTGAGTCTCCTGTGGCTCCCGATCTGCCAAGCTGCCACCTCAGCAGCAGGGGACAGAACATGGTCTAAAGTGACAGAATAGGTGCAGATCATTTTAACTTTCTTCTTTCTGCACTTCTTGTACCTGGTGGTGAAAACAAATCCACCAAAATGCATGGGGACATTCCAGTTTCTCCTTCAGTCGTTCTCACCCTTTCCATATTCCTGCCCCACAGCCCAGACTGTGTTTTCCTGATGGACCAAACTTAAGGACCATCTGATACTTTGGTAGATACAATGGTTGGACCCACTTTTGGGCAGGATATTTTGCAAGGCACAACATTGTGACCTAGCTCCCCCATCAGAGCAAAGAGATGTCGTTTCATTCCACAGTTTAGGCATTTTTTTCTGTTTATACAAGACATACGTTTCCGTATCTTTTTGCATCTGGAGGTTTTTGAGTCATGATGGCAACTTCCTTTGTTACAAACATCTGGTCTAGCAGAATCTTAAGAAAAAAGTCCACGGATTCAGTGCCAGCCCCAAAATCTAAGAGTTGCATGATGGCTGAGTAAGGCAGAGGACACACAGCAAGGACTGAATTTCTGGTAGTACCTTCTGTCAGGGGAGTGTAATTTGGTGTTTGAATCTTTAGGTCAATGAGAAAGAGGTCAAGAGAGTTGGGAAAAAGAAAAAAGAGAGATTCATTCTGCAGCCTAAGGACTACTTATAGTTCTCATGCTTTCATTCTTTTGTTTTATTATATGACTCATTGCCTTTTTTTTGGTAATACCCTGAGTTTCTTAAGTAAGACTAATATTTTTGACAGTTTCATTGGGAAAGAAGTAACTCTGAACTGAGTGACATTTCTGGTTTGATTTGGATATATTGGAGCGGTGATAGGAATGGAGGAGTTTAAAGTTTAGTCTCAGAGTAAGATGTAAACTTCACCTTGAAACTAATAGAATCATGCGTTTCCATAATGACATTGTACCAGCAACACGTTCTTCATTTTTCCTGAGGCTGTTGGTAAATAAAAAAAGATGTTAAAAAAAAAAATTAACTCTACAGCTGTGTTGTAGCTAAATGATTATTTTCCCATACAAGAGAAACAAAGTCATGTGTAACAATAATGTCAGAAAAACCCTAGAGTGATCTTTATTTCCAGTCAAATGATGAGGATGAAAAAGAGAACAATAGAAAAACAAAGCTGAATGTGAATTCTCAGCAAATGTTCCTCGTTTTCTCTCTCTCTCAATTTGTTCAGGGGTTGCAGTTAACCCATGATTAGTCCAGCTTTACCTCTAACATTTTTTCACATGTTGATTAATGAGGGAAGGCAGGCTTTGAAGCCACTTTCTTCTCCCAGACAGGTGCAGTGTTTTAACTGTGAAAGAGTTGACATGTGAATTATTTGTAAAGAGGGAGCTATCTAAACACATCATTAGCAAAGGACAAAAAGCATTGACCTAACCTGGTGCCACAGCACTTTCAAATGCTTGGTTGTTTTCTGACTTAATGATTGTTTAAAGATTTGCCCTCATTATCAGCAATACTTATTTTTTTCTCCATTGTTAAATTCAGATTGTGAAAATCAAGTATTAGATTTGAATAGGGATCTTTTCCCTTTGTCATATATTGCCAATATCTATGTCATGTGTCATAATTCAGGTAATGTAATTTTTGGAAAACTTATATGCTTATCATGAAGGATGAAAGTACAATTTGTTGATACAATCTTGTCAAAAATCTGCTCCCACTTCACTAAGAAAAGAAAGCTATAGTGATCAATTGCTTCATTTTTTGTGGTTTGTAAGTTGTTTCCTATGGAACGAAACTATGTCTCTCATGTTAAAGTTTTATTGTATGCTCAAATTTAGGAGCATGTCAGCAAGCTTTTATGAATTTAAGCCTGTGTACTTCTGAATTGTTAAATCCTATTTAGAAATATTTTAGAAGAGTTACTGATTTTGACATGGGGGGGGTGAAACAGTGAATCCACGGTTGAACAAAACAAAATTTCTTTTATCTAAGTAGTCTTTTCACTTTCCTCAGAATTTAATAAAATACATTTTACATCTATAGGTCAGGAACCAAAGACCACATTAAACATTCAAGTGAAAGGTTAAAGATCTACTACCAAGTAATGAAATGCCAGGTGTTTATGAAACTCCAGAGCCCTGTGGGGAGGAAAGTAGAGAGGAAAGACAGGAGGAGTTCTGAACCTATGGGTAAAACAACATAAACAGGATACCAAAAAGAGAAGTGAGGGGGGGAAGCAGTAATGAAGTGTTGCTCAATATGTGTGAAATCGGAGCCATAATTTTATCCTGCCAGAGGATAAGAAAGGAATGAACAATGAAGGCACAGAGGAGGAGGTGACAGTCACCCTAAATCAATGTCCAAGGTTAACACAGGACACTGTGTAGGAGCACTGCTTCATTAAAAATAGGAGTTGTGATGGGCTGGGATTAAGGGACACAACCAATTTAGACTTCTACCTTTCTCTGCAGTATCTCAAGGCGGGCGAGGAGGCAGCTCCATCAGTTAATACGTTTATGACTGGAAAGTGACGGCTGTTACACAAATGGCAAATAGTTATGATTAGCAGGGTGCTGGACGTGGGGGTCCAGCGATCTTTATAAGTCTAGATCTGCCATTATTCTGCCTTTCTTTCACTGAAAAGAGGCGAAGCCCTAGAGAGGGCACTTTGGACTGGCACCCAGCCAGCCAAAACAGCCAGCTGGAGCTCTTCCAAGTGTGGGAGGTGCACAGCTGTCAAGACACTCTAGACTACAATACTGGCAGAGCCACCGGCAGGCAGATGCTACTGCTGTGATTGCATCAAGCCCCAAGCTCAAAGACATCAGTCCTGTTTTCACTCAGGCAATGTGGGAACTTGGTCTTTGCACAGTGCCTTATGAAACCCAAATGTCTGGAAGTTAGCTGCTTCTTCCCATGCTTTTCCCTCAATTTCGCAAACTTGAGTCTTCATGTTGACATGAAGCCTGGGCAGAAGAAAGGGGTTTCCTTGTCATGTTGCAAAAGCCAGGCCCCCAAGCACATCCACCTGGCCCCTGCTCCTCCCCTCCGTGGAGCACAGCACCACAAGGAAACACCTGCCCTAGACATATTTCTGCCTACAGCTCCTTGTTTGTGGATTCTTTTGTAAATTTTATGCTCCTTTTTTTACTGTAAAAAAGGAACATTTACTTGGAGTGGTGTCACTAGCTGATCTAATTGAGGACTTGTGCCCTGTGCTGTGGGTTCTGCAAAAGAAGAGCAGCCTTTTCTAGTTTGTCTCCCTGTTATCTTGTGTGCATGTGCTTGTGACTTGACTGTAATTTCTCTGGTTTAAACTCAGTGTGGTAAATCAGAAGTAGCTTGTGCTCATGTAGCACCTGTTGTCAGGACAATTGATTTTCCAGGAATTTCCTGAAATTTGTATCGTTTCTCTCTCTGGGTACTGAGTGGACATGGTTATACACAGTTTACAAACAATGAAGCTAAAGCTCCCAACACCAACAACGGGGGGCAGGAGCCAAAAAATACTTGGCTAGAGAAACAGGCAACCAGAGCTACAATCTGACCTGCTTTTGTAGCAGGTGATTTCTTGTGTCTGCTGCTCTCGTATCAGGGGCAGTACAGAGGCCTATATTCATCCATCCGTATGACTTGCCTACATACCTGTCTAATCTATATGTTACTGAAGGCTGTTACTGAAGCAGTAGGAAAGAAAAGTCTCTCTCTCACTCTCTCTGGTTGTATTATATTCATGTGTATTGTTTTTTCTGGTGATCTCAATATGGTGTCTCAAACTTTTTTAACGATTTCAAAGTCATTGTCATAGAAACTTAGAAGAGGGTAAAGCTAAAAGCCCTGGAACGTCATCTCATCCATCTCTTTGCTCCAAGAGACTCTATTAAGATAAAGTACTAGTGAGTTAGAATCATAACAGATGGAGAATCATATGTATGTATAAATTTTTTCCCATGGAGTAGCAGAGGGAATCGTGTGCAGATTTTTTACATAAAGAAACAGTGTGTAGCTTACCCACTGTGAATAAATCTAATTTAGTCATCTTTATGCCTCCCTGATCTTCATCCTCTGAAGTTTGCTGGAGGGTCAGATGTGCACTCTGGGAAATTTTCCAGATTCTGTGTTGGTTCTTTCTGCCCCTAGACTCCCCTTCTCAAACCCACTACCTAGCCTTGGGCAGAAGCTTTGCCCCGTGGCAGTGATGCCACCAGCAGAGCCCAGGCTGCCTCCAGCAGCAGTCCAGGTCTGTGGGTGCCGGCTGTGCTGCAGCCTCTGCGTGGCAGCAGAACACAGCACGCCCGGGAGGGAACAGCTTGGGACAAACCGGCATCATTTTCAAAGGAAATGCTGGTGTTGGATGTCGGGAGTTAGGGCTCTGCTTTCTACTTCCACCTCTGCTACTAATCTTTATATGGTCTTTGGAAAATCACTTACCTTCTGTGTTTCCCAGCTGCAAAAGTGCTTAGGTGCCCAGTGCCCCATCCTGCTTTTTGGTTTGATACTGGTTTGGGGTTTTATGCTATTTTTTTATTTAGGTTATTTTGGAAATAATTTTCAGATTACTCAATACGTAACTTACCTGACAGTGTTACTAGTCTAAGGTACACCTTACTTTTAACATGTGAGACCCTGTATTTTTAAAAGTATTTTTATTCATAAATGAAATTACAGCTCCGCGCTGTCAGACTTCAGCTCCCACTTGCAATCTTACTCTTTTGTTTGGAGTTTTGGGGTTTTTTTATTCTTATTTTTCTCTAAGTTGTTCTCCACAGATCTTAGCAATAAAAGAACTGTACTTTGTTGTATCCATCCAGCCTTATTGCCTGCTTTTAATCACATCTCAGTGAGTCAAAGCCAGGATCAACTTCCTTTTGTAAAACTTGGTTGAAGAAGATCAGAAACACAGCATTTCCCTTTAAAAATCAGTAGTAGTATTTATATTCATTTTAACAGGGCCTCAGCACTGTACATGTATACAAGCACTCTGGTGTTTTGGGTGTATTACAGATACCTCAAAAAGAGTAGTTAAAAAAATGAATGGGATTTGTGGCGGTGAATAGCTCTCCTTCCTTGGAGAACGCAGCCTCCGTCACTGCAGTGTGGTGCGATGAGTGTTGCTGTCTGTCCTGTCAGCTGTACAGCATGTGTCTTTTGCTACTGCATGCTGAGTGTCCGTGATCCAGATGTTACAGTCAGGAGCAGGACTCAGGCCTTGGAGGAGCTGCTGGTGTCTGTCCCTGCTGCCCCGCAGGGAGGGGACACATCCTGTGCCAGCCAGGCCTTGTCTCCACCTCGTCATAGCACTGTCACACATCTCACTTTGACCATGAGACTCACCTCCTGTGTTCTTTTTTTGTCCAACCCCACAGCTGAAGGCAGATGAAAGGATCATTAAAACGGAGCATGGGCTGCTGATCCGCAGCTTGCAAAGAAGGGACGCGGGAGCCTATTTTTGCAAAGCCCAGGAGCACACCTTTGTCCACACCATCGTGAAGCTGAATTTAAACGTCATCGAGAATGGACAGATGGAAAGCACTCAGAAAACTGAGGACGAGGAGGGCCGGGTGAGGGATTTGCTGACGGAGTCCCGGCTGAGGTACAAGGACTACATCCAGCTCGTCAGCAGCCCCAGCTTTAGCCTGGATGAGTACTGTGAACAGATGTGGCACCGGGAGAAGCGGCGGCAGCGGAACAAAGGTGGTGCCAAATGGAAGCATGTGCAGGAGATGAAAAAAAAGCGAAACCGAAGGCACCACGAGCCAGCCAGACCACCGTCGACGTAGTTTGTAAATGCTATTTAAAGAAAGGACATTCTCCATGAAAAAAAGAAAAATACTGTGTTCTGTTTTTGTGCATCTTGCCTATGAATTAGTACTGCTTCTTATCGAAATCAGAAAACTTACCATCACTATTAATCTGTGTGAGACTGTACAGTGGGATTCAATGCCAAATGAGTTGTTCCTTATTGGAGTGCCACACACCGGGCAATAATTTCAAATGCATTCATTAAAAAAGAAAAGATGTACACTTTTAGCTAATTTCTGGGTAGCCTTAGACTGCGTGAGCTGTGTTCTTTACTTCCTGCATAATTTTCACATAGGATTTAGTGTTTGTGTTCCGGTATTAACATTTGCTGCCACATTCCACCCCAGAGGTGGCTACATTTCAGGGGAAGGCAGATGTACTTCCAGTTCTTTGGCATCTTTCTGAATAAGAAGCATGGTAGAAATGTGTGACAGATCTGCAAAAATACCCACTAATTTACCCACTGGGCCTGTATACAGGCACACGGGTGGGGTTTGCTAGCACAGAGAGACACAGCAAAAAATCAAATTAAGTTTTGGCTTAGGGACAGCATTCATTCTCCCCATAAAAAAGAGAAAGTATAATCATAGTTTAAGAGAGGGGAATTACCGGGCATTACTCGTTAGTGTTTGAGTAGCCACCAGTTTGCAGTCCATCTGCTGAAATGAAATGTTGACTCTAATTGAAATTGCCACCAAGATGCTTGGGAGTAAATTTCCTAAGTGGTCCATGGGAGGTATATGCACAAATCCTATTAACAAATAATGGGATTCCTGCCTGCACCTCTCCTATATCTCTAAAGGTTTGACTCTGACTGTTTCTCTGGCCCTTTGCTGGCTTTGTTTTATGCAGAGGAAAAGAAAATTTAAAAGACAACAACAAGGCTAAAATGAAAGACGATGAGGGAAATATTTAGTGGCTGAGACCAGTGCTCTTGACACGGAGCTGACATTCCTCAGATGTGTGTATTCTTTGGGATTTTTTCTCAAAGGTCTTATGTATTTTTAAGTTGAAAATTTGAATTGTTGGAATTAATACTTTTATTATAATTAAATAAGAGATGTCCACGTGTAAATAAAACTTGTAAGTTAGGAATTTGCTGTATATCATAATTTCATTTGTAAAGTGTTCCATGTTTCTTGGTTTATATTTTGGGTTTAATAATGTAAATTTTTCCACATAAGCAAGAAATACTGGCTTCATCCTTGTCTATTTTACATCAATATTATTCAATTGATTTCATTCCTGATATGCAGCAACAAACACAAGCTCAAAATCAGGCCTACTGTCTCCTCTCAGGAGTCACAGCCCCCCTCTCCTCTCTTCCATCTAACCTCCCTCCGTTTTGCCTTTCACGCCTTTTTGAGTGTGAAATGACAAATTAGCCACTTCCTCACATGGAAGAGAGCTTTGATGGATACCAAAATGACAGACTTTACTTGTTTCTCATGCATTCTACAGGTCTTGAGAGCAAAGTCTGTGGGAAACCCATGCAATTGATGTGCACCTCATTAAGGGACCAAAACTGTTGGCTCTGAAGCCCTTGCCCGTGCTGGTGTTTGTGTGCGCATTCAGTCACAGATCTAAAATTGTGAACGTCCAATTTGCATCGTTGTTCATTTCCTCTCTGTTGAAAGTCGGATATGGCAAAGTGTTTGTCAGATTTCAGAAAGGAATCTCAGCTTACCCACGCTTCTTGTAAAACCCGAAAGCTGAGTTTGCATGTGTTGTACAAAAGCCAGCGATACCATATGTCATTAATTTTAGATGCTTTTTTAATAGGAGATGTATGAGTTAATTAGGAGATACTAGATAGCATGCGTACAATGCTTTGATAGTGTAAAGCACTGAGTGCTAAATATTATAAAATACATCTGTGGGGAGGAGGGAATTTCTCAGCACAGGACCTCTAATCAGCAGAAAGACTGATGCTGAAGATACGAACCAGTCGTACAGTACTTTGAGAACATGCAGAGAACTTTTTGGCATTTTTGCTGCAAAATAATGTAGACCAGGCATTTCACAAGAGGCTCATCAATTTGAGTACCTTGATTTTGAGGCCAATTAAGACTACTTAGGGAAGGTATGGGGGGGTATTAAACGAATACATATAAAGTGCAGGGATACTTAATATTCTTGGCTGGAAGATTATGCTGTCACCATACAGAACCTGCCTTATTATATTTTTATCAGTCCACGAAGTCCCATTTCTCTGGCTTGGACATTAAGGAAATGAGTGGAACCACACCAAGGCTATGGAATGGCAGGTGGGCTGTGTTCGCATGCACTGGCAAAGGATCCACTCTTCTCATCAGTGGTGACATGGTGCTTCAATTACTGAATGTCAGACAGCTCTCATCACATGTTTGCCTACTTCATAAAAGAGCAAAACAAGGTCTTCTTTCATGCTTCTTCTCCTCCATGAGAACTAAATAATCTGATTTATGTTTGGGTATGATTGGGGGTTTGTATTCTACAAATGAACCCCCCCAACTGACTTTAGTAGAAATCTGGGATAAGGGTCTCCATACTGGGAACATTAGATTTAAATGGTTGAATTAAAATGTTATTGCTCTTAAAAACTACTTTCATTTCTTTTATTTCAAATGTTCTTGCAATGAGATTCTTCTTAAAGAAATGACTTCATCAGTCTGGGGTACAGTGGTAGCATAAAACCCCAAATGAGATATAAGATCTCTTCCATCATGGGAAATAAATTCAATATCCTCCAAACCAGTGTGTTGCACTGGGTTCATGCCACCCCAGGGAACATATTTAATAATCCCACATAGATAAAAGTCTGTGGTTTGGTACGCTGGGTAAGATGAATGCTGCAGCTGGCAGGGGTAGCACATCTCATACAGTGCAGGTAATACACATGCAAGGAAGCCAGAGGACCTTAGAGACCAAGGAATGAGAGGGATAGATTTAGAATCACTGCTGGAGGTAAGGTAGGGTTTTGTTAGGCAGGACTCAGCAATGCAAACCCAGGAAAAAGAAAAGGAGGAGCAGTGGGTCTTTCTCCAAACCTGCAGTCCCAGGGGGAGGTTCAGAAGATGAGCTGGACCAGAAACTTTAACAGAGGAGTATCCCTCTCTTTTCAAAAAAAATTCAACTTTTGTGTAATTTAGAGGCTCAACTTGAAGTCTGCTTAAATTTCAGTTCAATGATTTGGGGGTCAGCTGGGCTGCTGTGAGCTGTACTATGAGCCACAACAGGCCCGAAGTTAAAATGAAACCGAGCCCTGCCTCTTTCAAGAGCTCCATAAAAATTTAAAGTGAATGAATTTTTGGTACAGAGTGGGAAAAAGGTTGCCTCCACATTAATAAGTGTAGCTTTTAAACAGATCCCTTAGTGCATTAATCCAAATGTCATGAGGTTCAACAAGGCCAAGTGCCAGGTCCTGCACTTTGGCCGCAAAAAAAACCCCTGCAGTGCTACGAGCTGGGGTGGAGGAGTTGGAAAGTTGCCCAGTGGAAAAGGGCCTGGGGGGCCTGGGGGTGCTGGTCCACTGTGGCTGAACATGAGCCAGCGTGTCCCCAGGTGGCCAAGAAGGCCAGGGGCACCTGGCCTGTATCGGGAATAGTGTGGCCAGCTGGACCAGGGCAGTGATTGTTCCCCTGTACTCAGCACTGGGGAGGCTGCACCTCGAGTGCTGTCCCCGCTTCTGGGCCCCCCAGTCTGAAAAGGACAAGGACATACTGGAGTATGTCCAGCAAAGGGCAAGGCTGGTAAAATGACTAGAGAACATCTCCTGGGGAATGACTGCGGGAGCTGGGGCTGTTTAGTCTTGAGGAGACTCGGGTGGGACCTCATCGCTCTCCACAACTCCTGAAAGGAGGGTGTAGTGAGGTGTGGGCCAGCCTTTTCTGCTGTGCCTGCAGTGAGAGGATGAGAGGAAATGGCCTTAAACTGAGACAGGGGAGATTCAAATTAGATATTAGAAATAATGTTTTTGCTGCCTGGGTGGTCAGGCATTGGAATGGGCTTCCAGAGAGGTGGTGGAGTCACCATCCCTGGAGGTGTTTAAGAGGCACCTGGATCTGATGCTGGGTGATGTGGTTTAGGGGTTCAAGGGTTACAGGGGCAGTGCTGGGC
The DNA here is from genome assembly GCA_013398955.1 of Callaeas wilsoni. Classification (NCBI taxonomy): domain Eukaryota; kingdom Metazoa; phylum Chordata; class Aves; order Passeriformes; family Callaeidae; genus Callaeas; species Callaeas wilsoni. The sequence goes on from VWPU01017220.1 coordinate 69,518, forward strand.
TGACAGTTGGACTAAATGGTCTGAAAGGTCTCTTCCAATTTTATGGTTCTATGATTCTAATCTCTGCTTCTATATGATACAAGATATTTATTTGAATATGCATTCAACAGGGATTACAGTTATTAATACATTATCTTTTTCTTCAACAAAACCTTTCTATTGAACGCACTTCAGCAACAGGTCAGTGCTCAACTGAACCAAAGTGATTTCAAGCAGATTCTTAGAATAACCAACACAATGTGAGCTGTAGTTATAAAAATGCTGAAAACTGATATAAGCTTTAAAGCCCAGCAGGGCTCTAAACTTTGCAGCAATCTTGCAGTCAGTTAAAATAAAACAGAAAATGGGATTAGCAGAAAAAGGAATAAAGTATTAACACTTACTCTGGTAAACTGGTTCTGTTACTGGAAACCATTCCAACAACAGGTGTGAATGTGTGCTCATGCCATAAGCAAATACTTTCCTCTCTAAGCAGTTAAGCTTATACTGCTCGAGGTATCTAAGAACCTGAGTACTCTCCAGTTCATATGTAGATTTTGTCCCCAGTTCCTATGTCATTTGTGATGAAGCAATTAGGCTAAATGCAACAGATATCCCCTGGTTCATGTGCTTTTGATCCAAAGATCCCTAGGGTTCAAATGCTATGAACCTCTTATTCAAACCATTACAGGTATTGATCTTCATTTAACATTTCAGATAATGAGTAATTATTTAATATCATTACTCATTGATCATGTAATGAGCCTGTGTGCCATAATAAAATCTCAATATTTAATAACAGCTAATGGAAATTGAGTTTGCTGACTTTTTTTCATACAAGCATGTGTACAGGAGTGCGTATACAAATGTCTTAATTTCTGTTTATTTTGTAACAGAGGTTAATTTGCAAAAAGAAAATGTGATTTCAAGAGTCAAGGTTCATCTCAGCCTCCATTGACAGCAGAGATTAAAATCTTTCTGGAACTGAACTGAAGCCTAAGTACATTATAATCTATTTATAGTCTGGTACTCAAATCCCAAATCTATGTGTTGCTCTGTGGAGTATATTGGCCTGGTTCTTTTTGCACACAGTTGTAGATGAGACGTGGAGGTCTAAGGAATTACATCTACATGAACGGAAAATTAAGCCCACATGTCTCTCTAATATATTCTGTTACATTTTATAAACTTTAAATGGTCTCTCTTGTAATATTTTACCGTAGTGTTGCTAATGTTACCCTGAACTAGGCTGCTGTCATTAGCTGAAGTGTGACATTCTTTGCAGTTGTAATCCAGATTTCGAGGTTTGTAAAGTAAGTTCATTACAGTAGAAAAAATGAAGTCATGTGAAAAGAGTTTAATTATTAATTCTACAAAACAGATTTATAAGATTTTATTTCCATATACCAAAATAGTGGTTATCCTAAAATGTGTTAGAAACACCAGTATTTGTTTTACTTTTCTGTGCAGGTAAGGATACATAACAAGTTGTAATCTTGAAGGTCTCACTTGCCAATGTGTGTCTGAAACATCTGGTGTGACAGCTGTGGCAAGACTCATTTTTTACTTGCTGGATCTTTTCTTTTCCCAGTAAGCCCATTGTCTCCTGCCTTTCAGGCTCCTGTCTAGCAGATAACCCCACTTTTACATGGAGGAGGACTTTGGAATCAGGTGTTTTGTGACATATAAACACCCCTACACAGTCATGGTATCACAGTCTGCCTTCAGATGAAGACTTTCCTTAGCATTAACTTTAACATTCAGCTGCAGATGCAAACCAGACACTGTGAGGTAAATTGGAGACCAGATGGAGTTTTCCTTCACAAAGAAAATTTTCAGGACTATTGCTGAGAGGTCTCCCTTCTCTTTTTGCTAATGTGGTTGCTGTGTATAATTTAAAATCAAAATATTTTGTGCTTAAAAGCATAAGATTTTCCACATGATGTAAAAAAAAAAAAGCCACCCAAAGAGAAGAACATTTCTATGTGATTGGTTTTTTACTTCAATATGGACTTCTGGTCCAATATCAATGCGTTGGTTCAGACAGTACAAGCCAAGAAAATAATGTGTCCAAACAGAGATGGCTGTGATATCTGTAAGGCCCCCAGACACATCTCAGTCTTGGTGGTATTTCATATTCTCTCCCTTTCCTCTATGGTACAGAAGTGCTTTGGCTGGATTTTAGGTATTTTTGAGGGGCTGGAGTGTTTTTTGTTAGTTTGGGGGTTTTTTTTGGGAGGGCCTCTTTTGGTGGTCTGGGTTTTTCAGACTTTTTGGATTTTTTGGTTGGTTGGTTGTTTTTTGTTTGCTTTGTTTTGTGTGTATGTGTGTGTTTGGTTTGCTTTTTGTGTTCCACTCCTTTTTTCTTTCATGTTATTTCTCCTACTAAAAGGAACCATGCCCAAAGCCAGATGCTTTCTGGTGGTGTAATATATGACAAAGCAATAAGAGGAGCAGAAGTCTTGGCAGGTATTTTGGTATGGAGACAGCATAGTCCATTTCCAAGACACAAAATCTAAAGTCTTAAATGACTATGCTGAGAGTTCGGAGACCATAGTGCACTTCCCTGGCCCAAGCTGAAACTGCAGTTAGATTTATAAAAGGTATATTTTTTAATTTGTAAATTATTTTTTCTTAAAATATTTTTAACATTTGCACTTTCAAACCTCTCTTTGCAAAAAAAAAAAAAAAAAACAAAAAAAAAAAAAAAAAAAAAATCCAAACCAAACAAACTAAAAAATTCCCCAGAAGACCAAAGAGGAATCAGCATCAGAGGTTTTTCATATCCTCCTTCAGAGATTTCATGTAACTTTCTCCCAGGATGCTTTTTGTAGAAATTAATTGTAATAATCACGTATTAAGACTGCCTGTGAATGTGTCCTGGCTTTAAAAACTGGATGCAAAGCATATAAATCTATGAAAATACAAATTAAAAAAAAATTACTATTTCTAAATATTTACATTATTTTTTGGTTTTGATGATGATGCATCTCCATCCCATCTTCCTCAGTGACTGTCTCAGAATGTCTCTTGGCTGGGAAGAAAGGAAGAGATTGCAAAAGCATATTATCTCCAAGTTATAAATTCCAAAATGAAAAGTCACGTTAAATGGACTGGCTGCAAGGATTATGATTAATATCTCACTTTTGTCCAACAAAGACTATGTTTTCTCTTAAAGTGAAATTAATCACTCTGCCCAGCACAGGAATTGTATGCCATTGAGCTTCATTTTGTATTTGTAAGGCATGAGTGGTTCTCAGGTTGATTTTGAGAGTTAGGGTGATTTTCACTCTGTAATACAACTATTTATAGAGTAATAAAACTGAAGTATCTATTTGTACATGCTGCAGCTCATTGAGTTGATATTATTACAGAAGTACAGTTTAAATAATCTACATTTTTTCCAGGCCTGCTGGCTTTTTACATATTTCAATTTTATATGCAAAGGTAACTGAAACAAATGTATATTTGGTTAGTACTGTAATAAACAGAAAAATCTGAGATTTTGCCTCTTTTTAAAACCCATGTAAAACTACAGCGTAAAACACAAGATTTCAAAGAAACAAAGTCCACAGCATGCTGTGGAAATGGCAAGGGTGTTAAGGCAAGGTTCAGTAATCTGAAGTGTCTTACTTAGAAGTCTTTCCTGAGTGAGGACTGTCTGAGATTGACCATTGAGAATGTGCTTGAGACCAGCAGAGTGAGTTTATAGACAACTTAGAGGAGCTGTGGGCTGCACAGTGATTGATGCAGAGCAATGCACAATGTGTAGCTCTATGCTTATTAATTTAAATTCAGTAATAGCTTTTTAATGCATGCATTTCTAGATGATTAGCAACAACCACTGTCCTTAAAGACTGCACTGACATTGTGCTTTAAAGTTACCCTCAAGCCAAACTGATCACCCATCTGTCTTGGGCTGTCTCAAGAGCACCTTTGTCTCTAGAGTGTGATTGTCTCCCAGCCCTCAAAGTGTTTTCAGGATGGGGATAACTGGGGAGACGAAAGTTTTGTTCATTATTTTAGTCAGGCATTGCTGCATCTGTCCACAGTTACGAGGAGAAAGTAATTTTTTGAGAAAAAAATATCTCTAGGCAGGAAAATAAATAGACTGACTGGTCCACCTCCTGTTCTAGCCTTCAGCACAGCACCCTGTGTTTCAGGGGATTTATGGAAGGTTAAAGAGGCTAATTTGTTAACAGACGGTCAGCATGTTATTTCCAAGGACAGCCGCATCGCTGCTCTCGAGGATGCCTGTTTCCCAGTCCCATGCTGCGTCCATTAGAGCACTGTGCTCCTGACCCTTTGCTGGGAAAGGTCTTGGGGTACTGCTGGCCTGAAAGCTGATGCCAAGTCCCAACTGCGGCGGTAGCATTCTGCTCACCTAAATTCCACCTGCAGTTGCAATTGGATACGGCATTCTTCATTTCCGAGCCTGAACTCTTGTTTCTGTGTTACCATGCGCTGCTAAACAGCTGCTGTGTTCCCCCTCTCCCTCCCCTGTGTTCCCCCACTCCCTCCCCGCAGGTGGCTGCAGTTGATAATGTCTCATGTAGGATCAATCTTGGTCCCATTGAAGTAAGTGGGAATTCTGCCAGCGTGTCCCAGATCTGGCTCTGCATCCAGCTGGTAAAGCACTTCCAGCTCCTGCAGGAGAAGAGGTGCTCCGCACAGCCTGGCTGATTAGCCACGTTCATTAGCAGAGGCGGGTGTCAGAGGGAGAGAAAGAACGAGAGAAATCCTTCAGCTTCCTTCTGACACCACAGGCTCGGTAAGAGCTTAAATGCAGCACTGGTTTGTGTGCACTCAAGGAAACAAAAGCTAATTAAGCTGAAATCTGTCATTTTCTCTGTAAGACTTTAGCAGGGTCAGACTTCAAGACAATTAGTGATGAGTCTCAGGAAGATGCACACGAGCTCTTCTGTAGCTGCTCAGAAACATTTCCAGCACTGATTGGCTTCCTGAGCTCCCCCTGCTTCACTTTTTTTCCATGTGTGATGCCTCTTTTCAGGCCCTTGGAATCCAGGAGGGCTGTTAGCTGAGGAAGTCTGTGCTTAAAGTAAGAGCTATGAGGTAAAATCCGGCCCTTCATGATTCAAATGGCTGGAAGTGTTCTGGGACGTGCTCGCACACAGAGTCCACATGTATTATGAAAACAAGCTAACAGGCTGTTCATAATAATTTATACTTCTGCAATGTAAAACATGGTTCAGGGGGTACTTAGGGGTTCATATATTCTGCACCACTGCGTCCACGTAGTTACTGTGCAGAGTAACAAGGGATAGTGTTGCAGAATGAGAAAACCTGCAGTTTCCAAGAACATTTCTGCAAGAATGCTCATCAAATACTGAATAAAAATGCACACCAGCTTAGACAGGACAATTTATGAATTGCTAATATACATTATCTCCCTCCCTGTTTTTGCTTTAAATTCTTTATAACAATTTGTAACTGAATATATAAACAGAAAAAGTCAGCAAGCAGTTTAAGAGCTGCTAGATGAAACTGAAGTGTAGTTAGGACAAATCTTGACTCTTCGGCCAAAGTTTGATTCTTTGCCTTGCAAGGAAAGCATTAATGGCTATCCTTCTTAACATCTTTGGGTGTCCCATTTACATTTCACTACCATTACATCTTCCAGCGTTAGGTGCATTTCCACACGAAGGAAACAGCAAGCTGCTTCTTCTCTGCTTCTCTCACGCTTAGGTGGGGTTCTTAGCTTTCTCCCAAGACAACTCAGCTGTCATTTTTTCCGTCATAAAGAAAACAACTATTAACACTCAGTGTTTGGACTGTATCTACTAACATCTACTAGACTTGCTTGTCTCTGTGGATGGATCAATGTCTGGGATTTCAAGTTGAGCACAGGTGTTGGCATGTGCAGCACTGAAACTGTTGTTATAGCTTTGGAAGTTGACAGCTTGGGCACATAGGAGGCATTTAAAAACACTCACATGAGAGTCATTGTCGTTAAGGTTTATTATTTAAGGAAACACAACGTTTTGTTATTAAATCAAAGCAATATGTATTTTGGGTGATGCTGCCATTACAGGGAAGATGGATAGCAGAATGAAATTGTTGCTGCCCTTTAATGAAAAGCCTTCAGATGTCAACAGCTAAGGTAAACTGCTCCATTTCTCAAAGCACAGCGGTGGACTGCAGATTTTCAAAGAGAAGTTTTCCAGATTAGTAATAAGAAAGTTGCGGGATACACCGATAATTTTCCTTTAATGAAGAGAAGACTAGAAATTCCCTGTTTCTTAATCTCATGCAAGTCAGATATTTGCTGCCAGCTCAGCAAATCATAATCATATTCTCATGGAATGTACTTTTAGTAAAGTATGTTGCATGAAACAGGCTGTGCTGGTTTCAGCTGGGGCATATTGCACCTTTCACTTCAGATTATTTTTTTGTAAAATGAAATAGTAGGAGAACATGAACAGGCAACAATCAACCCTTCTGCATCTGCATATTGCTTTCTTTGTATGTGTCCCTTCCACCTGGTAAGTATTTTTACTTCTTGTTATATTTTTCTCTTTCTTCTTTCTGAGGAGATGTCATATTCTCACATGGGGTATATTTCAATGTGCTTTCCTGATTGTAGGATTTAAAACATGTTGAAGACAGTAACAATGTTTTCACTTAATTCTGTCTAAACTCCATTTTGTAGAGGTGCCTTTATCTCAGGAATTCATAATTCACTTGTTGCATAGTTCATCTTCCCTCCTTGATCCTTTTCCATGTCACTAAAACAGCCTGTGAAGGTCTTCTTTGACAAACGAAAATGCTCTGGAATATGAGTGGTAGGAAGCACATGCTATTTTGCGCACCAATGCAACTCCATTCTGTTCCTATTAAAATAAGTTTTTCATCATGAGTGTTCTTGTCCTTTTTCTCCACACACAACACTAAAACTTCTGGGTTTTATTTTCTAGCTTTTGTTGTTTGTGATATATGTTCTGCTTTTGTTTAGACTGGAAGGAGACCTTTTTTATTCATAACAGAATGTAGGATTACATTCCTGTATAGAAGTTATTTGAAAGAGGAAAACAATACTAAGAAACTGCCAAAATTTCAGACATAATACGAGAAGCTTGTTTTATGCAATGTGCAACCAGTTGGTTAAATGAAGTGACAGGAACTCAAAGACCAGGAATGTATATGTGGAAGGCAACTGCATGTGGCGTACTATGTTGCATTGTGTCATACATCATGGTTTATCAAAGATGAATCTTTTCATTTGCATATGTTTAATCACAAATATGAACTTTGGCTGAGGTACACAAATAATTACAATAACAGGAGCAGTTTTAGGAACATAGTAATAGCAATTTATATGTCAGGAAAGTTGAGAAGATTTAAGATTTATTGTTCTTCTTGGACAGTGATTTGATATGTGATACTTGCAGGAGAGAGAAATTCAAAATGTGGAGAAATCCAAACTAATCATAACTTTTGGGGAACGATGGGAGATAGTGTGTGATGCACTTTTAATGACAGATCCTAAAATATAGTAGGACAAGGTAAGTCCTAAACTAGCTGAGTGACTAGGACTGTGTTGTAATGAGTGTCATAAGCATTAGTATTTCAAGGGTGGCAGAATGAGTAAAAAATTTTACACTGAAATGAAAATTATAGAATTTTTTTCCTTTCTCTTCATAAAGACCTAATGGAAATGATAATGTGTTTTCTGGTTTGTATTATCTGGGGAAAACCCATATGTGAATGTGCCAAGTGTATGTTCAAAATAAGAAATAAGATCTACAGATGTTGAGTATTTGGCCTGTGTCTTTGCAGATATTGTTGCAGAAGCACATTATTTAAAAGGAAAAAATAAAAATCTTTCAAAGCTTTTTCTGAAATGCTGTTTTATAGACCATACACAAGGATCTTATTTTATTACAAAAGATATTCTATCAAAGGCTATTGGCAAAAGCCATCATTATCTGGCTGTGTCATTTGTAGCTTTACTTCCTATTGAAATATGGGATCCATCTGCTCACTGATCACAGGATAACAGCCGTCATTCCCACTTGCTTATCATAAATGATGTATCTGAAAGTACCAGAAATGTGATGGAGTACAATCCCAACCCCTGGTCAGTTTCTTAAATCATTCATAGTTATCTTAATTTAGGCCAGGCTGATATGTCTCCATCATATTGACTGAGTTCCAGCTTCAGTAAATTCGGTTTGATCCATTTGAAATTTCCAAAGCATTCCTAAAATTCCTATCCTCCTTTATTTTTTTGTAATAGCCTATTTGCATTGGTGCTCCGTTCTGGTGCTGTGTTGGTTCATGTGAATCTGGCTCGTGTTTTAGCTTACCGCTGTGCTGTAAAGACTGCTTTGTTAAACCTTAAAAGGAGTGTGTCACAGGGTTTGAAGAATCATAGCTATGAAATCTGGCACACTGAGCACTGAATCCATCACTAAAAATCTACATGAAAGTTGATCACAGACTAAAAGAATTTGAATGTCACGAAAAAGTGTAAGTTATTTCTCTGTTGCCACATTGATCTGTTCTCAAATTCCAAGATGCCTGTATATAACATTTTCTAAATAAGAAAACTTTATTTAGAGTTTGACTTGGGAATGTGGAGTGAGCACCAAAAATCTGGTCTTTTGCACTCTGATTGGTATGGATGATACAGTACAGAGCCAGAATTCAAACTGCAAGAAGGAAAGTTTCCCAGTCCCTGGTGTGATTCCTAGATTATCTTAAACTTTGTCCTACAAATGGATCTCATTCAACAGCCATTAACTCTGTGTCCCTCTCCCCAGCCACTTGTCCAACTTTATAAATATCCTAAACTCCCAGAATTTAAAATGGTGTTCTGGAGCTTCGAAGAATCTTTTGGATATGCCTGTCACCAGCTTTGCTTCTGATAGCTGCTGTCAATACAGATTTATCTCCTCTGCTTAGCCAAAATGGTTATTCAGAGTTTTTTTACTCAAAAATCTTTTCGTGATGAACCCACCCCTGAGGTGCCAGTGAACATTATTTATGCATGAGTGATACAGAAATCTGCTGAGAATGGCCAAGTGCTGCTGCCTGTGGTTCCCTGTTAACAGCACACAACCAGTGATGTCTCAAACTCCATACCAAAATTGCCTAAATCACGTGTTGAGGATAAATCACTAAAGAAATGTCCTTTTATTATTAAAAATTTCTTCCAAATTAATTGTTTGAAGCTATTTAAGAGAGCTAGCAAGATATAATAGACCTGGAGCCCCTATCAGCTAAGACAACATTCTTCTTCCACGTTAACGCAGTATGTGTCAGCAAAGAACAGCGTTATTTGTGCTACTGAGAGATTGCTGCTTGGTGCATTCATTTAACACATAATGCAGCACATGGGCATGGCCATAAATTCATTTTGCTTGAAAACGGAAAAAAAGCCCCAGAGCTGCACATCTATTCCATGTGACTTGACCAAAGACACACTCGGACCGCATAACTTTAGAATCCCATTTTGCTGTCTGACCTGTGCTAATAGGACTCTATTAAGTCAGTTGTCTTCTTGAAATCTTTTGACCTCTCCATGATTAGTTACGAGATGATGTAAGCAGCATTGAAGAAATGGATTATAAGTCACATTCTGACATTATTCCTCACTAAGAAGCTTCTGCATCAGAAAATAGTTCAAATGAGGCAGCTTCTGTTCTATAGCAGCATCTGAAAAGGCTTGGGCAAATTTCAGCTGAACTTAAACCTAGAGTTAGCATTGTTACTTCACAAACTGTAGATACATCCAGTTTTAATTTAAAAGCTTCAAATTGAACCATGTGGCCAGAATTTTTTTTTAAAAAAATCATTTCCTGCCAATTATTTAAAAATATTTGCTAACAATTTATATTTGTGACTCTTCCTATAGAAGAATTTTTAAATGTAGTGTGTGTCATTATTTCATTGTTTTAAATGTCAAGAAGTCTAAATATCAAACAGCTCCTATGTTGCCTGCCATGAGTGGGGGAAGAAAATGACGAAAACTAAGCTCTCATTTGCTGATCAAAATGTAGCTTGCTCTGAAGCAGTTTTTTCATTTGTTTGTTTATTTTTTCCTAAAAGCAGTGATTTAGTATTGAACACAGAATATTTCTATTTGCTTTGGAGTGCAAGAATAAGAATCCAGTGGAATGATTTGTTGATTTACATTAAGACATTGCCACAAACTGTGAATTCAGGGCTTCCAGGGAGTCTGACTTCAAAGAAAAGATTTTCAGAACCATGGCATTAAAAAATTGCTAGCATGATCATGGGGATTTGACAGAAATACTTTCCTTTTTCTTATTTCCAGCTAGGAAAACATGGCTAAGCATCATTCCAACTCTTTGTGGAAACAGATGGTTTGTGATAGCGAAAGACTATTTCAGACTGAAATATGCTCATTTTTTTTCCTTATCATTCTTATCATTTTTGCCAACTGTCCTTCATTATAGTAATTTGTGTGCATATTTTCTATAGAGTCTTCTTTCAAAAACATAACCCAGACCTTTAACATTTTCTGTGCTTCTGTGCTGAATCAAATCAAACCTGGGTCAGCAAAGGAAAGATGCTTGTATTTTCTGTGTGTGCATTTTGCCACCCTGTTCATATCATTTTAAAAATCTAGTTAAATCCACACAGGCTGGTTTCATTTGTGCATTTAACCTCTGCAAAGGTAAGACCAATAAAGATTATATCCAACTGTCACTGTGTTAGATCAAAATCTCAGGCTAAACATATGGTACAGAAAGGTTTGGGTATATAACCCTTGAATCTGGATTTGTGGCGTAGAATTTCTGCTCTTACTTGGTAAAAGATGTGACTGTCAACAGTGCAATTTTCTCAGCTTATGTAGCTGTGAGTCTGGCATGGTGATATATCAGTATATATTATAAATAGAAAAAGACCAGGCTTTAGTGTGCACTCTTTCCAAATGCCCACCAGTAACAGTGAATAATTTAGTAATTAGACATATCTTTATCCAATATGGAACAATTTTACTAATTCCTACTATCCTTGCAGGATAAATGGTGGCTGACAGAAGAAGCCTTTTTGCTGTTTGTTTTCTGTAGGATAGTATGGAATTGTAAAGTACATTTCTATTGAGTTCCTTTTGCTAAACCCCTCGACTTCTGAAGACAAAGAACAATGTCAAGATGAGTGGCTAATCAATTTAGTATGGCAATTCCTATGAGAATAAAAATCTCCGTTCAGTTAGTTATAAAAATAATTTTAAAAATATCTCTTAAAAGGTCATTGTTAAATTTATGTAAATATCCTCCTTTCTTCTGCCTTCTTTACCATAATCCAGCACTGTCACTATAATGACAATGAAAAATAAAAAATTAAGAAACAGATCAGGTAAAAACATGGAAGCAGAAGAAAGACAAGGATATTTTTTGCTTAAAGGTTTTTTTTTTCTCTGCTGGATTTTACCCTGGATTTCTACTCTCTAGTAAGCTTCTTGAGTGGGGAGGAATTGGGGGGGAGAGAAAGTACTTAGTAAGGTACTCAGAAATGTAGTATTTCAGAAGAACAAATACAAAATTCTGATTTCCAAAAGGAGTAAAATTTAACGTTCATTATATTTATGTGCCATAATAAATAGCAAAATCTTTCCATTACTGATATATGTAAGGCTTTTCAGGCTGGTTTTTATAAAAAGGGAAAGCTTCTTATTTGAGGGTAGTTAATCTCACTCAGAGATTTTTTTATAGATCACAGGCAGGTTTTTTTTCATAATTCATGTTATTAATGTAGATTCCATCTTCCACTGTGAACTTATACTAAGCTGAGTAACTATTTAGATAACCCTCAAAGGCAATATTTTCCTGCAGACATTTGACTATTGTGGAATGAATCATTAAAGCAATTTACTTTAGCGAAAAGAAAAAAATAAAGACTTTTTCTGAAGGAGAAGTTTTCATTCCCATGCTGTTTCAGAATTTATTTGCCTATTAATGATTCCATAATAACTTAACTGGTCCCATTCCATTCCTGATTCATCCAATAACTTCTTTGAAAGTTGGAAAGCTAATTGCAAAAGTGATTATTTATAATATCTGAGTGCTTTATTCAGGGGGCCCATTAAAAGCATAAACACTGGGGACAGAGAAAGGTTACAACTGTTTTAATGAAAAGAAACATATGAAAGTTTTATACAAATATCACTCCTAGACTTGTCCAGATTTTAAATAAAAACTTCTAATGAAAATAATGTTTTCCTTCAGAGTATCCAGTATGCTCTATACTAACTGAACCTGATTATTTTACTCCCATATAGCTATTTCACTTTACTTGACAGTGTTGTTGTCAAGATTTTCTTGTGGTATTCCCAAAATTAAATGTTTTCTTAAAGCCATGCTGTTTAGTGAAGTAGTGAAAATTTCAGCTTATACTTTAAAAAGAATGGAGGGCCTCAAAACCCACCGCTTCATCTTCAAGTGATTTTTGTTTGGTTTGTGGTTTGGCCTTCTGTTTTTAAAGAATCATACCACTGCTAAATCAATGTGGTGGCTGTCTGGGATCAGAATATTTTACATTTGCACTGTTACCAATCTGCTTTTAGATGAATATGGCACCTCTGAGGGCCAGCAGGACAAGTGACATTCTACACCATCTGCTGTTCCCTTGGACAGACTGGATCATCCACAATTATTTTATTTATCACAGCCTTGATTCATTTGTGAAATGACAAACTGTTTAAAAATGATGGTTTTTACTTTCATGTGTTTCGCTTTTTTCATGGTGTTTAAAAAACCAGACCAAAACAACCCTTAGGTTCTCATGCCAATTCTTCACAAAGAGATAGGCAACACTTTTGATTAGTTTTCTTGTTGTTAAAATATGATATTTTGTTAAGAAACTATTCAGTTTCAAACTATTCCAGTTTTAGTTTCACAAAAGATGATTTTGGATGGAAAGAGAAAAGAAAGCAGAGGTTTGTTTGATGCTCCTTTCTTCGTATTGGTCTCACGCGTTAATACACAATGACACTGAGGAGGGATGAGACCTCAGTTTAATCCATCTGCAACAGACTGATTTTGCATGTGTGCAGAGCCAAAAAGATGATTTGGAAATCTGAATATTTCATATCCTATGCCCTATGTGCACATTCAGTTCAGACTAACATTTGAAATCATCTTTTGAGACAAGATCATAAAGATTTAATTTCCAAAGTGTTGTTTTCATACAACTTGGAGTTTTGCAGCTTCTGTGAAGTGTTCTTTTCCTTTCTAATGTAGAATAAACTGTCATGATCAACATAATGAGAGGCAATTCCAATCTCCCATACAGACCCAATCCTGAATATTTCCTACTCCCACTGGAATCAATTGCATTTTAGGGTATTCAGTGACTCTAAGGTATTTTTATAGTGAATTAATATTTTCCTAGTAGATAAGAACATGCTAGCGAAGTTTACTACATTTTTTATTTAATTTAACTAGTACTCTAATTTTTATATCACTTGCTGTTCTAACCCATGGCTTTTCTCCCATCTTTCTTTTGCTTCCCAGCCTTTGGACAATAGAGAACCTGAGACAATGCATGAGCCAGTCATGCTTTTATTTTGCAGCGCCAGGTCTGTGATGTGCCAATAGACAGAAGTGGGGGGCATGTGAAGACAGTGAGGGAATAGAAACTTCTGTGGATGGACTTGGGAGCACAAGGACGTTGCCTGAGGACAGAGAAAAGGACATCCTTGAAATTGTGAGGCAACCCATCCTTTCAGCACATCTGTCTAAGTGTTTTTTGCTACGTCCCTCAGGCTACATCTGAGAAATAGTCAAGGCTGTGGCACGTAATGCCAGTATGATCTGAACAAGAATCCACATCTGGAATGTAGATGGCCTCCTGCAGAGTTAGGTAGCCCAGACATCTGTATCAGGATACATCCTGGAGCAAAACCATACCCTTACACAGGGAGCAGAGCAATGCCTTGACCTTGGAAACATTCATTATGGTTGGAGAGGGATTTTTTTAGACAGAGTGTTCTTACCAACCCTAATTTTTAGTTGATGGGTAGGCCAGGGGATAGCTTGTGTTTGATGTGGGGAAGAGGAAGCCATGGCAAAACTTTCCACTGAGCTCCTCCTGGGAGACCAGAAATGAATTGCATATGAGTGATGTTAGTTACTCAATGAATAATTGGAAGGGCCTCAGATACAACCGTGATGAGAGCACTGTAAGAACCCATGGAGAGTGTAATCATGAAGGTAACAAAAGATAGGGGGGGTGTTCAGCTTCAGAGCAACATGCCAAGAACATGATCTAAGATGTTAAACTGGCTGAAATATCAACAGATCAAACTGAGCGAGGCTGAGACATAATGTCATCCTTCAAACTGCAGATTTGGGACTGAATTTACACTTAACAGTTTGAGACTCTTCCCACTGAAGTCTGTGGCAAGCTGCCAGCTGACCTCAGTGGGAACAGACTTAGGCCAGAAGCTACTGTGCAAGTGGAATTCACAAAGTGCTGAATCGATGCATTAGAGATAAAATTCACAGTTTGCATGCCAGAGAACAGGGAGAAGGGCAGGGAGAAATCCACAAATATCTAAACCAAAGGATAAAGGACAACATACAGTCTAGGATGGAGGGTCAGTGGCACCAGGTAGTTGCAGAAGATAAGGTAATAAAAGATGGACTAGAGAAAGAGAGTGAAACCAGCATCAAAATCTGCTTGTAAGAGAAGGTTCTGGTTCTCCAGCCAGTCAGGTGGCACAGCAAAGGTGTTCTGCCTGCTGACAGTGGTAATGTGGTGCTGGAGCAGCGCTGCAGAGGAGAGGTTCAATGGGATATTGTAACCAATTGTTCTTATTTCTGTTAGTGTGGGCATGATTGAGAATTAAAAATATGCTGATTTGGTAGGGAACACTTTAATCTTGTGGATACTGGGATTGACCACAGCAATCAGATGCAAATTCTGAACAAAAGATCTGCCTACCTGAAAGGAAGGATAGACCAGTGCATGTTTGAAAGCAACTATAATACTGAAGAAAACACTAGTATAAAAGCAAAGGAATAAATCAATTTTTTTAAAGACGAAAAAGTGCTAATGTGAAATAGAGCTCCTGCACTGATGTCAGCTAATGCTGTGACCTGCACTTGGGGGAAATCAGCCATGATAGAAACAACCTCAGCACTCCCACCAAATAACAAATGACATGTAATGTGATTTGATTGAACAGTTTAAATTAAAATGCCACATTACCGACAACCTATGCTACTCTGAATGAATGCATTAGGAAATTGTCACAATGGATCTGCCTTGGAACACGGCACAACAAATGGAAATCACCACAAATGGAAATCACCAAGGACACTGCCATTGTTGTCGCTAATTCCAGGCATTAGCTTCTTGACTTTGATGTGTGTTTGAGCTCTTCACCCTGTTAGCTTCCACTTCCTATAAGTGCCCAAGCGTTCCTAACAGCAGCTTTTCATGGAAATCTCCCTGGTGTGTGCAATCACTGGAGCATGGATCACCCATCACTGGAGATTGTAATGGGGATGCCAGGGCTGGTGGTGATCCACGCTGGCCCTGCTGGGACACCAGGATGGTGCAAGGTCACCAGCTCTGGCAGCCTGGCTGTGGCAGCTCTATTTACTCCACTGTGGGGGCCAGAGTCTTTGGTCTGGGTCTCCTCCTTCATCAGAAGTGGGCTAGCACAGAATTTTGCCTGCATGGAAACCACATGTCACTACTGAGCTGTATTTTTATTAGCAACCAAAATTACTAGTTGCTTGTGTTTATACTTTGGAACTTTGTTTTAGAAGAAAGTTTGTCAACATTTTTGGTACAGAAGATTGAAAAAATATGGTGACTTCAAAATAAAAGCAATTAGTTCATAAAGAATGCCTGATTTCTGAGGTATACACTTACCTAAGGTAAGACATATATATTAACCTAAGGTAAGACATACACATCAACCTCATTTTTGTTAACATATATATCTGAAATCAAATGTCTCAGTGACTTGAAAAATAGAAGTTTTTCTTTGAAACCAATGCTTTTATGTTTTTAATGCTTAATTTTCAATGCTGTTCTTTTTTTTTTTCATTACTTAGAACAGCACAAATCTGTAATATGCTTTAATTAGAAAAATATTTTAGATTTTTATTTTCTATTTGAATGTAGGCGTGACAAGCTGTAGCAGAATCCTCATTAACAGTTTGTTCTGTGGAGGTGAACTGAACTCTACAGGCTTCAGATTTGTCTGTGACTGGCTTCAATGGACTGAGTGGTCTTTTTGCCATTTATTGTTTTTTGTGGGCAAATGGGAAAAAATAACCAACAAAAAAACCCCGTTATTGGCTCTTCTACATTGTGGATGAGCCAATATCAGTTGAAACTGAGGCACATTTCTATAGTTATTGGAATATTAAATCTGTCTTTATAAATCTGAATACAGAAACATGATGGACGTCTATAAGAACAGCAGATAAGATAAAGGATCAGAGGCTTAACCAATTGCTCCCTGATGTCAAACTGAGAACCAGCAGAAATAATCATCTTGGCATCAGACAGGAAAAGTCAAAGGTCAGGATTTAATGCCATCACAGAAGGATTCTTCAAATAAGCCAAGCAGGTGCTTACTAAAGCATGATTATTTGTTGTGGTTAGGGATTCAGAGAAAAGCATGATGTGAATGGGAATGCAAGGTCTCTGTGTAAAAACAGGGAGAACTCTCTTATCTGGAAAATCTTTCCCACCATAATTTTGTACTTGAACAATTCCACAGAAAGTAGGTGAGTAAGCTTCTCCTCTTTCCTACTTTTCTTCTCCTCAGCTGATAAGATTTGCATTTAAAGTATTTTCTTTTTCACGATGAAATACAAACCAGTGTCCTACTTCTCTGAAAGCTGGATGTGCTGTTGAACAGGAAATGCAAAATTGCTCAAGTTCCAGCTTGTCAGATCTGAAACAATGTCTTAGTTTTTGTTCCAGCATAGAGCACCAAATGTGACTCCAATTGCCAAGGATGTCCTGCTGCAGAACACCAGCAAATCTGTTGGCTGCATTGATATCCCCCAGCACATGAAGGTGTCTATTTGTGCAGTCCTGCTTCTTATCAGTCAACACATCAGTCCAAGTCAAATGGAATCTTGGATGAAGTTCCTGGATGTACAGATCTGTGCTTTGGATGCTGGTTTCCACAGAACCTCAGAATCTCAGTTGTTAACTTGACAATATCAGCAAATAGTCATCTTCTGTAAGTCCTCTAAGTATCCACATTCTATTGATAGTTGAGATGTGAGCCTGCTACATCTGCTTAATTAAAAAACTGCTATCACACATTCCTCAACAGATCCTAATGTATTTGTCTGTCAGGATTGCTAGAGAAATGGAACAGAAGGGAGGAAATGAGCAGTTCATGCAGTATAATTTACCTGTGTCTGATACCAGTCCACCTTCTGGCTTTTGAATAAAAATAAAGCAGTCCTAGAGACACACCATTGCTTGAGGGTTAGGAGTAATGAGAAAGCAGATCTAGCTCAGGTTAAAAATTGTTTGAGTATTAAGCATCAAGTCTGATGCTGAAACAGTGTTGTTCAGTGATGAAATTTTGCATATGAATTACTTGTGCAGTTTTCCCTCATTCCACAGGGTGCTTAGGAGAGAGGAGTGGGATTGGAGTAACCTCAGACTTTTTCTGCAGGACAGGATAAACTTTTGAGGCCAGAGTAATAAAGCTTTGCTCAGGCTGTGGGTTGTATCTTCAGAGTTCACTTGATTCCCTTCCCCGGCCTTACAACAGAAATGAATATGTATGTGTGTATGCAAACTGTGTAATCAGCTGGATGTTTCAGAGGTTGAATATTTTGCCAAGTCTTGGGGAATATCTCAAGTTCGTTGCTCCTTCAAACTCTAATGCCGTCAAAGGCAATGAAACAAATTCCCTGTATGTGTAATAGGAGCTAAATACATGCTCAGGATAGCTCAGCATGGACTGCATCAAAAGCCAGGAGATTAAGAAGGGAGAAAATGAGACTATACAGACAGCAGTTGGAAAGGTAAATAGAGAGTGAGACTGCTACAAGTAGCATTGACCACGCCATCAACCTTGTCCTCAAACCTTGTACAAACTGAAATTAGGGATATAAATTTTTAGATCCTTGAGAGAATCTCCTTCCTGATTTCTTACATGTCCGTGTAATGTCCGTGTTAAGCCCATCCTTGAGTATTTGTAAGTTTTCCATTTCTATCTTTTCTTTAACTTTTTTCCTGTATTTTTGCTTCATCATTCTCCACCTCCCCCACAAACACCTTGCCGCATATTTAGCACATGCTGCAAACAAAGGGATCAATTTCCAGAAGGACTTGAACAACTGCTGCTTGTGTTGACACTAGCTGGAGAGTTTAAATGTTCTGCTAATAAAGTTCCTAATGGTTTTTAAAATTATCAGATAAGGTAACAGTTTCCCATCTGAAGTAAGCAAGGAAGTTTCCTGATCCCCTTCCATGTCTTGCTGTTTTGTCTTTGTAAGACACCCAAGTTGGAGCTGCTGGATTCCATTGCATGAAATCAGTCATTGTGGTGAGGAATATGATAGCAGAGGAGTTGTTTAACAGAATAGATCAAAAATCCGTCTTATCCAGCATCTTGTCTCAATTCAGAATACGTCAGGAGAAGGTGCTAAACTCACTTAGTGCATGTGATGTTATACAACAGGGGATATTTCTCCTTAACCCATCTGGTGATCAATTTATACCCTGAGGCTTATGGATTGAATTCAGATTGGAACTATTCAAAACTTTCATTTTCAAGATCCAGGAAGAGTATATTTCTAAATGCTGCTACATCTGACTGCCAGACACAGCAAGTCTGTAGTTTCACTCAAATTTCCTGTAGCATTTTGTTAAAAAAAAAAAAAGTAATCAAAATACAAGAAGGCAAACAATAAAAAAAACCAACTTACCATCAAAAAATCCAGCCTCAAAGCAGAAATAAGATCATGGAGGAAAATAAACTTATAATCTAAATTTTTACTAGTTTTTTCAATTATATTTAAAAAAAGCCCCCTGCAACTAGTCAAGAATGTGTTTTTGTTCAAGTAATTCCCGGATTAAATTCCAATTATTTCAATCTGAAGCTCTGAATCATGTTCTTTTAACTAACGCTGTGACATTGTGAAATTACGCGTGTTTCCACTACTTGAAAGAAAAATAAAGGTTAAATGTCAATGAAGTTGTTCTAATTATTGGGTAGAATCAGGACATGAAATGTTTTTTCTTCTCCTCATGATTCTAGGGCCAAAAATTCGGCAATCTGTTGTACTTGAGGGTGCAACCCGCTCTGAGGTCTTCCTTCCTTTGTTCTTTGTCGCTAAGAGTTTCAAAGGAGTGGAAGGATGACTGTGATCTAGTTCCATTCAATTCCATCAGTAAGTGGTTCCCAGGTCCCAACGTCACTTTTGAAAAGACTGCTCATTAGTTATCCAGAAGGGTGTGTTCCCAAACTGCACTTCAGTCTTCACTGTTACAAGTTACTGCCGTGCTTGTCCTAAGAATGAGCTCTAAAACAGTGTCCCAACCCACAGGAAATTCTGACATTTAGACATTTGTTCTCCTTCTGAATTGTTACGTCAATATAGCAAACAGTTTGAAAATTTATGTCAAACAAACTGCTGAAATATTTCTGTCCTGACCTTATTAAAATGTTTTAAGGTAGATTGTATTTTAAAGGTTATTTTGCCAGATAAAGCAAGTGTTCTGATGTGATCCTCAAAAAAAAAAAATTGTTGATAAAAATGTCATGTTCCTATGAAACTTTCAGGCTCATCTAGTCAATGCTTTTGCTAGATAACTGTTCCTTCAGGAAAATAATAATGCCTACGTCCTCTGTAGCTGATCATTGTAGTGTTGGACTGTCAAACTATGGTGAGAAAGAGTAAATTTATATTGCTATTGTCATGGGTGTTCTTATTGAAATACAGATCACTTGAAACTTGAAGAATACATCATAAATCTGAATAGTCACTTCAAGCAATATAGGCAGGACTTGATTATCCTTGCTTAACTGTTTCATAAAGTATCAATGTTGCTGATATCCAGTGTGGTTTGAAACTAAAGGTACTCTGCATTTATCTGAGTTGTTGAAATGTTGGTCCAAATTCCACTGAAAAAGAAACTATGCCAAAACATAAAGCCTTTCAGCTAGTTGCAGAAGGCTTTTCTCATGATTTTTCTTCAAGTGACGTGAAAATTTAGTTCTTTTTTAAGACTTCTGTTCTGTATGATGTGATGCATTTGCCTCATCACACTACAATCTCCATAGCAGCACTAGAAATTAGGAAAGTATGAAAAGATGAGATTTGTCTTCAAGCCCTACAGTTAGGTTTTAATCAACATGCAAAAAGTATATGTAGTCCCACTGCAATGAAAAAGGAATTACACAAATTGGAGAACTCTTCCCTCCAGAACTAAGTACCATGAAGGTGGGTGATAAAGGAGGCAGGATACTCAGGAGCAATCAGCACAGGGCTAAGACAACTTCTGAAAGCAAAACAAGCAGGTTTGTCCACAACCTCGTGTGCCCTGTCCAAATACAAAGTGTCAAAGCTGGAAAACATGGTCTGAGTGTCTCCACATTTCCCCGACTCAAAGTCTATCTTTACATTCTAGCAGTAACTTGGAGCAAGACTTTGCAGTGCAGTTTCTTGAAGGGGAATAAGTTACAGATGATGTGTTACATACTCGAGTATTCCCACGTGGGGTTACGTGATATTCTCCACGGCACCCACTTATGCCATGTGCAGTTGGTCTTGTCTCGGAAACGCAGACTGCTTGCCAGCAGGCATTCCTGGTGGCGCAGGTCTGGGCAAAATTGCACATGATGGAGAGGGCACACGCTTTGATTTATGTCTGAGATATTCCTATGCTCCATTACTCCCACGCTTTAATAGCAAAACACTGCATGAGCACATGTGTTGGAGGACGGAACTCATTTACTGCTCTGTCTGAAGGGGAAGCATCAGGTTTTCTGGGCTGATATTTAGTACTTGAACAATGCAAAATCTTGTGTCAAAGCCAAGGAGCTGGAATGACTGTCAACTGGTGTCATCTTTGCTCCAGCTTTCAGGCTCTTTCTGTAATTAGATATATTTTGTGCAGGGTACACTTGATACTCCAAATATGTCACCTCTGTTAAATTAAATGCAATCCAGGAGAGAAGGCAGAGAGCCTAGGTATTGTGGCCAGACTTGAAATCAACTGTTTAGCTAAAAGTCTTTCTTTTCTTTTTTTTTATTTTTTCATTTGAGAAGGTTGAAAGTCAAATAGCTCACACATTCCTGGGGTCTGCTGAGTCAGTTGGGATGTTACTGAGTTATGTTCTTGAATCTAGTGAATTAGAAGATGTGGATTAATGGCACCATAAGATCTTCAAAGACTGATTTCCAGCTAAGAATAGGTTATTGCTGTATCTACTAATTCAGCTTAAAGGAAGTTTCCTGATTTGAGTCTCAGAATAAGATACTTAAATATGCATTTTAAATGAATTCAGTTAAGTCTATTGCTTCCCTGTGACTTTAAACCTGCAAAGTGGGAGCTTCAAATTATAAAGCTAAAGGGAGATCAGATCTAATTCCTTTGCTGTCTCAGTGTCTAAAGTTGTCCTTTAAGTTTGTACCAATCTGAAGCTGAGTGCTCAAACCTGCAACTTAAATATTTTTAATAATATTCTGCCTGTAGTATACCTTTATAGGACATATCTGTACTCTATCATAGAGTAAATTTAAAAAAAAAAAAAAGAAGAAGGAGAAAGCTCAATCATTTCTGGAGAAGATATTTGATTCTTAGCATGAGTAATTGACTCATAAAAATTATAAAACACTGCTGTATTTGCTTTCCCAAACTTCTCTGGACACAGCAAAGCTTTAGGTATATATAGCTTCTAACTGGACCAACAGTATTTCAGCAGCTAGAAATAATCACAGAACAGAGGCAGAGGAAAACTGGGATTAAATTTATCATAAATCCAATTGTGAGTCTTGTGAATCAAAGACAAAAGCAGAGCTAATAAAGGGTTGGAAACAAAATCCATTAAATAAGGAGCGTTTACACCACTTCAAAATCTGACCCTTAATCTACTTCATTAAATAGTGCATGGTTTGCTGCCACTGGTCCAACATTACAATCACATTTTTCTTCCTATCTAATCTGCTATTATGATTAATTCCTAGTGCTTCAGTTATTGACATTAACACTTTATTAAGCATAAATAGACCTTAAGTGAACTCCAGGAAGAGACTGCTGAAACTCACTTTTTGTGTAATGAAGTGGTATTTTCTTGCTTGCTTGCTTTCTTGAGTTATTTCACTTAATCAAATAGTTTGACTGTATCTTTCTTTCTATCATCTATCTATCTATCTATCTATCTGAGTGAGGGTTCATTAGTCTTTTCATTTCTGAATGAATAAGAGGGAAAGAAGAGGAAGAAAAAGAGAGAAAACACCACAAAATTAAAGTGGTCATTCAAGCTTCCCACTGGATTACTTAGAAGTAAATATAGAAACTAAGCCTGCTTTATGGTTTAAAAACCTATGAAAAATATTATAACTGCCACAATAGTCCTAAAACTCTTATGTCAATACATGGGAAGTGTCGGGAAAGACAATGGAAAAGGTGAGAGAGAACTGCAGAGAAAGACTGAGACACAGTTCTTACTTTTTAATAAGCCTCACAAATCAGTTAATATCCTTTAAACGATGGTCACACCTTGGGCTCCTGTGGAGCCCCCTCCCCAGTGATATTGCCAGTGCGACACCTCTTATCCCTTTATTAGCCTCACATTTTATGATCTGCTGGTCAGGGACGCACGAGTGCTTCTCAGGCCATAACCACAGCACCTGCCCAAGCATGTGAAGAGCCAGGCATCCGAGCGCGGAGCAGGACGAGCGCCGCGGGCAGCGGGGATCCGTGGATGCGGGGATCCCGGAGCAGCCGGCGCAGCCGGAGCGGCCTCCGCTGCTCGTGGGATGCGCACTCGCGGCTGGCTGGCATGGGGCTCGGCGCAAGAGCGAGCAGCTCTCGGATTCAAACGGTTGCAAATTATCTAAAGGGAATAGGGGTGTGAATTTGTTATGTGATCATGTAATGGGAGAGCCTCTCCTGGTACAAATGTGCAAGCCACAGGGTCAGGGCTGTGAATGCTAAGCCCAAATCCCTGTTTCATGGAGCAGCGCTGTAGCTTTTAGCTCAATAAAAATAAACTGTGAAAGTTCAAATCAGTTCTCTTATTTAAAGCTCAGGCAAGATAGCTTTGATATCCTGAATATTCTAGCCACTAACCAGTTCTGTAAAGGAGTATGTTCTAGCTTTGAATGCCTCTGTCCCTCCTCTCCTTTCTCAGATACTTCAAAAACTCCAGCTATTGCTGAGATGTTGAATGAATATTCTTGCTAGAAGACAAGTTATAGGAAATAGCTTCTTGGCAGCCATGCATTGGGAAGAACCTATCTGCTGTCCTTTTTGGTTTTTTTTAGTATAAGTGTCCTCTGAAATAGCATCATGGTTCTCTTGTACAGGATAATTTTAATTAATGTAGTGAATGTGAGGCACACTTCTGTCCATATTCCTTTTTATAGACACAAGTATTGACAAAAGGCCAGAGAATGGGGGCAGAAAAACTGAATAAGCTCCACCATGGGTGTTGTGCCAAAAATGCGAGACCCCTGCTCCAACCATGGTTTATAATGCTGTAACTGGTGAGACAAGCCTGTGTTAATGCTTGAAGCAGGAGAAAGCTGGACTCTGTATCCCTGAGAAGTCAGTGTCTGAGAGCAGGGATTGGTGCTTCCTGCTGGCACTGCAGCCTGCACCAGGAACAACAGCCTGAAGACAGAGAAGTGACCTTGTATCACCCTTCATCTGGAATGAGAGGCAGCCTGGCACCGACCTTGCAATCTGAGAGCTTGTTTGCCCCATGCAAATGTTCCAGCAATTCTGCTCATAAGCTGCTGTGTGTTTCCTGCTCTCAGCATGGATCCTTCCTCACCTGTCTCTATTCTGCCCAGAGTGCCCAATGCCAAATTGTACCATGGAGAAATTTCAAAGTCATTATTTCTTGTGGATGAAACCAGGATGCCCAATGCCAAATTGTATCATGGAGAAATTTCAAAGTCATTATTTCTTGTGGATGAAACCAGGATGCCCAATGCCAAATTGTATCATGGAGAAATTTCAAAGTCATTATTTCTTGTGGATGAAACCAGGATGATTTTTAATAGAATCACAGTTTAGTTGATGCTATTTCCTGGTTTAGAAGTTACAAAAGTGAAGAAAGACAGAGGTTTTCCAGCAGTAATGTTTTGAATGGCTTTCAGTGGAAACACTACTGCCCTGTAACCAACAAAAGAATTCATTTAGTTTCTGTCTTTTTGGGAATCTCTTACCCTGACTTCAATTACTAAAACACTCTGAATGAAATCCTGGTCTTTCCTGAAGCTGTTAGCAGCCATCCCCTGGATTTCTCCAGGGCCAGGGTTCCACCCTCTTGCTCACATTCTTACTTTGGCCTCCAAGCTTTGTAACTGAGAAATTCATAACTGAATTGCTCATCTCAGCCCAGAGGGCATGGCTGTGACCCCACTTTTACACAGCTGGTGTGGAACACAAGGACATTTCAGGAAATTTCATCTGCCAAGAGGTGCTTTCTACCACACTATCTATCACCTTAACAACTGCAGGGGAGTGAGTACATAATGTGCTTGACATTAGCACCTGTTTTTATAACACTCCAGTTAAATACCAGAGGCCAAGACTACTGGGTTTTATTCAAAATACTGCTTTACCCTCAAACCAGATTGTTTCCCAGAAAATGCTGGAGAAGGAAATGAATTCCCAAAGAGAGTCAGCCTCTTTAATCTACTCGTGTGATTGCTTGTGAAAAACTACTGATTGCACCTTGAAGTTGAAATTAGTCGTGTTTAAATGTCACTGATTGGAATACCTGATTCTGTAAACCTAGATGAAGGAAAGATTGACAAAATATTCTAATCAGGAAAGCAGAGCATTACATTAACTTAATATTCTAATGTACTGTATGAATTATACAAAGGATAATTAATTCAAGTCTAAACCAAATCAGTAGTGACAGACAGTGTATTTTTTAGTTCTTACTTTAGTATCTACTTAAAAGTCTGTGTGGCAATGGTAAAATCCCTGTTCAGTTCTTCATGTTAAGATATCCAAACCAGCAAATTACTTAGGTGAAAAAAACCAAACTTACCCCATTTGCACCAAGCAGGGAAGGCAGCATCCTCATCTCAGAGCAGTCAAGCAGGTTTGGATGTCTACTGGCTCCTGGACCTACAACCAGAAAGAGGAGCTATGAGCATATGGTTCCATTGTTGATGTAGCACAACCTACAAGACTTTACTTTCAAATTGCCCTGCAAAGCCCACCATGTTGAACCCAAGCACTTTTTTTTTTTTGGTCATACCTTATATTTAATGTTCTGGTAACTTTAGGGAATTTTTTCCAGTGACAAATAACCTTAGTGTTTGTACTGTATCCTAGTGTCTGGTCTTTGTATTATGGCATTCATGTGCTTGCCTTATAAATAGAATACCTTAATTTAAACCTCTGATTGCATTGATAATTATGGATCATAGTAACACATAGGTTTTCCAGTTATTAAGTTGGATAGGCCTTGCATTCCTAATGCTGTTTCAGTATCAAATTGCAATGAAAGAACCTTCACCACTCCATAACTGTCTTGTAAGCAAAATTTTGATACATCTATGCTAGTGAGATTGTTTATGTGCTATGTTCTTCCTGCCATCAAATAACAGAAGTACAGCAAAGTCACCTTACTGCCCATATTTTAATTTCTTTTTTAAATGTAAACCTTACATTGTCCTTTGTATATGTAACATTTATACACAATAGAGCAGAAAAAGATTAGATAGAAATCTAATTTATTTCTTACTAAAACATGTGGCATGAGTGATAGGGCACTAGCCCTAGGATTTTTATGAATAGTCAAACTGCACCTTGTCCCCACTGACAAATGTCTCTGAATTTACAGCCGTTGGTGGTTGTGTACTTGTCTACATAGCCTGGCATGTGTGATTTTTTAGATTTTCCTTTCTTATTTTTCAAGTCAAATGCAACACTAGGAAGCTGCCATACCTGTACAGGTGAAAAGAAATGCGTAACTTTGGTGTCATAGATGAATAAAACTGATATAAGATGACCCTCTTTTTTGCCTGGCCAGGTTCACCCTGTCATGTGATTAAAATATCACAGAGAATTAAACTGTCAAGGAGTTCAGCAGAAAGGGTATGATTTGTTGCCTCTTCATTACTTCACATAATTCTTAAGATGACTATTGGCTTAAATACAGGTGTTTGTGGTTATCAATCACCTTGGAAAATAAACCTCCAGGCCAGTTTTCACTGGTTTGTTGATGTGGTGAGCACATCTGCCTGCAGCCACCTGTTAGCGAGCACATGTAATTCAGAAGGAACAGTTGCTATTGTCTATGCTGGAGCATTAAAATTACAAGCATTTGCACTGTTGGAAAGGTTTATGGGCAGAGGAGAGAGGTTCAGCAAATTATTTCCCAAAGAAAACATTTTAATGAAATTTCTAATATTTCTGGTTTTTTTCTAAGGTATGTAGTCCTTTATTTTGTGTGTCAGAGACCTGTAATCCACCTCAGAAAGTTTAACAATATCTTAGATGTGGGGCAATATTGGAGAGAATAGCAAGCTGATACTTGAGACAGGGAAATGTGGTTTCTGCTTCTGGAGAAGGACTACCTATAAGTCAGAGAGCAGGGACCAAAGTCCAAGTCTCCACTTTGCCCAATGACTGTCCAATCACTCTTGTTCACTGGATCATGAGTCTTCTTCTAAGGAGTGGAACAAAATCAATATTTTCACCTGAAACAGTTTCCCTGTTCTTACCTGGGCAAGTGAAGTGTGGATTTGAAATGAATAGTTTTTAAGAGAAGATGAGCTTTGAACACAGGTTTTCTGATTCCCCCCTGAACTATCTGGGCAGGAAGATAACGTATAGAAGAGATTTCATTGTGCCTTAAGAAATGGACAACTTGAGTGTCCATCTCCAGGAGACAAATCCAAACTCTGAACTCTGGCTGAACATTATAATGAACTTCTTCATGAACATAGAGTATGAGCCTTCATAGGAGGCTCTGGTGGTGTCTTTCTAAATACCTCTTGCTGTCCATTTTGGTTGGTGATCTCAGGTGCATTTTGCACTTACCTTGAGGAGCTCTGTATGCAGAACTCAAATATCTAACCAAAGTCTTGCCACACAGTGCATCGTGGGTGCACTTAATTAGAAGTTAATTATTGTACCAATGAATGCAGTGATCTGAAGTTAAGCATTGTATCAGCACATATAGAAATCTATAAGTTCTTTTGCAGAGTCAGATTTTAACTTAATTTCTCAATTTAATTGTAATTTCTGAAAACTGGTCATCTAGAGCTCTTCCTATTATCAGTGGAGACAGGCACTCCAGGGAACAGTGACCTCATCCTAGGATAGCTGTGTTATGTCAGAGTCACTTCCTTAAGGAAATTCTTCCTGTTTAAACTAAGATTCTTTCTCTTTATGTCTTTTTGCTTGTTTTCATTATTATTATTATTCTGATTTTTGTTATTATTTTTATATTTTTTAAGATTACCACTGGAACGGAAAATCTATTTCTGTTGACTAGAGCAGCATAAGTGATTAGTTTAGACTAAATACCTAATTTTTGGTAGGTGCAACCACTTAACTGAATCCTTCATGACTTACTTTCCCATCTGTAAAATTAACGGTGTTCTCTGCCTCACCTGGAGGCTGTAAAGTTAAATAAACAGAAGACTGAGAAATGTTTGAAAATCGAGGTTGTGTGTGATCTTTGAACACAGAAGTCAGCAGGAATTTTGCTACTGACTTCATTTGTACCAGGATTTAACCTGAGTAATTTAACTTTTATTTGGAGGAAGCTTTTATTGGATTTTTGCGTTGTTTGTTTTCTTATGTTCGAGTGTACATGCAACAGGTAAAAAAGTCAGTATTTGATGTCATTCAGAAAAGCAGGCTTTCTTATTATGAACTGCTTCCTAAAGACGATAATAGAGCTCTGAATAACGAGGAAGGCTTAAATAACCCCTTAAATGACCATATCGCCTGTATTATATTTTATAACATTTCTAAGTATGATCACTTTTGCAGATGCTGGTTGTGTGGTTCTCACTTGGGAACTTCAGCTGTTTAGAGATGTATGGGTGTACAGAGCACATTGTTTCCCTGAACGTCAGCCACTGCGCCACTAGGTGCACACAACTGGAGAAAAAAAAGGTTTCACCATTATACAGGAGAGTGATAAATTCATAGAAGAGTTTTGGTCTTGATAATTTCAAAACAAAAACAGCCTAAAACCCATTCTTATATTTCCTTGGGCAGTAAACATGTGGAGCAGACATGGTTGTGTTCTGGGTAATATCATCAGATGCTGGAGCAGTTCCCAGTTCCTGAGCCTAGCTGCGTGCTCAGATGCATTCCAGCTCTGTACCAGTGGGAGAACACCCATTTTTCTCCCCTACCTTGTGCCTAGACAGAGGAATGGGCCAGCAAACCCTTGGTGCATGCTAAAATGTCGGCTGGCCAATGGCACATGGACCCAGACTTTTTTGTCAGAGGTTGTTTTCTTTGTAATAAATGTCAAGTTTTTGCAGACAAGCCAAATTGGGTACTGATGACACTGATGACTTCCCAAGGAAGATTTCTGTCAGCCTTTCTCTGAAGTTTCTGGAGAACTTCAAAACAAATAAGTATTTAAAAAAACAACAAGGCATATGAAAACGCCTCCTTATGTAGGTTTAGGTATGCATTCAGTGTGTAAAACCAGACTCTGCTGAGCAGTAGGAATACCCTACCCAGTGGCTCTTTCTATGGCCATGGTAGTGTTTGTTCTCTGCACTTGAAGGATGATATCTTCCCAAGAATATGTGTGGTACATCCAAAGTCTTGAAAGGTATCTAAAGGTAGTTGAAATATTAATTATGCATTTTAGCAGACAATTTAAATTGTCTGGTGGAATAATATAATAAGAGTTATGATCATTATGAAATGATCAAAAAAGCAAAATGTTCCTTTTACCTTGAAACAGTTTCCAAAAGACCTTGTGAGATAATAAGACTTTGCTCTCACAAAGAGGAAAGGAAAATAAATGTTTGTATTTTTTCAAATATAGAGAAATTACTTGTCTCCCTAAAAAGCTCACCAGAACTCAAGGATTTTAAAAGGCAAACTCCTCTCCTTCTGGAGTTCCAGAAAAAATTTAATTCCCAGCTGACTACAGTTTGTCAGCTGACCTCCAATCTTTTGGATGTTGTGTGTTTTGAAGCTCTCACAATCCACGAGAGAAAGCCTGGCAGAGGGAGAAGTGTGGGTTGCTAAGGGAGTTCTATGGCAAGAAAAGACCACATGCTATCTCTGTGAGGGAGAGGGTAACCCCTAAATCACACACTGGAGTGGGACCAAATTTCAGCTACTTATGGGTCAGTAGAGCAGAATAACACTGGCAGCTTTAGAGAAATCTCTGGTGCTTGAGTGGATGTGAAGTGGAAATGGCACTAATTTAAGGACTGAAAAGCTTTTATCTTTAACCTCTTGTTTACTGTTGCAGTAAGTCCAAATCTTATCCAAGCTGAAAGATGACCTTGATGTAAAACATATGTAGTTAAAGGAGGATGATGGTCAGTATCACCATGATAGAAACCCCTCTACATGACTCAGTGAAGTATTAAACCTGGCTGAGCTGTTCAAGATGAGCCCATTTGCCTGGAGTACCCAGAAGTTCTTTGTTCAGCAATAAATTAAGTAAATATTTCTGTAATTGCCTATGCCTGTCATGTGAAAGCCTCTAATCCCCTGCACCCTTCTTTTGCAGAACATTCCCCCTTTTCCAGACATACTAAATGTCTGCAATGTAGAGCTGGAGAACATTCCCAGAGCTATTTGTGAGCCTTAGTTACATCTCCACTCTGCTTTATACAGCACAGGAACATATTCTGAAGTGCCTATGGCTTGTGATGTTTTGTAAACTGAAAAATTCTTTTTTAATGTGGTAAGGCTAACCTAGTTGAATTTTTATGCTGGCATCTGTCAGTGACATGAGTCTAGACTGTCTGGTAGCCATCCATTATGCATACATGTTGGTAATAATAAAAAATGGTCTGTGTTAGGCCCAGGAATGAATGCACATATGGAGTCTGTGGGCTTAAGCTTTGGTCTTAGGTATTCTGAAAAGAAAGAACAATTCAAAGATTCATGAGGCTTCTCTAAGCTTTCCAGTGTTGCTGTGGGAGAGCATCATTTTTGTTAAGATAAAAAAATCAAACAGAAATACTGGATGTGAAAAACTATTTTAAATGATATTTTATTTCTTTCATGTCATATTCCTAGAGAGTTGTTTATACTAAGGCAGTTGCCTTCTTTCTGTAACCCTCTAATGATTTTAGACTTTAAACCAGGTTTAAATAGTAGTCACTATTCTCTTCTAGTAATTGAAAAGAAATGGAGTCACAATACATAGATCAGAGTAAAAGAATTGTGCAATAACTCAACAAAGAGGAGTAGGATCCTTTCTTTACTTAGTGGAAAACTGATGTAAAAGCTGTCTGGTTCACATCAAAATGTCCACAAAACTGATTCATTCCATTTTCTAAATTAAACAGAACTAAGGGGTTTGGGATTTTTTTCTTTTTTTTTTTTCCTTTTTACAATGTCCAAGCTACTCACATAGAATGTTTTACAATGGTGATCAAATCTGATGCCCAGAAAAAGCTGTGGGAATTGAGGCCCATGAAATCTTGTTTCAACTGCTTTTATATTTGCTGTCAGAGATGGATATCATTCTCAAAAGGAGAAGGGCGTTACTTTGGCTCCTGGTGTACTGCTGATCCCTCCCTTGTGTGCTTGCCTCAGGAGAAGCAGGAATAATCATATAGCTTAGCTCTCAGTGATCAGTAAAACTATTTATTGGTCATCCCTCTCTAGTCAGTAACAGCGCAGTTTGGGAGCCCGTTCAACCAGGACTTTCCCAAACTGGGAAAAAAGGGGCAGTTATCTGCCCCAAGACCCTTATTATCGTGCTTTTTCATAATTAAATAGGTTGTTATAGCTTTCAATCACTGTCCTCTAGCACTTTGCTTGGACTCCAGATGGCGAAGGTAAAGATAATAATTCAACAGTTGCAAGGAAGGAACGATGCATTTGGCTGGTAGCAGATGCATCTGCTATGGACAGCTCAGGTGTTCACCAGCAACTAGCAGCCAGCACCTGAAATTAGGGAAGAGAACAAGTACTTAAAAGCAGGAGATGCAAGAGCTCTTTGCATTATTTAGGACTGAGTACTTTTTTCTCTAAAAGTAGTCCACTGAAATCATGAGATCTCTTACTAGAGCATAGTATTACTTCTTGTGAAGAAGAGTCTGACTCATATGGTTGAATTTTTGATTGCTTACAATAAAAAGAGATGATCCAAATCCTCTAATCATTCTGTTTCAAAGCCCTATATACCGCAAAGAGGATTAACAATGTTTTTTATGTTCAATTAAATATTTTAGTGTGTTTATTTTTGCTTACAGGGATATTCCTCTTCTACACTGGCTGCATGTGACTTTTGCTTAGTTTTCTTTTTTTGAGTTGACATTGGATACCTTTTCTAATTCTCATGAAAAAGCTATAGAACTGTTTTAAAAGTAATTTTCTAAAAGTATACTACAGAAATATAGTGCAAATAGCTGTGATTGCACTACCTGAGTCTATCACACAAACTCTGCTGACAGAAGCTCCAAAGGAAGGTTGTGTTGTAGAAATGCAATAGTTAAGCCGTCTATGAGGATATGGGCTTTTCTAGGAAACTCACTGAGAGCTGTCTTCGAACTTGGGAATGTTTACATCTAAAGAAAGCGCTGTGGTCACTGTCAACAAAACTTAGAGCAATAGTCACTGTGTGAAGCAGCACAAAGGAAGCAGCCAGATAACCCTGAAACACACTGGCTAGCCCAGATGGGTGGTCTTGTAGATTGTCACTTGGTTTATCCTTTCTGTTTACATCACTTGGTTATTTTTTCCATGAGAGAAGACCTTCAGATGCGGGGCTGATAGGTGTGTTTTCTTAGTTTGGTGCACATTCATCATGATCTAAATATTGATTCTGCAGCTAGGGTCCTGTGTCACTGAAATGCTGGTTACTCACAGAATCAATAAAGGATATTTTTGTTACTAGGCTGAGAGGTTTTGGATGTCTTTGACAAGGCTTTCATTTTCCATGCTATGTGAAGGACCTAGTTTTTAAGATACTGGCACACTCAGAGTGAATACGCTGTGCACAAAGTTGAGGGAGAAACACCTTTTTTGTCCCCCAATCTGAAATCTCTTTCATCTGTTTCATGCTACTGCAGATTTCATGGGGGCTTTGGGGAACAAAGGGACTACAGCTCACATCCTTTGACAGCAGTCTAGGACAATACACACACATACATTCACTCATCTAGCATTGCAGTTAGGAGAGATTGCTTCCAGCCTGGACCCCCAAATGTTTCCATTGGGAGACAGAAAATACTCCATTTGTGTAGCATGAGAATCTGGTGTATTTGCAACCACTGTCTAATGAGATAAAATACAAGCTGAATGTCCGAATGGGTCTTGGGTATGTTTACAGAATAAACACTGAACCATATGTCTGCAAAAAGCAGCAAAACTTCACTGTACTGGAAGAGAAATCAGGAAAGGAAAATATGACAAATCTGTCTTTCAGTTCTATAGTGGATGTTCACTGGTAAACTATATTTCACTTAAAATTAGGATATCAGTGCAAATAAACGCAAAGACAAAGTTTTACCTCTAAAAAAAAATTTTCGCACCAAGAAGCTGAGAGGTTTGGTAATGTTAAACTGCAGAATAAATAACAAAGAAAACCTACATTTTAGGTACTTTAAGGTTCAGCTTTTACCACTTTCAACTGAAATATCTGACTATTGGTTGAGGCACTGACTCATTGTGAATTCCAGGGCAAGGAGGGGACCGGTTAGCATTGCTGGACTTGCCGAGTACAAAGTTGTCACTTACCAGAGAGCAGAGAGAACAGAAGTTTTCAAACTGGTCTTAACAGTTAAAATTTATTTTTGTGTGTGAAAAGTCAATTCCTTTTATAAAATAAAAAGTTTGCAAACTTTTCAGCCACTGACCGCCACTTTTTTCCTCAAATCCAGTGGCAAAATTTCCCATTAAATGAAAAATCATTTCATGTTGAAAGATTTTCCTATTGAAAATACCACATTTGATAAAAATTGATCTTTCTTGGTATGTGTAAATGTATATATAAAAGAAACTTTATATTTTCAAAGATTTTTTAAATTCAGTTTTCTGAAAGAAAAAATCCGCATGAGGGAATGTGATATCTAATAAGGGCCTACAACATAGGTTTAGAAAAAGGCAGAAAGAAAGGATGTAGACAAGCTTTTTGTTAGAGTTCAAATGTTGGACTGGAGCCTTAGTTTGGGTGTTTTGTCTGAACCAGTTCACTTGTCACTAACTCATTTCCGTATAGTGAACAAATGAATACATTTGCTTTTGAGTCCTGGTATGGTCAATATGTGATCATTCTTGTTGATAAATGGACTCCTAAAACTGAAGTGAAGAAGTTATAAGTAAGAGCTGAGTGTTTAAGAATTCAAATAAATAATTTGTCAGGAAACTGTAACCATCTGTCAGTTCCCTGCACTGTTAGGCTTTTCCTTCTTTTTTCCCAGGCCACTAGAGAAGATGCCAAATTGCCTAAAACAAATAAAGAACATACCTTTTAGGCTTTTGATCAAAACAAGTGAGAAGATGTTCAGTCTCATAAAGGAAAAAAAATTAAGATCATAAAAGGATTACTTAAATTGTCAAAATGAATCCCAGACTTACACTGTAAAATAGAGGCCAAAAGCACATTCCTGAGTTATTCTACGCGAACAGCCATTTTAGCTGGCATGAAACTTATTGTCTATTTCTATTTCACAATCTGCTTTGAAAGAACTAAGGCCAACATGGAAATGATAGGTGTTTGATATGAAACAGCTATTTGAAAATATTGGTATCTTGTTAAAAATGTCCTGACTTTCCAAGGTGTAGAGTTGCATGAGAAACCACTCAGTCTCTGGCTCCTTTAGAATTTAGATGCCATGTCCTGCTGGGACACTACATGTATTCCTGACAGGTTGAGGCTGTTTCTCCACCTTCACAGGATCATAAAATCATTAACCTTGAAAAGCTCCTCTAAGAACATCGAGTGTGACCATTAACCCAGCACTGCCACATCCGTCACTGAATCATATCTCCAAGTACCACATCTACATGGTTTTTAAATACTTCCAGGGATGATTATTCCATCACTTCCTGGGCAGTCTGTTCCAATGTCTGACCGCCCTTTTTGTGAAGAAATGTTTCCTAATATCTACTCTAAATCTCCTGCAGTGCTACCTGAGGCAATTTCCTCTTGTCCTATCAGGTTTTACCTGGGAGAAGGGACCTATCCCTTTTATTTTTACTCACAGAAGTGATAAAGACAATCCATGATGTACATAGCCAGTGTAGACCAGCTCAGCTTTATTGGTGTTAGCTCAAATACCAGAAGCAGCATTATTACCAAAAAACAGGGCACAGTGTCCTGCATAGATCTGTCTCTCACAAATGGACTTTGCTACCCAGGGTAGGATCAGTCTCACCTGCTACAGACACCCACATCTCCTCCTCAGACACTCCTCTTGGATCAAGGTCATGTGAGAGGCGAGAAATATGCTCTTTTAGGGACTAATTCATCTACTTCATTGTAAACCTGTGTTTTCAGAAGGAATCAGGGAATTCTATGCTTAGGGAAAGCACTGGGTTTTCTTAAGCCTTGCACGGTATCCACTGTGTGGTGATTCTGTGAACAGGGAATCAGTCTTCTCTCCTGTAGGCCACTCATGCCTCTAAGGAAAAGGCCGCTAATTACACCGAGTCACTGTTACAATTAGAAGTTTCTCGAATTAAAATGGTGCCTGAATTATTATTTTTCTGCTTTCATGGCTTCTTCTTTTTTTCCCAGTCGAACCCACAAAATCACCTATATGCTGGGTATTTCCCCAGCAATGCATGATGGCTGGCCAATTAAAAAAAAACAGAGTTGCCAGAGACAAGATAGTAATTACAGACTTTGTGTGGTCTCATCTGCTTGGCACATACTCAGGCTCCCTAAAGACGTGAAGCTGCTATTTTTAATGCTGCAGACCTCTAGTACTCTGCAATCTTTACCATCCTCAGTGTAAGCATGAAATGTTCTTAGGTTTTCAGCATTTTGAAATCTTTTTAGCAATAATAGAATGACTTTTACAGTCATTTTTCAAGGTTTAGAAAACTGCGTTACCTGATTTTTGAGTCTTTGATTCTGATCAGAAAGGAGGGAAAATTATCTCTTCCTCCTTTTCCTCTATTTCCTTCTAAGTGAAAAGTGAATTTCTTGCATACCTCTGTTTTAGGAGCGGCTGACTTGAGTGACCAACAATTGAGTCACTCAATTGTTGGTCACTCAACAATGAGAGATGAAGTAAAATCACAAGAGGTGGAAAGACTGTTTTACGCAATACAACAAATTCTTATTAAGAAATAAAAAACCCCTTTATTTTCTGAAATCTTTGCTTTGCTGCGAACAACTTAAGTATGCTAATGTAAATTATGTACAGAACTTCCTTGTGATCCATCTGTTAGAATACCTTCAGCACAGTCTTAATGTTCATTAGGAAGCCATAAATAGAAAGAATAGTGCAGAGCCAGCTATTTCACTTAGAACATTTTTAGTAAAATATTTATTCTAATTGTCTCCCTTAGCTTTTTGAAATGAGATAGGTGTTTGAAGATACAGGTATAATGTATTGTGGAGCCTCTGCCAGTTAGACCATTAAGATCTTCAAAAGCATACGCTAATAATGCATGGCTCAAGGATGTGTCTAACTAAAATGGAGAACATTTTTAAGTTGGCGTCTTGGCTGCCCATGATTTTACTTAGAAGTATTTCAGTGTGGAGGCAAGAGGCTTGCTTTATCCTCTCTGAGCTTCAGGGCATCACATCAGAGAAAATCACCCCATACCTATTTAATTTGCATTCTAACTCTGAGATCATTGTATATGGGCACCTTTTGATCCTATAAATAATGACTTCACTTTCAAATGTGCCATTTCCAAACATTGACACAACCATTATTTTTCATGATCTGCTATTGTGATGAAATATCGTCCAGTGCTGGCCTAAGTCCCATGGATAGGAAAATATTATAAATTTCTAGGCTGGCTAAAAAAAATAAATATAGGAAAAGAGAGAAATAGTTTGTGGAAATCTTTGTGAAATAAGTCCAAGTTCTTATACCAGGCAATACTTAAACAGCTTAAAATACAGCAAAATATGATATACAAAAGATTTTACTATCCAGTATCCATCAGGTACTTGCATTATGTAGCAGGTTTTGTAACTCCATTGAAAGTATCTTGATTGTCCTGGAGAGAGTGTATTTAGGAAACATTTATGGATTTTAAGGAAAAAAAAATTATTTAGCTAGCAAATAGATGTATTGACTGACATAAACATTCTTGACTCTGCCTCAAGCTTCACACACAATAAAGGGAAAATTTGGAAAATAACATTAGTATTGGTTTTCCTTCTCTTATGATCCCTGACTTGCCCATGGCTGTGGCTGCATAAGCACCTCAGTATTGCACTTAGCAACCAGCTGTGGGAGCGCTGGCTGTCCCTCAGATCTAGCCAAGCTCTCCTGTACTCAGCCTAGATAATTAATACAGTATCATGGACACGCTTAATTGCTGCAGTGGTGCAGTCTCTAGATTTAATTTTTCAACATTTAAATAAAATGTCGTGTCCTTCCATTTTCCTATCTCTATTTTGTTTTGACTTTTCTAGTAAAACACAGTTTAGATGTTCTCATTGCTTTGCAAAGTGCCTTTTGGTACCTTTCTTACTTAAATATTGCTGCTAAAATTCTACATGTTACTAAAAAATTGGTGTAAAATCAGTTCAGGGACAAGTTAAATACAGTAGATTTTCTTCATATTATGACTATTGAAAAACAGTACAAAAGATGTCTGCTGAACTACTCAAAAACCCCTCTACAAACCATGGCTACATAGATAGCTATATGCTAGTAAATTCTGAGTCGTTAATCCTTTTCTCTATTATTTTGTATCAATGCCTTAAGAGTGTAGGTTTGTTAGTGCATAGCAAGATTCCAGTGCATGACAGGGGGAAACATAACAATTTCTGTTTCCTTTTAGTACACTAGTGATCTCCGCCTGGGAATCAGAGATGAACAAAAATTGAAAAACCTTGAACTGGTTTGTTTTCTGTAATGTGGTATCCAAGGTGTTCCATTGCCAACATTTCTCCACTGTCAGTCTCTCCTGAAGATCTTCTCTCTCCTCGAGATTCCATAAACATTCTCTGCACTGTTCAGCAGCCCTACAAACCTTGTGCAGGAATTGCCACGTCCCTGGCAATTCACCATTAGCTCAGCTCTGCATCAGGCAGAAACTGCATCTCCACCTTTCTCAGAGCCAGATAAAGTGATATTTAAAGGCCATGGGAAAGGAAGGAAGGAAGGAAGGAAGGAAGGAAGGAAGGAAGGAAGGAAGGAAGGAGCAGCACTTGGGAGAAGTAGTATTCCATGAAGTTCCCAGTCCTGTCTGGAGAACTGACCCATGACGAAGTCGATAACGAAGTGTGAGTCCTTCCTGTCAGTGCTACTGAATGCATGAAAAAGGCAGTTTCCATCTGCCATTACACTGTCTCCTCTGCCAGAACACACACCTTCCACTGCTGGTGCAGAAATTATCCCCTCGTAGACCTGACTAATGTGTTTCTCCATTTTCATGAATGAAGTTTCAAAAACCAAAAAAGCCATTATTTGTTTGAAGCACAACAAGAGGCTCTGCTTAGCAACATGCTATCCTGAACACACCACTAGGATTTTCTTCTCTGACCATGCTGATCACAGGAGTGTATTTATGACCTCCCTCATGAGGTTTTCATGTACTCATACAAACCAATAGCTTATTTGATTAATTATTACCATTTTCACAGAAAATTAATTGGATATAAGGTACTTGTGAATGCTTGTAAGCCTTTTCCAAAGTAGAGACTATAATCTCTGGAGGCAAGAAAAGACTGAGGAAATGTCCAAAGGAACATGGGAAAACTCCCTGATGATGGAAGAGATGTCGTAGCAGGAGATGCTGCTTCACCTCAGAGCATTCTGCCTAGCTGCAGGACACTCCTTTGGCATTTATGTCCTTCAGCTCTCTGGAAGAATTCCTAATCCCTGCCTGCCCCCAGCACAAAATATCACTGAAAGATGGTTAGCAAGGTGTGGATCAGGAAGTGGAGCTGGCCAGCCAGGAGCCGGTGGATGTGACTCACTGCTGAGTGGATCTGGTCCAGGCATGAGCGGTCTGGGAGAGAAGATGTGTGTGTGCAGCTCACCCCCTGAGAGAGCACGGCTGCAGGCCTCATCACTTTTGGAACAAAACAGTGAAATCCCCCTATGTAATTTATGGCTTGTCTATTCTACAGGCCACACTGGAGAGGAGGATTAGCCCAAGGTAGCTGTAAAGGAACCAATTCATGCATGAGGCAGCATGACCACAGCAGGATGCAACTCAGAGGTATGAGCTTTGCTTCTCAGGAGTGCATAACAGCCTCCAGCTTTTCTAAAAACCTAGTCTGGGTATCTCTAAATTATTATTCAGAAAGAGCATATTTCCTTTTTTTCCCTGAGTTTTTATTCAAGCAGAGTTTAAAAAAAAACCCAAATAAATGAATCAAACCATGTTCTCTACACTGGAAAGACAGGAAATAAGAAAGAGAGATTTATGAGTTTTAATTTTTAAATCTTGGGTGGTGGTCAAAACCTGCACTGATGGGACCATACTAGTAGCTAGATAGAGACAGTAAGTATCAGGAGAATCAATGATAAATCTAATTCATGTTTTTATTGGGTGAAATCCTGAGTTTATATAGCTGAATTACATGCCAAAAAAA
The DNA here is from genome assembly GCA_013398955.1 of Callaeas wilsoni. Classification (NCBI taxonomy): domain Eukaryota; kingdom Metazoa; phylum Chordata; class Aves; order Passeriformes; family Callaeidae; genus Callaeas; species Callaeas wilsoni. Next base: position 108,588 of record VWPU01017220.1, read on the forward strand.
TTCAAAGTTGTGTGTCCAGAAATAAGTACCTATATCCATGTGGGAATCAGTGAGAACTGTGAATTCTCAGTACCTCTGAAAATTGCTTTCACACAGATACAATTTATAGGGCTACCTTCAGACATCAAGCTTTGAAAAAATTGGCCAGGATTCCTACCTATTTATTGTTTCCTGGGCCAAAAAGAGTGATGAAAGTAGCTGGGTTTTTTATTATTATTTCCATATGCATTATATTTATAAGAATATTTATGCAAGGAATGTTACAGAAATTCCATGCTTTGTTTCCTTTGTGAAAGATACCTTCCTCATAAGAAACACATTATGCTTGGTCAAATATTTCTCTCTATGGGAGGATTAGATCCACAGTACTGCAGGGTTCTCATTTATCAGAAGCACTTACTTTATCACCTGGCTTTTATTAAAAAAAAAAAGAGAGAGAGAGATCTATTCTGTTTGGACAGCCACTGTACACTGGATTTAGGAGATTAAGGTTTACTCTAGAAAAGTGTTATTGTGAGATATGATATGAATAGCATGACATCATTTCTGGCAATACAGTATCAGTGAGTGAAAGGAAAAAACCTAACATGCAGACAGCTTTCTGATAAGAGGCAAGAGTTCTATACTCTTTTCAAAATTTACTGTGTTTTAAGATTGTGTATGTTATATACCAGTCTAGAAATGAGAATAGACAAAACAGCAATAAATTCTTCTGGGCGCATTATTTGAAAAACGAAAGTTTCTAACTGTGAGAGAAAGTGGAATTTAGGGCAGATTAATGAGGAGCCAGGGGGTTTGGTTATATTTTTTTACTTACCCGAAAGCTAAGGATTTCCAACTTTTACTTTAAACCTTTGTATGGATACAGTACTCTAGATTTTAAAGCAACATCCATTATACGTCTTTTTTAGACAAGCTGCATGACCTTTTTCTACCTTGCATGATGTTACGGGAAAATATATTTACTTAAAAATTAGTTCATTATAATCATTGAATTCTTCCCCAAAACAGGACAAACTTCTATTACATTGTTTTGGTTATTGCATTCAATAGATCCATTTGCATGGAATAAACAAATATGAACCACCTATAACAAAGCATATTTAGTTGTGTAAGATTTTGTTCTAGTTAACAGAATTTTGGTTTACTTGCTTTTGTCTTTGCTATGCAATTTTTAGAATGTATTCTCCCTACATTTAAAACCATCTAGAATCACTTCAGAAACATGTGTCAGAATATTATCTGGTTTATCAATACTCAATTCCCTGCCAGGTCTGGTGTTTTATATTCACTGGATTCAAGGTGTATAGAAAAGCATCATAAACAGCAATGTTACTGCAGGGTCTTAAAAACAGGAGCAGTGAGTGCATATAAGGGAAAAAAAAAAGATTTATCATTGTTCCTGAGCTTTTGGACTGGACACATACAAAAATTTAAAGAGCTGAGAGGTGTTATTGGTTCTGATGCTGGTTCTCAGAGGTGCAGTGGGCACACTAAGAGGTATTCTACCCCACAAAGTCTTTAGCAGAAAGTTTAGATATGAGAATAGCTGCAAATTTAGACTGGGTCTGCCAATTTCATAATTTCAATGTCTTAATTACTAGGTCACATTGCTGCATAACAACACTGAGTTTTTGTTGAGTGTGTGTTATGTTCATAGATTTAGGTACCAAATTTAGCTTTACATGTCTTTAGTGTACCCTCTAAATAAACCCTCCTTAACAATAATACGTTCTTTGCCCTCTTTGAGCTTATTAGCAGCCATGTAGATGCCTCGAAAATGTAAGTATTCTTTACAAGAAAGAAGCTGTAGATATACCTCCATTTTTGCAGCTTAGTTGTAACTGATTAATTTTATAATTTCTGCATCAAGTTATTCTCAAAATTAAATGTGTCCTATGGTCTATTTATCATTTTATTCACCCTGTATTTTAGCAATCTTTGACAACTTCCTTACATTCCTAGGATTAGTTTATATATTGCTTTGTCTTATGTTAATATTTGCAATCCTTTCTGTTATGTCAATTAACTGCCAGGACATCCATCTAGACACAGTGTACTCAAGTATAATAAAGAAAAGAAAAATACTTCAAGATGCTAACAAATTATAACCATGCCCAGATATAAACCAGATGTATGAGTGATAAACACAGAGATACAGCATTGTCACCACCCTTCAGAATCACAATTTTAAATGTCTCCACCTTTGACCTGTGGCAATAAGCTTTACTAGGGCCTGAGATGGAAATCTAGCCTTGCATTTTCTTGTATTGAATTTTTGAAAACTTTTGTTGTTTCCTTTCTTTTTTCTTTATTGCCTCTTTAGTAGGCTGCATCTCTCAGACATCCCAAAAAAACCCTAACAAGCATGGGGGAAAAGAAGTGGCTAATGGAGCTGTGGTTGCCTGTTAGCAGTGCTCAATGCAAACATGTGCTTTGGTTTAGGAAATGGAGAAATGCTCTCACCACCACACAGCCTTCTTCCTTCACTCACTGCTTCACAGCTGTGTTTAGTGCTGGAGAATATATGTGCTGATATAAACCAAGAGCACACGTAGGCCAAATGCATTTTATCCATGCTATGTAGTAACAGCACAGTCCCTGAACAGACCTCCAGCTGATTAATTTCTAAAGAAAATTTTGTCACCTTTGATTTGGAAATCATGGAAGCACATTTACTTTTCTTTAGCAATCTGAAGAAAATACATATAATTTTAGAAAAGATTTTTTTTCTTTTTAATTTCTCCAAAGCAGTTTTTATGAAAAGCAAAGTCAGGCAGTATCATCTGTATTTCAGGGATTTTTTTAATAATTGAAAAGTGAGAGCAGATTCTTTAAACCAGGACTGGTTCATGTTTTGGTTTCCTTTCACCTTGAAGATTCATTTTAGTATAGTGGCATTCAACCTGTACCTTGTGTACCCCTGGTGTTCCAAGGAGAATACATAAGGGTTCAGAAAAGGTGACTAGGGAGAGCAAAACCAATTCTCAAAGGGCTTTACTTCAGGGTACTTCAACTGTAGTTACTGGGGGTTGAGTCAAAAAAGATGTCAAAGATTTAGTTCAATGATAGCCAGGAGTCTTCAGGTCTCTGTTGAGCAGGATGGAGACTCAGACTGACCTTCTGACCCTTTAGGCTGTGAGACTTGGCTGTGCTTCACATGACCTTGGACCAAATTTCAAGCATCACAGTTCATACATCTACAAGGAAATCATGGAATCGACTCATCCAATACAGGTTTTCTCAAAAGTGAGAAAACAATAAAAGCTTTTATTTTCCTATCAGAGTTTAGCAATGGGATAGTCTGGTTGTACTTTTGAATGCATCTGTGAAGGATCAGCATTAATATAAAAGCTGGGAAGAAAAAAAACAACAACAAAAAATATAATCAAAACAAAAACCCTACTGTGAACTGAAGACAATATGATTAAAGATACGTCATTCATCCAGTCAGTGCTATAAATAAATAGAGTACAAGATAAATCTGTGAAGATAAAAAAGCAGAGCACTATTTTCCTTGAAAAAATTAGTCTTGGTTCAACTCTTTGTTAGTCAAATAAGTCAAACTAAATCCCAAATTCTGCTTTGAATTTTGGATACAACAAATAAATTTAAGTCTCAGTCTAACAGTGAGTATGTTTTATATGTAATTCAAAGAAAAAATCAAACCATTGATAATATCCAGAGAAAACTGCTAAGTACTAGCCAAATATGAGCGTAATTAGCCAGTCACAGTTAAAGGAAGCAACTAATTTTGGACAGGAGGTATCTAAAGGTCAGGAGGGAATCCCCTTTCTGAGTCCTGGTGTCATATAGGAGCATTTATATTTAGAATTTAAATCCATAAGAGGCAAAGGGAGCATTTCAGATGCATGACTCACCTTAGCATTTCTTATTTAATACCCACTGCTCCGCAGGCATTGTACCCTGTTTTATTTACCAGCAGAGACATCACCATAGCGCCTGGTGCCTCTAAGTCTGGATGGAGAGTCAGATTTAAGCTGGAGCTCCTGTACTGAATCTAGATGCTCTCAGCATCAGGAGACTGCCAACACAGGCGTTGCATATCAAAGACAGAATTAGCTGTCATTTAAAAAATCAACAAAAATGCTACAATTTTTAATCCTTTAAAGGATGGCTGTATCATTTCACCCAGTGCAGACTGCACATATCTATTGTCCCGAGGATATTATGTAAACTGCCAAAGTCCCCATAACACCAGGGATATTTAAATGTGTAAACAGAAATAATTCTATATTTAAACATTATAGTTCTTCTGGTTGTTAAACTATCATTAGAACAGGATGGAAGCTGGTTTACAAGCTTCACTGTTGTATTTCTACACTGTGGGTGGTAGAAGCCAAGCCATGTTAAGACAATAAAATTTCTTTGTCAAATATACTGTAGATGACTGTTTATACATAGCAAGATTTGCCTCTCACCTCCTGAACCTTCAGGATAGAGCATGGGTGAAATGGATATGTTGTTTTTAGTTGTTGCAGCAGCCTGGAAAGTTAGGACTTGAATCTGCTGACATGCTATGGTTATTTGCCAGTTCTTTCCCTCTCTTGGAGAATCAGCCCTACTTTCCGCCTGACTCCAGAAGACATGCTGGAAGATGTCTCCTTTCATGCTGAAGAATGAAAACATAAAAAAATTTGAGCCTAATAGACATACAGGTGCTCTAATCTCTAAAAATAGTACCAGTTACTGAGAAAACCATCTCTTGCTGTGTAAAAGAAGTTAGAAACCTACTGAAAATCCTCAGTGTGATGACAGCATTTAGCACTTTTCTGTGGTCCCCAAATAGAAGTGATATTTACCACATAATTCATGCTTCAATGGAAAGCAATATGGATTAATATATATTGGCAAAATTTAATCCTATTAGTAAGGTATTAGGTCTACAATCCAACAAAATTTCAGCTTTCATAAATCATTGCTTAGTAGGCTGAAGCCCTTAGAAGAAGTGGGGTCCCAAATCTGCAGAAGGATTCAATCACTTTATCATCATTTAAACCGGTTGGTTTTGAATGGAAATCAAACCAACACCCTTGTGGATTTGGGCCAAACCTACACAGTGTGTTGCAGCAGCAGAATCTCAAATTCACAAAGGTGTTCCTTCCACTTTGCTGTGCCATCCTTGCAGAGCTGCCTTTTAAGACCATTAATGAAAAGAGAAAAATCTAATGTGCCCACAGCATCAAAATTATGTGCCTTGATTCCTGATTCTTTCCCCCTTGGTCATGCAGCCTAACAGGATATGAGAAATAGGGGTGGGGAAATTTCTCCTGAGGAAAGACAATTGCAATTAAGTTTTGAAACTGCAGGCCAGGATGTTTATTTTAAAACATATTATCAACCCACCACTTTACTCCATAATAGCTTGGTGTTTAGTGTCCTTATCCGGCACTGAGACAAGGAACTGATGCCCTCCTGACCAAATCCATGTAAAATGTGCTGACGTTTAAGGGTTGTTTTGAATAGGGACATTCTGCAGGGTCCCATTCTGGGTGGAGTACTCTGCAGTAAGGACTATGGGATTTGTGATGTCAGAAGAACAGCTAACAGGTCACTGACATGGGAAAAAGCAGTCCTGGACACTTCTACTCAAACATTTATCTCTGCTCTTTTCCTCCTCCCAACTCCCCTCAATCCTTGATAACTCTGTAATGTAAAATATCAGCAATAATTAGTTATAAAGCATTTGGGGAGATTATGGTATTTCTGGGTTTGTTGCCGGATTCAAGGGAAAAATGTGAAATTTTTCTTTTTTGAGTTATTTTTTTAATGAAAAACAAGAAATAAAGTTGTATTTTAATTAATGTTTTGGGAAAACATAATAAATCATGTATTTGTCTTACAGGCATAATTCTGCTTGCCTAACATGAACAATATTATTCAGACAGGCTTCTGTTTAAAATAGCATTTGCAGTAGATTTCATTTCATTTCAATATTTCTTTATTTTTGACAGATTTAAATATAAAACTGACATAATTCTAAGTTAGATCCTAGCCTAGAAAATAGAGTCCTTGGAACACTTTTGTGATCTATCCAAACCTACTTATAAAACACAAATATCTATTGCACTGCTTTATCTAAGAGAACATAAATGCCACTATTAAATAAAATTTAAAAAAAAAAAAGAAAGGAAGAAGAGCTAGGTTTTGAAGAAAGCACATCATCTCCTTTCCTAATACCTATACTGGAAGACACATATAGTCACTGAATTAAGACACAGTGTCCTTCAAACAAGTATTTCATATCTGGTTTTGGTGAGGTCTTTTGAAAATGTTGGAATTTTCCTGAAAAATCAACTTATTTCTCACATGAAGTATTAAATCAGGTCAGGGCTTACTGAAGTGAAACATGAATTAGAGTATTTGTGAGCTGATGTATATCCGTTTTCAGCTTCCTCATGATGTATTTTCAGTTGCATCAAATTTATGACCTGATCCTATGTCAACAGTTCAGTATTGCAGTTTCTGTCTATTGAATTCATTATCTCAAAAAGTTCAACACATGTAAGATCAGATTGGTCTCATTTTAACACTGCATTGTTAAAACTTTTAAACATAGTTGACAGAAAATTACATCATATTCAGTCTTTGAATGATCTTCTTTGTCATTTCCATCTTAGCTTTCTGAATAATTTATTCATTACATCTAGTCAGTCTTCATCTGATGTACAATAGCAAGTTGTAGTCATTGAAAACATTACCAGGTTTTCAGCTCTTGGTATGTAGATATCTGTTTAGACAGGTGAAAATCCTCAACATTTGCACTTATTTGAAACTGATTTTTGTTCATGAATTTTTTATTTGGTTGGTTGAGGTAATATTTTTTTCAGCTTGGGGTTTTTTGGGGGGGTCAGGGGGTGTTGGAAGGGGTCTTCTGAACGTTTTTGTAAAGGAAAGTAGAATGAAAAGGTGGTTATTAAATGACCTGCCAACCTCTCTGATCAATCTCAGCATAACCATTGACTGTGCAGTGTAAAAAGGGGTAAACTAGCCAGAAGAGCATATTTATTTGTACTGTTCCATTAATTTGTAGTAAACCTAACACATCCCAAAGTTAACTTCAACAGAGTTGCAGGCCTGCAATCTCTTTGAGGAGAAGATGGGAAGATGGAGTTGCCCTTCACCAGAGTCAGCTGATCCCACTCAGTTCCAACGGACCCAGCAGAGCACAGCTGAGCCCCTTGGCCAAACAGGGAAAACACAGTTAAGAACAGTAAAAAAAACTAAACAACAAAAAAAAAACCCCACAGGCAGAAGAAGCGAAAAGAGAGAGAAACAACAGAGGGAACACCATGGTCAGAGGAGGTGGTGCTCCATGGCATCAGTGGCAGTGTCCATCATGATCCGTGAAAGATCCCACACAGCAGCAGTTGGATGTTTCCTGGAGGACTGGAGTCCATGGATAAGCGGAAGAACAGGTGAGAGAAAGCTTTATGTAGTGACCATAGCCCCTGTTTCTCTTTACCCTGTGCTGTTCAGAGGGGCTGAGAGGAGACAAGAATGGCGTGAAATTGAGACTAGGAAAAGGGGAAGCAAAGATACTGGTTCAATGCTTGTCTTTTTATTACCTAACTATTTTAATTGTTAATAAAGTTGATTTTCCCCAAATCAACCTGTTATGCCTTGATAGTAACTGGTAAGTGACCTCCCTATCTTTTTCTCAATTCATGGACTTTCTCTTCTGTGTTCTTCACATTTTCTCCCTGCTTCTGCTGAGGGAGACAGGGAATAAGCAACAGGGTGGGAGTTTGTTAGCCAGAGTTAACCCAGCACACGCAGGAAAAGATGACTCACTTTCAGGCATAGTCAGCATCTGAGAGATGAAAATGCAAGTCTGATGTAACTGAAAGATGCTGTGGAGACACTGTGGCAAGATTAATATCAGTAACAATGGAAGGTCTCAGATTATAAAAAGGCTTTGCTCCTACAAGAATGCATTTGCTTAATATTTCAGTGCTTATCACCAGAACAGTAATTTGTCAAAGTTGGGAGCGCACTAATAAAATAGAGCTCCAGAAAATTCAGCCTTATTCCCAGCTGTGCCAGGGAGCTGCTTTAGCAGCTTGGAAAAATCTCTTGATTCTGCTTTCAAACAGAGTTTTCTGACAGTAGTCAGACTGCTTTAGACCAATGCTTAAAAATTCTTAAGAAAACAAGTCAAGCTTTCGTACATGGAAGTGTAGCACTGTTATAAGCTAAATACAGGTTGTTATGCCTCTGATTCCCCTCCAAGACTGTCTGTTTAGTCTGTTTGGCTTATATGCCCTTGAGGAGGAGTTGCCTGTACAGTGTTTAGGACAATGATATTTAATCCAACTGCATTACCATGCACAGCTTTAAATATAGGAATGGTTTCAGAGAGGCCATTTGCAAACTCATTTGCAGAACGCTACGCATGAGCACAAACGTTTATGGGACTTGAGCCTCCCAATGCCTGAAAAGGCAACATAAAATGAGCAAAATTTGGAACGGCTGGACTGAGCTTATCTGGAAGCTGGTTCTGCGTTAAAGCAAGGATAAGCATGGCTTTCTAATGAACCAAAACATAAGGTCTATCTTGAATAGTTAGTGACATGAATGTTTTTTTAACTCACAGGTTTGTGATTCTGCAGAATCATATCTAGATTTATGAACGTGTTTGCTTTTCAAACACATAACAAAGGCCTGTGGAGCACCACTTTCATTATGGAGTTTAAGGTAAATTCCGTTAGGATCCAACATGGATCAAGTCATCCACAGGACTTTTCAATTAATGCAACTCCGCAGGTTCAGATATCTTTGAAAATGAAGTTTGCATAGGGTTTATCACCACTTTTTAGTTTCCTTTTACATACTGTCATTGATTAATCCTAGAAGCTTAATTCACTGCTAATTTCCCTTTGCTTATATTTAACTCAGCTGTTACATTTTAAAAGTTTTATTGCTGAAGCAAAGTTGATTCTGAAGCACAGCATTTACAGAAAGTTATTCTATCTTCGACTTCTGACACTTGGTTATACAGAGATGTACAACAGATATCATCCACTTTGGGCAAATGTGCCTTATAATTTTGGGAAGATGAGATTCCATTTAAGTCAAGAATTATGATCCTGTGCATTTTCTCATTTCCCTGAATAAAATCCGTTGATAAGCCTTTATCAGGAGAGGTGTGGCTGATTTGGTTTCGAGCTGGGCAGAAGGCACTGCAGACCATGAGGGATTAGTCCGTGAGGCGAGAAGTGTGGCACTGCTGGTAACAGGCCTCTGCATGGAGGGATTGTTCCGTGTGTGTCAGAGGTGAAAACAAACCTTGTGCTGAGAAATACAAACCAGATTTCCTTTTGTTGGCCTGAGGATAGGAAGGGGAGACAAGAAGAGAGAAGGGGAATACTGTAAATTGAGTCTGAAGTGAACTTTCCACAATAAGGCTACTATATGAGCTAGTATGCACTCCCTGAGGGCGAAATTCACTCTTCTGTGCTGGGATAACACACAACTGGGGTTGAATTTAAAATCTCTTTTGAAGAGTTTCGGGCAGCTACAGTTCTGTTCATACAATCCACCAGCTAGTAGCCCTTGCTGTTCTCTCTGGGCCTGATTTACAATGCGGAATCCCCATGTGCTTGACAGTCACCAGACGAGGCAGCAAACTCAGCACATTAAGAACAAGAAGAAAAATAAAAGCTCTATAGCTTGAGCCAAATCCTGAATCTTTATTTGCTGAGATGTTACAAATCTATGTTCTTTGTGAATAGTGGAGTGGGGTTGCAGAGTTTGCTTTCTCAGCAAACTCTACCAGTGTTTTCAAAGACCAAAAAAAATGGAAAAGGCACAATTAAAAACCTAGTAATACTAAAGCAGAGCAAGGGGAAGAAGGGAAGGAAATTTCTATCATTCATTAATGTAATGCATTAAATTCTGTCTCTTGCTGCAGAAACTCCCACTAGAATCAGTTGTGTGGGGTCAGTGTGACAGACAGAAGAATTTGGTCAAATGTTTCTTTTTGTGCCTATTTTTCATTGCAGTTAGCCATTAGAGACATATTTTTTCTTTTACAGAAAAAAAAAAATTAAAAATTGCTTTAATATTAAAATTAATGTATCTTTTCCAATACTGCTATGTTAAAACAAGTTGTATAATAAGAAGAGTTTCTCTGCCCACCCCTTGAGTAAAAACAGCAGTTTTATTTAGTTTTTATTGGGTCTGATTCTAAAAGCATGAATATCAATTCTTAATGGCACTACAGATTTCAATGAGGCAATATTAATCAGGCTGAATAAGAAGAACCAAAATCTGCATCCTTATTTTTGTTGCAATATAAGATGCTCTATGATCTGAACTATAGCACGAATCCTTAAATTAGCTCTAAAAACATTGGTTTCCTTTTACTGCATTTCTGGTAGCTGTAATTCATGATCTATTCTTCCTGTGAAGGGCTAATGGATGTTTTAAATTCCTTTAACACCAAACCTGCAATTTGAGAAATAAATGCTAGTGGGTGGAATGATTTTTAATGCTTCCTTCCTCCTCCCAAGGTGTTAACATACCTCTACCTAGATGGTCACCTAATGTCTTTATTTCTTGCTTTTCTTGTTTTATCTCTTCCTCCTCAGTTGTGCAGCCTCTCATCCTCTTGTCATTTTCTTTGAATTTATTACATAATTGAAGAGAAGTTCTCCTGCTTTGTAGCTGCTGTTTGCTGTTCCCTTCATTTTTTCCAGACAGCTCAATTGCAGAATGCAGGTGTGTGGGTTTTTTATTTTCCTTATCTCTGTTTTCACAGTAAGATTAATGAGAGAATCACTTAGAGAGGTTTTCCAGGTAGCAAAGTAGTTGTTAAAAGAGAATACCAAATATTTTAATTCAGTTGTCTACTATTTAATGTGACAATATCATTCAACTGCAACAACTGTTATCAAGACATTATTTTTCTAGAGGATGTATGTGTGCTTGAGTGATATGAAACTATCTTTTGTCATAGGGAATCACCTAAACTGTTTTAAATCAAACTGTTTTAGACCTTCCCACCCTCATACAAACTACGGTCTTAATAAAAAACTAATTTCAAGAGATTTGTACTACAGCTTTATTTCTCATCCCACTGAGACCTTTGTTTGCTATATATATACACACACTACATTGTTCTGACCTATGTTTTAGTCATTTGTTATGTATTCTGGATTTAAAAGATACAAACAAGAAAATAGTTTTATAAACAACACCAAATCAAGGTGGTTCTCTCCTGAAGAAGTTAGAGATTATACAGAAGCATGTTCTCTTTTCTTTGTTTTCTTTCAGGCACTCTTTCAGGCTCATCTCCCTTCCCTCTCTGCCCTTTTTTCCTTTTTCTTAATATAGTGATTAATCTCCAGCTGGAGGTGCCCAGCTAGAACATTCAGAAAACAAAACCCATAAACCTGCAGACTACCATTATTGTAAAAGAAATGTATGTTCATCTATTGGAGGTCAATAAAGCCCAAAGGAAGCTGAGTGTGCCCATTTCCTGCAGCAGTGACATAACCTCACCTTGCTGAAGAGAAGCAAAACTATCACTGCCTATTTCTGCATGTCTGGCTGTGAGAGAAATGAGCCTGCTACTGTCCTGTGCTTTCTGCTCGGTGCTGTTGATGCAGAATGGATTTACTTTGTGCACAGATAGTTAAGCAGTTTAGGAAATACATCTGCAAGGTCGAATATCTGAGCAGTTAAACAAATCTTCCAGTTCCATTGCAGTGCTTTTTAGTAATTTAGGTTGTTTTGGGGAGGAGAGAGATATTTTTTCTGAAATGATTTAAACATAATATTTCCTCAAGGCATCTTATATGTTTGAAGGCATGTTATGTTCACTCTTCTCAGTAGTCTGGTGAACACTTAAATGACAACATTAAACTTTTTACTGCTGACTGACATTCAGTTAATGGTTCTGGGTATCCCCAAATTACTTCCATAACTTCCATAAATTCTACACCACCACTGGGTCTCTATGAGAAAATTCTAAAATCTTTTTGCATGTGTGGCAGTGTTTCAGGTGTTTAATTTAATATCACTACCACCATCACCTTAGTTCTAGAGTATATTTATTTCTTAAAATTTTAATTTAAAAATCACAAGTGTGCTGCAAAATTTCTAGTACATTGGAGTCTGCCTAAATGAATCGAAACTTTCTCTTTTGCTCATAGATGCCTACTCTTTTGTATAATTTTTTATATACTCATAATTTATCCAGAACTTTTAAAATACTAATCTCATATACTTAGAGGTTGTTCTGAATGACTTTGTGAAGCAGATGACTTGGGACTACTAAAGCAATGTAAAGAAATCCAATTTACCATGTATGCATTTGATATTTTCTGGAAAATACGTTGGATATCAAAGTTACCATAGTATTCTGAGGAAATTTTCAAATTCATCGTGATTCTATTTTGCATTAAAAATGTCAAAGTTATTCACTTGCAATAATTGGAAATTTTTTCCTGTTTATTTAATTACCTCCTTTTATATAGTAATTGGAAGTTTTGAAAGTTTAACAATAGCAGACACTAAAAACTGTTTTAGAGATTAAAATATCAATTAGAGATATATGTGTAAGAGCGGGAAACAGTTTCTCAGGTGCTGTATGAATCCTATTTCTCCTTTTCATTCCTTAAGAGTTTGCTGGGGTGCTTATCTCTGGATAGTGCAGCCTTTTTCTAATGGCCATTTTATAGCTAGGAAAGTCATAATTGTAGTTAGCTTAAAATTTAAGGCTGAAAAAGTGTACTGTTTTGTGAGGAGCCCAAGAATCAAAATAATTGATTTCAAAATACGATGGTTTTCAAACACTGAGTTATGCTAAATACTGTGCTGTGAGAATGATACAGGACTCATTCTGACTGCCCAGAGAGAATTAAGACTGAGAACCTTACCCTCTGTGATGCTGATTATTTGGAGCTGGGGAATCCAGTTGAAAGGATATAGCTGCAATTTAATGTGATTAACCTGCCATACCAAGTCATTGGATAATTGTAGACCTTGCAAGACACTGCTCTTGTGGTGCTGATATGCTCTGGCCTTTGGGAGCGCTGATTGAAGAGGGATGATGAGAGTGCAATAGATTCAGATAAAATTGGAGAAAACCGGGGCAAATAGATGTGGATTTTCTCATTTTAGCACAAAAGAAACCTGGCTTAGGTGAAATGGAATCTGGCTGTAATATGCTGAAAAGCCACTTAACTCCTTCTGGAATATGCAACAAACATGGAATAAGCTTGAGATTTAACCTCTCTACTCAAGTTCATATGAGAGATTCATTAGTTTCTGCATTAGAGAGAGAATATCAAGGTCAAAATCTCCATTCCAATTAGCTGGCAAATGTGCACTCTTCTAGTACAGAGCATGCATTCGTGTACAACCACTTTGCTGTGTTTGAACATCAACTTGTTTCTTTCCTGTTGAGGAAGTACCATAGTATCATTTCACAAGAATGAAAGGCCTCAGTTTAATTTCTGGTAATAAAATTCTGAACTCTTGTTTATCACCCAAACCTCCCACAAAGCGTATGTTGATCTCACTGCTGTAGTTCTGGTTTAGTCAGAGATTACACCAGTTTTGATTCACACATTCTATCTCCATGCATCCGTCTATCTAAGGATGGAATACTCCAAAGTTCATCACTATACATACTTAATTTGATAGTGTAGATGCAAACCACTGGTGTAGTTACACATGCACAGCTTTAGTTGATTTAATGGAAGGTGTGGTTTTGAAGCAAAAGCAAATTAAATTTGGGTAGATGTCCAAACTTTACAGTTATTTATGCAACACTATAAAAAGGAATAGCAATTCCCCCTACAATCCAGAAGATTTAACTTGCCTAAGTGCTTTTAAGAATCTGTGTCCAAGTCATTAATGGATTTTATTTATGTAACACATTATAAATTGCCTATTGCCTAGAGTCAATTAATGATGATGAATTGAGATGATAGCAACATACAAACTGCTCAGTGTTAAAGAACAAAATCACGTTCTTATGATAATCAGAAACTATATCTTGTTACTTTTTCCTTTTCCAGATCATTGCATCTGCGAGAATAGATTTCATAAAGAACCAGAATCAGGGTTTGGCCTGATTTCATAATGAGGTGTCATAGCATTATTTCATTCAACGTGCAAATCATTTGAATTCAGAATCCAAGAGTCAGGTGTAGAATCATTGATTCATTTGGGTTGGAAAGGACCTTTCAGGTCATCGAGTCCAACCATGTACAAGCACAGTAAATGGTCATGGTAAATTTTAAAGTATAGATAGACTCCAGGAAGACACATTTTCTAACACTTGCTTAATTAAAATTAATAGTGATCAGAATTTTCATTCTATTATTTCAACTCAGAATGAAAGTCAAGATTTTATTCTCATTTGCATTAGGCGTAGTACCTTCAGCAGCAAACTTTATAGATCGTTAGTTGGTAATGTCATATATTGTATTAAATGTTCTAATATGAAAAATGTTCCTGGTAAGGTGGAATTTTATATGCAAGGATTGTAGGAAGCTCCTTCTTTAAGTTGATGTTGATTGTCTAGGATCCAGAAAGAAAAAATGGGAAATTCAGCCGAATCTCTTATAACAAGAAATTGTAGATGTCTGTATAGCAAGGTGGATTTTTGAATCTTTTATTTTTTATGGGCAGGCACACATAAACATACTCATTTACCCAGACATTTTGGAAAAAACCCAGCTTAAAAATAATAAAAATAAATAAGAATAATAAAAATATAGATGATGTCTGGAACCATCTACAACCTTCTAGCAGCTGTGAACTCTAGCTGGTGGTCATGGATTTCTGTCAGAGAAGTCATCAACAGCCTGTACAAAACCAGGAGGTGCTACATCTGGCAGTTGACTGCAGTTCACTGTCCTGTCAGAAGCACTCTCAGCTAATATAGTTATAACCAAACCTTAGCCCTGTGAAAAATACTCTAAACTGATGATGGCCACAAGCTGGGAGACTACAAAGGGAAAGGTCATTTAATCTTTTACGTATTTTCCATTATATTTCTTTGTTTCTTTGATGGACATACAATGCCCCTTTGGACACTGATCGGAACCCTTAATTGATTTTAACATTTTCAATGCTTTTAATTGATAGTCATCTTTTTTGGGGTGGGATTTCTTTCTATGCATATATTTTTCCGTTTCTGTTGTACCCTAAATGCCAGGTTTGAGTTCTTTGCTTTTTAAAAACATACATGTGGAATTTCTGTCTGCTCAAAAATTCTTATTGTACACAATCCCTTGAAAACTCCACAGATCCACTCAAACTCTTGAGAGCAACTGTGAAAATAAGGTTTATGAATAGATTGATAATAAAATTTGGAGCACAGGCAAAATATTTTGTTTCTTATTGAGCCTGCTCATAATTTATTCCATGTAAAGTCTGTTTCTGCAAAAGACATTCTTGATTATTTACTTAGGACTAGAAAAACTGGCATTTGTACATTATGATTCCATTTTGTAAGTAATTTAATTATCTCATTCTGTACCATCCTCTGTGTTTCTTTTGTTAAATTTTTTGGACATTGTTCCATCAATGCAGAACAGTCTGCTAGTTTTGCTTGTGCATCAGTTGTTTTTTAATATATCCTTTTTGCAGTTGAAACTTTTGAAGTTAAGACTGAAGCTCTCTCTATATCAGCATATTAAATATGGAGAGATGATTCTCTGGTCCTGAGTCCAAACTGCATTGATATATTTCCATCAATACTAAAAAAAATTCCCATTTTCTTAAGGTATTTGACTATAAAATACCAACTAGAAATATTGCATTATCTTGTTGTTTTCTGAGCTATGCCCAGGAGATATTTTGGATAGTTCTAATTTTTCCATATCAAGTTTTGAAAATTTAACAGTATGAATGGTGGAGCTTCTCAGTGCTTGGAAATGTTTATTGGTACCATTGAATTTATCAGTATAATTTTAGCTTTAGAGAGAGTAAGTGGACTGCATTTCAGGGGTCTACAAAAGGTAATTAGGAAAAACAATGCTGTGCAGTATTCCGTGTGCGTGAAACTCCTGAAAGAAAAAAGCTTACACTTGCCTTCAAGAAAACTTCACAGGTCCATGTATAATAAAAGTCTGCAAACTTGCATAGTTGCTAAATTATCTGGAGATTTTCCTGACCTCAAATTATTTGAAATTCTTTGAAAATTCAGATTTTTTGATGCACTATATCTTAGCTACATGTAGTACTTTCGAATGTTAAGAATCAATTGCTTTGCTTTTGTAGATCTGCAGAAAATCTTAAGTTTTTGCATGATTTTAAAACTTTTTCTTGTTTCTCCTTCAGAATGTTGGACTACAACCTTAATATTTCAATTTTCAGATTTGAATGTAAAACCTCAAATCTAAGCTTGGTCAAATCAGGAGGGTTTCTTCTGGTTTAGACTCAGATCTGTGATGCTCAAATTATTTTCTTCCAGTTTAGAAATCAGATTGGTTTTGTTTGAAACTATATCCCTTTGCAAAACAAGAGGATATTTCGATTTTACACCATTTTACACATTTTATGCTTTTTGGAAAAAAAAAAAAAAAACCCCAACAAAAAAAGCAAGGACATGAATTTTATATAAGCATTTAGAGAGCTTATTGTTGAAGACACTTCTCCAAAGCCCAGATTTTAACACTTACAAGGAACTTGCCAAATAAACCTTTGCATTTCCTTCAAAAAATATGTTTTTTTTATTAAAGGGGTATGCTGTGTTTTTATTCTCTCTTCTCTTTATTTGTGACACACATAGACATCTGTAAAAGATCTAGTATTAAATTCTTTCCTTCTGAAGCAAAATACAAAGACTGGGCTTCACTCTATAGCTTACCAGACTTGAAAAAGCTACCTTATGACTTTAAAATGAGTTCCTATAATTGTTTGTGATATTCTGCTTCTCTGGACTCTTATTGCAAGCAAAGATGTAAGGAGAACTTTGCTT
Source organism: Callaeas wilsoni (assembly GCA_013398955.1). NCBI lineage: Eukaryota > Metazoa > Chordata > Aves > Passeriformes > Callaeidae > Callaeas > Callaeas wilsoni. Next base: position 125,551 of record VWPU01017220.1, read on the forward strand.
ACATATGAATGTAGAAAGAACGTCAGCAGCAAAGGTTACTGAGGTTAAATAAAAAATTCCTGGACATTTTCCTATACCAGTACTTGTCTATAATAGTTAATATCTTAATAAATTAATTCAGATACAACAAGAAGATGAAATATTTATTTTTTTTAAAGAGCTTATTTTACACAATCAATGAAGTTCACAAATTTTCATATTCAGTTTTTAATTTCCTTCAGATGATAATACTAAATTAGTATAGAAAAAGGTTTTTAGATCTAGACGTAAGCATGCTTTTCTATGGAAAGGAAAAGAATAGTAAACCTGGTGTTTCTTATGAGCTATTCTTAAACAATTAAAACTTTATTTCTAATTCCAAAGTCACAGTTCTTAATTCTAACTTTACAAAACTGAATTATTGTTCATTATTTTATTGTTACTGCTTTTTATGTGTTTCAGCAAGCTGTCATTGCCAATTATTTAAATTCAGAACAGATACAAATAAAGCCTCTCACATCATTGTATATTAAATATAAATATACGGTAAATATAAATAGTACTTAATAAGACAGTAAATTTAGGTTCACATTATATTCATGGCTGAAAGATATCTTGGTAATGATTGAAGAGATGCTGCACACATTCTCCTGTGCCCACTTTAGCTCAATGACTTTGGCTGCCCTTGGAGGGTGCTCTGAGGAACCAACATTCTCAGGAACTCTGAGAAGCCTTTCTAAATAGAGGAGAGAATGGTCTAAAGTCTCACAGGATCAGCAAACACAACATGGACACATTCAAAATTATTAGTAATCTTCTAACACATGTTTAGAACATTTAGCAAAAAGAAGGTAATTCCAGGATAAAATGAAAAGATTCATGTATGTACTGAGTCCTTAATGCCATGGCTCACAGTAAGACAGTAGTGATGTCAAAGACCTCTGCATTGTCCCTGGGCTTTAATGGGGTTCCTCCATAAAGATCTATTCTTCCAGTAGATCTCTCATTAGATGGTACCACAATCAGATGCACAGAGTAATTATTTCTCTCTCTGGAATCCAGAATGCAGGATGAATATGGTGATTAGGTTTTTTTATTTTCATATTCTCTTACAGTCATTATACCTGCGTTACCCTTCATTGTCCCAAAATTGCACACTTTCGCTGTTGATGTTTATTTTTTACTGCGTCAGGGCACTGACCCTGATATTATTCAATGGCTTACTGAAGGACAGTATGACTCACCCCCTGGCCAGGCTATAGGTCCATTGCTTGTACAATGTCACTGATGATATTTCCTTTTGTCTTATTCCTTTATCCCACTTAAATGCTGAAGGCACTAGGTCTGGAAGTAATGCATTAAATTTGGCCTCTCAAGCTTGATGGATTTGGAAGTATACTAATCCAAAGGGAGTTATAGTGCATTGTAAATCATAAATATCTTGAGAAAGAGAAGAAACGTGTAAAATTTGTAGAAGACATGAGTTATAGCACAGTTGTCTTCATAAAATCAAGTCCTCTTGAGTATATTTTTTTGTATTATTTCGGTGTGAAAGCAACACTACCCACATCTAATCTGAAATGCATGTAGTTATGTTTCAGTTTTATTGCTATTTTCACCGACCAAAAGAGAAAGAAATTAAATTTTGTTAGGGTCAAGAAATGAGAACTATATTCAAATTGAAAGCTATAGCCCATGTTCATAGTGAATTTAGATGCACAATTGAAATATATATAGTTATTTTCAGTATAGCTGTTATCTAGCTGTAACATGTCAGTAACTGCTGTAGTGTGTGGGTATATATGTAAACATGTATATAAAAATATGGCCTGAACTAAATCATAAACATACTGCATGAATTTACTTGTGTCGAACCCTATATTATTGAATGAGGATTTTTAAACTCCATTTGTGAAATTAAAGGTGTTTAAATGCTAGATGCACTGATTTCATGCTTCCTCAACTGGATGATGTCCAGGTAAGAAAATATAGAAGAAAAGTAATCAGATTCTGTCTCATTCTGTTTCACAAGAAAAAAGTCACACCTATTGATGCTTGTGTGATTTTATCACACTATTTAGGAACAATAAAGCTGTTTTAACTAAACTTTCCTTCACTGTATGTAGCATGCTATGTGGAAAAAATATGCGGGCATTTCTGTCTGGGTGTGCTTCATTCTATAGGTGGGAAAATGTCACAAGGTAGAGTCATAGAGTCACAAAGAATTTAGCTAAATACTGGGTATAAATTCCACAAGCAAAGCATGCAGTGGTCACCAGAAGATGTTGAATTCTCAGAATTCATGTAATTTTAGAAAAGTATTAGTCCCTTAAATCATTAGGGAAGGTTATAAACTCAGATCTCATGAACTTCAGCTCTACTTTTTTAGTTTTTAGGCAGTGATTCCTCCATTCATAGCCCCAGAAGGGTAAATAAAATTCAGAAAAGATGTGATCAGGTGTACAAAGAGAATTTCAGTTCCCTGCATGAAGTGTCTTCTCATGCCTTAAAGCACATCTAGAAACAGACAAATATGAGTCATAGTTGATGGGTTTTCTCCATATAGAAAAGATAAGGTAGTAATGATTATATTTCCATTTTAAATAAGGACTTACTAACCCTATAGGACAGAAAAAGAGTCACTGTGATTATCCAGTGCCTCTTTCCTTTCAGTATTCTGTAACCTTTTCTGCTGCTCTGATTTTTCTTTCTTTAAAAAATCAAAGCCTTTCAAAAATATGCTCTAAACTAATTCTTGGTTTTTGTTCCATGTGTTTGCCCTGTTGCCAACATCGTTCTTTTAATTAACCTTTACCAACCTTTCACAGATCTCTTTCCTAAACTTAAACACCAATAAGAGAACTGTTCATGGAACATTTAAGGGAGAATTGACTGAAACAAAAGCTTGACATTGTTTTCAGTAATGAATTTTACACTGGAGTATTCAACTAAACTTGAGGAGATTTAAAGCACATTCTAAGCTGTGTTACTGAGACATAGTGAAATACTTTGCTTTAGCAGCTGTTGTTTACACCTGAAGCTATAGTAAAAGTCTGGGATCTCATCAGTTTGGAGGTTTTCTCCCATCATTTTCTTGATTCTTTTTTCTTCTGACAAATGAGGCTTTTATAAATTAACTCAGCTGGTGCACATTTGACCCCAATTTTTGAATGTGTTCCCTGGGTCAAGTATTTTTGTGTATGAGAATAGAGTCATTCACCCCACCCTGAGGCAACCAGAGTACTCATGCATTTACCCTACCATCAACACGTTTTTAATCATAAATAATCTTCTACATGCTTAATCTAGGCAAAGAAATCATGCCAAAAACAATTACAGGCAATTGCACTTTATTTTCCAGCCTCTACTTACCATATTAAACTATGTACTGAATAATAAATTACAAATTAAAATCTGTAGAATATATGGCGTGCGGCTGTTTCAACACATTTAAGTGAAAAGTTATTTTACTCTGAAAAACCCAATGAATCTTACCTCCCGACCTTTATGTAAATTTAATGGTGATATTCTTTTATCTGTACATCTCTGTCTTCCCCACTTTGTCTTATCAGTTCCTTCCATAGCTGGGAGCTTTGCTTCCTCAACCTAAGTGCCAACATATGGTTGCATTCTGTAACATGAACTCATGGCTAAATCGATGAACTCCATTCCTTAGCCTCCACCTTTGGGACATCAGTAGGTGGTAATCTTAGCAACCTGGATGTGATATCACCATTGTGGCATTTTCATTGACACAGCTCTGCTACAGAGACCTCTTTTGCCCCCCAAGTATAATTCCTGAGAAATTAGCCTCCCATTACAAAACATTAAATCTCTTGTCACTCAACCCTGTGGGTTGATGGAAGCGTTGGATATGCTGTGGGGGTGAAAATCTCCCCTAAGAGTTAAACTTGGCACTTCCCTGCTTGGTGATACAGACTCTGGATGGGTGGTCCCTCCGGATCTCCTGTCAATAGTCAGTTCACAGGTAGACAGCAGCTATAGACAGGATTAGCAAACTTGCATTCAGCAACTCCCAAATTTTATGAGATTTGAGGAGCGAAATGTATTGCCCTTATGCTTTGTTAGGTTGGCAAGGTGAGAGGATCGCATTTGGTAGAGAGTAGCTCTTTATTTATTATTTTAAAGCATCTAAGGAAAGCTTCCCTCCTGGGTGGTTTGCCTTTTCCTAACTTAAATTTCTAGTCAATGTTTGAGTTGCCCCTTCTATCCTTCTTGTGGTGATTTAGGTTTGGTGAAATCTAAACAATGTGTTTCATATTTCTTATATGCCAAGAGGGACTTTCAGGGCAAGGCTGAAAGAAAGCAGTGCTTTTGGTTAACATCTCCCATGAAGGCAATATATCTAGAATAATTGTCCTGGGAAAAGCAAGCCAAAGAAATTTGCTCAGCTGTAGACTGACTGAAGAGCTCAACAATGTGATAAATGGTTTACCTTATCTGAGTACTGAATAATGTCAACCTGTGTATAGCAGCTTTGATATTCATGCAAATTGTTATCACATTGAGGTAAAAGAAGAAAGTTCTTCTAGGAATGTAAATGTTAAAAATGTTCCCTCTCCCTACAAAACACTAGGGAGTAGAGTTGAATACTAAGAAACAATTGTGTTATATATTCCTTCTGGAATTACAAATTTATAAAAGAAATTTTAAAATTTCAATAAATATTTTTGTCTATGTTTTAAAACACTAAACAATCAAATAGTCATAAGATAATTAACATAGAAATTGTCAGAGAGAGGTGAGACAACAGATACAATGCTTTGTTCATGGTATTGTCAGGAGACGGTAAATTAGTACAGCAGTTTAGACATTGCTCCAGGATTTTTCAGAAAATCTAGTCAAAATCATTGTTATCTCATAATTTGAAATAAACCACAAGTTTTGAAAGCAAATAAATGACTTACTTTTACATTTGACTGGCAGTTTATAATGACAGATTAACAAATCTGCCCTATGGTTTTGAAATCTGTTTTTACAGACATATTTTATTTAAGCTGTGTTTAAAATCTGCAATAAATCACCGCAGAAGCTGAAGAGAAATAAGAATCCCAGTTTAACTCTAGTAATCAGAGGATCCAACAGCTAAATGGCCATGTCACGGCCAGACTGACTTTGACTCTATCATCAGTATTTAAATGCAAAATTTATAAGAATTAATAAAAGAGATATTTATTAACCTTAAAGGACACAAAATAACCTGATGAGCTGCACTGACTTTTTAAATACTGATTTCTGAAGTGGAAGGGCACTCTTTATCTTCTGATTTGCAGTTTAAATTAGCAGGTCATGCAGACCACAGAACCCCTCCCATCCTCCCGAAAAAACTCCAAAACACCTCAAAAAACCCATATACACCCCTGTATTTCCAGGTTCTGTTGCCTATTGGCCACCCCGGTTTGACACAGTGTTTGGAAGAGATTCATTCCCTTGAGGGATCATGATCATTTTTCAAACACAGCCACTTGTTCTCTCTGGAGGCTCTTTGATTCACTTCCAGCCTATCAGCTACAGATGTAAGGCACCTTTTCAAAGCATGTATCAGTGAAATCCTTCTCCTGGCTTTTCACCTACTAATTGCAAGCAGGGAGCTAGTTCTCCTTTTTCAAACAAAGCCACAATTTTTAAATCTTTTCCTCAGTATATCTATGGCTGTAGAACCATATACTGCATAAATTGTGATTGTGATGATGTGACACTTTCATCTTGGCTTGAAATAGCATCTGTCTGCTGCAACATCTTTGAAATCTTGATTGATAAAGTATTTAGACCTGGTTTTAATTATCATCTTATGTACTTGGCAGAGGTTAATATTTTGCATGGAGGAAAAAGAGCAGGCTATAATTCCTGGATTTAAAGCAAGAACTCCACAATTTTGATTAACTATGACTTCCAATGCTAGAGAAAACTTAAATTTTTTAAATGAATAAATTTGCTAGTTTTCTGAAAAGTACGGAAGGTTTTTTTTCATGGCTTCTTCAGTTTATAAGTGGAGGTTATTAGTGCTATGCAAATAGGAACAAAAATAATCCCATTAATCCCATGATAAACACAAAACTCTTTTGTTTCAAATGTGTTTCAAATTCATTAATGGCCTAAAGTCATGGTCCTAAAGTTAAGGGAATTACATTAGCTCTCATTTGGCCATATTTTTCTGATAATCCTTATTTGATCAGTCCCAAGCATACAGAAAATCAAAGAAAGTTGTAAACTCACTTTTGTTTCTTCAACTGCTGCCAATTATAGGAAACAGACAATTAAATCTTACTGTGTCATATTAATGCTGATCATGTCCTAAAATATAGCTTCATCAGATAAATTTCTTTTTATTTTAGCTTTTATGGTTTTCAAGCATGCTTTGAGTAGTAGGGTTTGGGGGTTTTTTTAGTACGATTATATTTTGCCAGATGGATCTAGATCAAATACCTCTATATGGCCTGGATGGGTGTTGCACGGCATTAGTATTTTAAAGAAATAACAAACCGTAAGTAAGAAACTCTAAGTTTCTATCACAGAAATGTAGTTTTCATAGAGCTGCAAAGTCACACGCTGAGTTAATTTTGCGGTACGAAGATTTTTTTTTTTAAAGTTTATAAATATCATGTGCTGTGCTTTTAAACTGTTTCTTGAATTCTTATGGCTATAATAAAATGAGTGACTGATGTTGCATTCATAGGTTTCTGTTGTGTTGGTTTTCTTGTGAGGGTTTTTTCGTTTTGTTTGTTTGGATTTTTTTTTTTTTTTTAATTTATTTTAATCAATATCTCTCAATACTCAAAGTCATCATCCAGACAATATGGCTTTCATAATCCCTTGTCCTAATCATCAAAAGGAAGCAAATGCGAGCTAAATGGAAATACAAGCTTCTATTATCTTCCCAGTCTCAGCAGAGAGCAAGGAACAATTTGACATAAGAAACGACATATCTCTTATTTTGTAAAGATGATCTGTCCTCACTTGAAAAGATTTCTAAGAGTTTAGTATAATCAAATTGGAATCATCATGAAATTATTTGTATAAAAAAAGTAATTACTACAATGTGGAGTAGGTGGAAGTTCTACTTCTTACACAATTTAGTGTGTAATATGATGTCTGTACTCCGAACCTTCAAACTGACTTGCACAAGGGAGTGGTGTCACTCAGAGACTATGGACTATTTTAAGATGATTGCAGTGGGAATGTTTGTGATCTACTTGTTAAAGAGCTCTGTATGTACTAGGGTTAGTTTATTCTGAATATGGAAAAAGCTCTTTAATTGAGCAAATATCAAACTTCTTCAGACGCTTTTTTGACTCTTCAGGACATACAAAACAGGCTTATACACTCTGGAAATTATCCAGTCTTTGTGGTGTGGAACACTGAGTTGACAAAATCTTTGGTATCCAGATTTAGCTTACTTTATTTTTGTCTCTCTGAGACTTCTAGATAGATAAACTCATATAATTCTGTGATTTCAATTCTTTACTTTTGATTTTCATTAATCTATCTTGTGTGATGTCATGCAGAACACACTCATAGAGTATTTTTTTGTTTTATTTAAAATATGGTATGTGTTTTTTGTGTTTTAACAGGAGATGCTCTTGGCTGGCTGACAGTTTATTTGAACTGTTTTAAGTACTGTATTAATAAACAGTGCTACTTGCAGATCGTGGCAATATGCTTTGCATTTTCATTCCCTGTTTTTGTATTATTCAGACATGTAATGAAAACAGTATATGGGGCTGGATTTTAGGCATTTATTTTTAACTACTGTTTATGGCTCCAAATTCATTCCTTGTGTAAGATGTGCCGAGGGAGGCAATGAATATGGATGAGATTGACCCATGTTCCTATATTTTCACATAATTTCTGCAAAAGACAGTTGTCTGTGCTAGTCTCTGTGGGAGAACTGTAGCACATGCTAACTTTGAAAGAGGATTAAAGAGATGATATAATAGTTTTTCTAACTCTAGTTCAATGATACTTTATGATGTGATTATGAAGTGAGCTGCCAAAAGATAAATAAAGAAAAGATGAGCTTTTAAAGGAATAGCTGTTGTTCGCATATTGTTTCAAAGAATACAAAAGAAGAAATCGCATCACTTCATACACACACATCAATTCAAGAGAACACAAGCTTCTCTTAAGTGCTGAAGGTTTTGGTAGATTCTGTTATCTATATTTGTTGTGGATGTGTCTTTTGCTTAAACTTACATTTTTCCAAATACTAGGGCAAGGAAAGTCTCTCTCATATATTAACATCTGTTTCACTACATCTAAAGAGTTTTATATCCATGAGTATTAAATAATGATTTTTTTTAATCCTTAGAATGTGGTTATAAATGAGTAAAATCTGTGAAACTGGGGCCTGATTAGAACAAAACCCAAACACAGCTAAAAAGGAGCACAATTTGATTGGTTTTCACTGTGATATTTTTATTTTTGAAGATTCTCCTCCATACTCCCTCTTAAATGTTGAATCATTTTCCATGAAGCAACTGTCATTAGTCCAGGTTCCTCTAAGGTTAGCTGCCACCATTCTAAATGTAAGCTGCTAATGTAAAGAAAAATGATCATTCCAATTGTGTGGTCTTCTGCAACCTCTGCTGTGAGGCCAATAAACCTGAAATAAGCATTTGCAAAAATGTTCTGCAAAACACTCCCCAAAGCCACTGGTGCCAGCTAAAAAGACATTTTTTAGTCTCACAGATAAAGAAAAGCACTTACGGAATGAAAGGTTTAGTTTGCTGGTCTTGTGCTAACTAATGTGCTAACTAAAGTTTGGCTCTAATGGTGAATATTTTAACATTGGCCTGAGCAATAGAAAGACATTTGACACTTAAACTTCCACAATAGAGCTACTTCAGGGATGAAGCTATTTTGTTTATTGCACAATATGAAAATCATATGGAAATAACTCTGCAGGAAAATAACAATAAACAAAATATCCACATGCCATCAATAATTCTTTACTATATTGTGGAACTAGAACCACTCCACAACTATCATAGGCTTGCAAAATTCCTAAAAAGTAATCTTTAGTTACAATAAAGTTGGCTTGTGTGATGATGCCATGCAATGTGGTCTAATTACAGCTAGAATAAACAAAATGATGGTTAATCCCCACACAATGTCCAACAGTTTATAGGCTTTGGCTTCAGTTTTGCATTCTGAAAGAGCAGAAGCTTTCAACAAAGTCCAATGCCGCTGCATTTGCCCAAAATTATCTTCTACCCCAGTGTATATAGAGTAACATAGTTTCTGCAGTAAAACAGCTTCTGCTGGCGGAGCCTGCGTTTGGAGGACGTTCTGCCTTTTATGGGCACAAGCAGCAGTCTTTATGTGGCTCATGAGGAGAACGCAGAGTAGAGAGCTCCTGCATTGTGCTTTTTTCTCTCTGGTTTTCCTGGGTTGACGAACCAACACTTCATTGAAGTTGTTAAGGTAATTTCCATAGATACCAGGCATAGTACTATTAACACAGGTGAAATCGCCCTTAAACACATCCAGAGATGAGTAAGAGTTCGCAAGAGGAAAGATACATTTGAAATATTTTTTATGAATTTTTAAATTTATGTCTCTGTGTGGTTTTTTGTTTGTTTGGTTTGGTTTGTTTTGAATTTTTCCGTGTGTTTTTATACTATTTTTATTTTTCTAATCGGTCCTTCTGGTCAGACATGCAATGGAAAAATGGTAGAACACATAAAATTAGCCTTTTGAATTCCATACCTCATCACTGGATTTCATTAGGTAATAGATTTTAATGCACAGTGGTTTATATTGTTTTAAATTAATAGAATTTAATGTTTAAAAGAGTGTACTTTTACTAAAATAAGCTATGCTGAAAACACAATGAGACTTTACATCTGAAGTTTTGCCATCCCCTAGTATTTTTGATTACCTCAATCACTAGTAGCTTACTTTTATTAATAGAAAGTATTTGAGAAAACCAAGAAGTAATAACTAACAAATGTAGATTTCTTTTCATTCCTACTTACAAAGTAGTTAGAATTCATTCAAGCCATCTATAGTTACAGGGATAGTATGTAAGATTATCCATCCTGTCGCTATGTTGGCACAAAAGAATATGTTCAGAATATAATGAGCTTAATAATTTTGATGATAAGCAGCTGGTGATTTTTGCCATCAATACAAGAAGTATCAGAGGGAAAACAAATGGGAAAAGAATGAAAAACTAAAAGAGAAAATGAAGATGAAGAGTTGAATTAGTTTTTTTATGTATGTCTGCTCTTTTTACCACTTTTTAAAAGTGGTTTATACCCTAAGTGTTGAGTTCTCATACCATTTTCATAATTTTTCATCCTTCCCCACCATAATATGATTTTCATATTGTTGGATCTTGGGTTAAGATTAATGACTGATCCTCTGATGAACATGAAGAAGACTCAGCCATTATGCTCACTACATGCAAAAGAACTTATAAATAAGAAAAAAAACCAAAACATATTAGAAAAGGGTAAAAAAAATAAGCAAATGAATGAAGACCTTCCTCACCCAAACAAAGCGATATAAAAGTAGAAGACCATCTTATTTTCCAAATAATAACAGAGGTGGTTATCAGGTGTTTGTAGAAGAAACTGTAATGTACAAGGAGGTTATAAAAACATTGATCCCCCTAAAACCTAAGAAATTTCCTATATTATTTAAATAGTTTTAGTTATTAAGATTGATAGGAGTAAAAAAATATGTCATTGACAAATGATGCAAATTGCAATCTATGTGAGAGAGCAGACTGGAACTGTTGAAAGAGAATAATCATGTGCTGTTTAAAAAAGTGATGCTGCAAACACCAAAATGTAATAAAAATATAGCAAAATAGAATGATGGAAATTTAGGTTGCATATATTTATTCAAGCACCAGTCATTGAAAGGCTATTTTATGATGAATGCTGAATTACTTGAAAAAATGTTAAGCAATGGAATAGTAATAATTTCTGATTTTAGTGCATCGGGGTTTTGTCTTTTTATACTAATTTAAAGAAATTATCTAGAATGAGAATAAGTCCCCGCAGGAACTGAGTATAAGCTGAAGCTGCTTAGCAAACCTACAGATCAGATCCTGAGTAGGGAAATAGGTCGTAATCCTATAATTATACATGAACACAGCCTTTTTTTACCCGTGGTGGGAGTCCCAACTTATTTTAGCAATTTAAAATTTATCTTCTGATAGCACCTTGGGAGCCTTTTATGGTCAGCAATGGAGCCAAAACCCGAGTATCTTAGCGCTCACTCTGCTGTACTCCCATTAGTGTTCATGATTTACTCTGACTATAGTTTACAGCAGAGAGGAGCTGAGATAGTGCACCATTATGGAAAATAATTAACATTAACTTTTTTAGCTTGTCATGAATATGTCTTTTGAATATATGAAGAGATTCTTTGCACCACATGTAACCTCTTCATCTTTCATGACCTCTCTACAGCTTTGAACAGAAACCAGTACTTAGTTGATTTAGAGAGTGTGAGGGGGAGATGGAAAAAGAACAACTACTGTAAATATAACTCAAAAAGTCATGACAAACTGGGAAGTTTAATGATTCTGTGGTTTCAGTAGACGATGTTCTGTCTGGCAAAAACTTTGTCAGAAGAAAGCTGTTACCACGTAGCTTGTGGTAATGCCTTTCACTCAATATTGGGTTTTCTGTTTGCTCGTTGGGGTTTTTTGGGGGGGATGTGGTGTTGAAATCAGCTTGGTTGGTTCTTTTTTCCCCAAAGATTATGCAGATAATATTCATAGGCCTAAAGGCAGATGTCACTCTAGTGTAAAACAAAGCTGGCCCAGACAATAGGAATACTCTTCCTGAATTAAATGTTGGCTTCAACTGCAGGTTAGCCAAGCTCTCACAGAGTTCACAGCAGTTTGTGGACTGACATTGATGAATCAGCTCAAGGCCTTGGTTTAAGTGCACGTTACCCACAGCAGGGACACTGCCTTTACTCCTTGCAAAGGTACCTTTAACTATTAACAAAATAGGATTTATGTGGAGCTAAGGAAGTTGCCATCTCCACATCACACTGACCAGCATGACGTTTGTTCCCAGTGACTTCCCAGAGAAATAACAGCACTTCTACATGCTGGTCTTATCATCATCACCAGCTCAATCATGCAGATTTTGAAGAATTACAGCAGAGGACTAAGTTCTGTGGATATGAATCCTGTTTTCTTATGCTGTTGTTTTCTGATTTAATATTTTTAAGAAAATTTATATTGATGGTTAATATAAGAAGATGCTTACAGTAGACTATTTTTGAAATTACCATAAATGTTGCATTCATTCTACAAACATAAATTTTTGCTTTAGATGAAATATGAAAATATTGCATACTTTATAAAAATAGATTTCACTCAATTATTTGAATAGGATTATTCAGCTAAGGAAATGTGATTAATTGTATTGATTGATTCAAACTATTTACATGAAGTAAAGCTTGCAAGATTGGAACAATATCCAAATCCTGAAGATTGTCAGACATAGTTGCTGTGGCTGCTGTTTTTTGCTACCATGAATGGGTGGAGGCAGTTGAATTTTGCCCAGGGTGTCAGCACGATGATGACTGATCCAGTGCACAGCCATTTCTACAAAAGAATCCAATGAAATCCATACTTGATCTAGTGCATAATTAGAAGCATGGACTCCTTTGCACTGCAGACATTAGCAAGGATAATTAACAGTCTTTTTTTCTATTGTCACTCCTCCTACAGAACTAAAATGTAACCTCAGAGTTCAGATGCAGCAGTGTCTCTTTCCTCATTATTGCAAATGAGTGTAGGCACAAAGCTGATAATTTTACTTACACATGTACTTGCATGCATTGCCCTATTGGTTTCATTATTCTGTGTACAGGAGGGGACATGCATGATCAAAGCCAGGGATCAGTAACTTGCTCTGAGTTATTTATGTTCTTTGAAACAAGACACTGTACATCGAACAGATTTTTGTGGAAACAAGAAAAGCCATTTTTAAAAGTGCATAGTCGAGGGTAGAAAGAGGAGTTATCTTTCTCAGTTTACCATTAAAATAATTTTAATCTCTGTAAAACCAAGAGAAATAACACAGTTAAGCTTTGCATGTTGATGACTGGAATAGAAAATTTCAGCTAATTCAAGTTACTGATCCCAAAATTTGATACTAAATCTACCTACAGATAACAGTTTAAAGGAACCCAACTTTTCTAAATTTCAGGTGTCTGCAATATTTTAAGAAACCCAGAGTGCTTGGTGACATGCAGTGTAACCACAGATTAGCCCATCAGACTTTAGGATCAAAAGACTTATTATACTTTTTTTAATTGACCTGAACCTGGAAGAGAATACGCTTGCCACAAATTTGGAACTATTAACAGTACCCATAACCTAGAATGAATGGTATTCCCCATGTACTTTTATGGTGGTTTTTCCCTAATTAAAAGTACATGCTCAAATAACCTAAATTAACATACTGACATTATCTAAGTACGGGCTGCTGTAATTTCATCCCTGGAAGGTGAACTGGGATAACTCTATAAAGTAATACATGCAGGCACAGATGAAACGTGTACCAAACAAATCTCTGTGTGCCCCTTGCTATCTACCCAGGTCCTAAGGAATGAAGGTTGTAACTTCAAGTATTTCACAGTTTGTAACTAGTATAACTGTAACAGACTCAGCCTAGAGCAGCATCTAATTTTTTTATTTTAAATAAGTTGTAAATTTATTTTCACATGTTTCTTCAAAGCATCTGTAACTTTCAAGCATTTTTTTTTTATTGGTGACTTGACAACAAGTGTTACGAAGAGCTTTGTTTGAAGAGCCCTTCTCTAAACTCATGCTTTAACACCTTGCTTCATTTTGCTGTGATGTTCTTTCCCATCCATGCTGAAAATTGTGCCTCTGGAAGAAAAATTAAATTGCACATGCGCATGTCATACTACCTGAAACTGTTCAATGGTATTGTAGGAAAATGCTACATAAAAACTAAAAGTCCCCTAATGCACGTAATAGCTAATAATTCATAAAAGGACTAATGATGTTTTTTACATATACGGAAACTGAAAAATCAAAAATCTAGACTTGAAAAATGCATCCTAACTTATGCCAGTTATATAAGAACAGATAAAACATGTATTCACTCAATCAGTAAATGTGATTAGTATTGAAAATGTAAAGTTAGCTGACTAGGTTCCAACCAGTACAAAACCAGCAAGCAAATCACTAAAAATCCAAAGAACAGGGTACCTTGATATGAATATCAGGGTAAGTAGATAAATAATTTTGAAGAAAATATTCTTCTGAGTTTGGAGAAAATTAACTTGGAGAAAAAAAAATATGTCATTCTGATTCATTGTGGCAGAAGGCAGAGAGTGCTGGAGAAGAGGATGAGGAAAGAGATTTTCTCTATTGCTTGTAATGGCCTTTAGAAATCTACTGGGAACAATTTTGTTTTCTTAAACTAACTGCTCTAAGCTGCCTGACTGCAATCCTGACCTATCATCATAGTAACAGATAATGTCATAACACAGATCCATCACAATTTATTATCTAAATATATTACATATCTTTTACTCTTTTCTCTCAGTGCTCTCCAGCAGCCTGATGCTGCTTTTGACGACAGTTCTGGAAAATGAAAAAGTCGTGGAATGTGTGGGAACCAAGAGCCTGGGACACTACTAAACTGTCATAGCTTGAAAACTGTGTCATCTGTGAAATAACACATGCCCCAGTTTATATTGCACTGTTTAGATTAGAACATAAACTGTAGCACATGGAAATTTCTTCCTATGCACTGTGTGCCAGTGCCTAGGATTAAAGCTGGAGGCTCAACTCTCCAAGCCTGGAACTACGAACCTCAAAATCCCACTCAGACATCACTTGTCTCTCCTCTTCAATTTAAAGAACGGTTTTTGGTTTTTTTTACAGTGAGGTTCTCCCATTGCTTTAAGGTTCTTCTCTATATAATTCAGAAACTGGATAACCCATGGTGCTTAAATTTTGTTTCTATTTTAATTATTTCTCTTTTTTTTTGTTTGACTAAATAAATTGTGAATTGAAGAGTGTGAAGTTCTGAATAGGAAATCAGAGTCTGTAAACACTGCAATGCAGATATAGTGAAGTAACTGGTAATAGCTATATATTATCAGGGAAGTCTAGTGATAAACAGGAGTTAGAAGTAGAAAAATTCATTTTGTATTCTTATCACCAACCACTACTTTTTTTGTGTCTCTGGATAAACTGCAAAGGCAAAATTTTTCACAGGAGCCAAGTTATAAAATGGAGATTAGAGCACTACTCCACTTTTGAGAAACTCTGTGAGGTCAAAAATGCAGAAAATTTGCAAGTAGTTTGGAAGGTGACACCTCAGGTCAGGATTATGCATCGTGCATTCTTAGATGCTTAGAAGGCAGCCTGATTTTAACTACTTCTCATTGTCAGGCCTCAAGGTAAAGTTTTCAACAGATAATTATGGCAAAAATTGCCCAGCTCTTTCTCATTCTGAGACTGAGAATTAGAATCATGTGGACACCAGAAGTTACCTTCAGGAAAGGATTTTGAGGCATTAAAATATGTATCACTGGGAATCAGAATTATCCCACAGAAATGCTGGTGTTGTTTGGGAAGAATAATAAGAAGGGATTATTGTCCTTATGTTTTCTGGTTGAGAAGTTCTCTGTTATCAGATTTCATCAGGAAAGTATGTTTAATCACTGATCATGTCACTGCTTAACTTTCAATTTTGGAAACTAAACTAGTCTTCGGAGTTGTTTTTTTTTTTCCTCAGTAAGAGATGTTCTCCAGTCCTTTAATCATATTCCTGGACTTCTCTGAGCCATTTATAATTTTTCGTCATCTTTCTTTAAACACATAATTAGAGGCAATAATGTAGCACTTATGGCTTCATTGCCAGTACAGATGTAACATACTCTTTTCACTTATATTTGGCATTTTCTCTACTAAAACTTTCAAGGACTTTTGTATTCCACAATGAAAACTCATGTTCAAGTAATTATCCATGCTGACCTCTAAGTCACTCAATATTTCTCTCATTCCTTAGAATTCCCAATCCCGAAGAATGACTTACATTCCTTGTTCATAATTATGTTCTTTCCACTTGGCAATGTTGAAATACACATCATTTTCCCACAGTGTGTTTACCAAGAAACTGAGTTCATTCTGCATATGGGACATAGTCTTTTTGCTGCTACCGATTTTCGTTCTGTCATTAGAAAATTTTGTAATAATATATGTACATTGTCTTTTCTCAAGTGATTAATTAAAAAGGTTAAATAATATGTATTCAAGAATTGAAATCTACAGGCTGACATTAAAATTATAACTTTATAACAGCAATTTTTAATATAAAAAATACATCGTTTGTTTTAACATTTTAAATGTGTAATATTGCCCATCAGTTATCAACATATATCATCATACATGTTTCCTATATTTTTGCTAAATATTTATCACTATCAGATCTTCCTATTTTCTATCATAATTATTAGTTAATTAACTGATGCTCTCAGCTTCCTTTCATGTCTGTTGTAGCTAGCAGAGCTTTCTTCCTCAGCAGAAATTTTGACATTTTTTGCACTTTAGGAATTCCCAATTATCTGTCACGTTTAATTACTTTCTCCCAATAGACTTTGCTCATAATTGTTATCATATTCATGAAGCTAGCTTATAGAATTTAAATGAACTGTAAACATGATGGAGATTGGGATGCTTCAGACATAATTGACTCCTTATATTTTGTACTCTACCAGTTGTTAATTTTTGCCCTGAGATTAATGTTTCTTTCCATGTGAAGACAATGTATATTGGTTGTCACATTTTTTTCAGATTAAATTTTATAATTTTATAAACTATGAAAGTATTGAGAGGTTCTTTGCATTCGACTTCTGACGTGTCTCAGTAGGAACTGAAATCCCTGACATTAATACATCTTCTTGAACCTACACATCGATCCTTAAGAAGTTGATCATCCCATTGTTTAGCGTGATTTGGTGATCTGCAGACTCATTTACTGCTTTATTCATTACCACGGTAACTCCTAATTGTTAATATGTTTCATAATGCTGATACCTTAGAAACAGTTCAAATTATTTTTAACATATTGTATCTTTCCCTTCTCTTTTTCCCCATCGATTTCTTCCTATATAGGTTATAATCATCAATGGAAAGACTTCAGTAATGTGAATTTTATAGCATCATTTCATTTAGGAATGAGTGAGATATTACAACCCAAATTCAGTAATTTTGAAGTAGGTCAAACTCATCTCAGACATGAGAAATTCCATTTTTACTTGTTTATTGCCTAGACAGAAATTAAACCGTTTCTCTTTTGTGTCCATCTGAGGCTTGGTGGTACAGGATCCTTATTCCATGATTTAGTTCTAAGTGCATAGGTGTACATGCATATTTTTTCACCTCTTCTCTTTATTCTTATATTTATCCCTCCTGGCTGCTTCACAGAAGATTGATTCCAGGAAGCTCTAACAAGGGCACATCCTTCTTTTGCTGTACAAGGAGGTTATAACTTCTTCTGACCCTTGACTGCTTCTGCTCATGACACGGGATGAATCTCTGGGAAATGCTTTAATGTTTTTCTCCTTCAATCCCCTTGGAGGTCTCCAAGGTCTTTTGCAATTAGTCATGTATTGTGTTATCAGTTGTAGCCGTGATCATGTTTTTAGGACCACTTTAAGCTGCAAGACATTTTCCTGGAAATCTCCAAAGCAAACTGGAGTAATTCTGGTCTTGTGATTGCATCTTCTGTCTTGGCTCCAAGGGAAAGCACAACATCCTTTTGTTGGCCAGCTCATCACAGTGCGCTGTGATGTTCTTTGTAGGACAAAATACCAATGTTGGGTGTTTTCTTTCCTTGGGTCATTGAAGACCTCTCTGTGTCCTTTAGAAACAGCTTCATGCCTCTTTGTAACCCCCAAATTCCAGCAGTGGAGAAGGTCTACAAAGTTCTACCTTCAAGGTGGAATGTAGTGCATTCTTTGATGGTGTATTTTAATGAGGCCAGGGACACAGGTTTGACTGGGAAATAGTAACTACTAGTGATGCTTATTCTGAGCAACACATGAGGTGAGCTCTGTGTTAAAAATAGAAAGTGACAGGAAATCCAGACATAGCTATATAAGAGTACAATTCAGGTAAATGTGAGTTATACTAAGGACTGACAAATACATACATGAATAAATAGTACCTGAAGGATCAAATTAAGATAATCTTGCTTCTTCAGTTTTAAACTCTGTATTCCCTTGTTTAATACTACTAGTGGTACTAAACTGAATATTTTACTTTGTTATTAAAAATTGAATGTAGTTATTAAAATAAGTGGTTGTCATAGTTAGTATATCTTTAATTAGGGTCACACCTAGTAATTTTCTTCTGGAATCATTCCTTACTTCTGGGGAGGGGGTCAAAACTATGAAAAGTTCTAACCACCTTGAGATCATTAAAACAAAGAAAAAAAGGAGAAAGAAATTAAATATTTTCACACATGAACAACCCTCTGTAGACTTCAGAACTCCCTTTCACCATATAGAGTCTCTAAGGCCCAGCATTTCATATCCTTTTCTTTCATTTTTTATGGCTAAAACAGTGCATTGCACTAGAGAATACCCTGTGATTTATCATTGCTGGTTTAATCAAGGAACTGCTCTTTCAGATAAACTGTTTGCCTGAAATGCTGTCCCTGATGTACTATTTAGTTAAATTGGAAAAACAGTGGCAGATTCTGTGGCCCTTTTCAGGTTAAAAACCTGATAATTTTCCATTTCTTTGTAAGTCCTTTTTTAATAAATTTCTGTGTCTGCTTCTCACATTACTCTCCAGCTTAACATCTTGTCCTAGAAGGTGGATTAATTAGCTGAGGAGTTAACAAGCTGAATAGATACCGAAACACTCAACTGTTAAATATTATTGTAACAATATCAAATATTACAATTACAGAATAGTCTCTAAAAGTAGGCTTGCCATGCCCAGTCTTGCCTGAAAATGCAGAGGGTGAAGAAGAAGTTGAAACTTAAGAGTACAGATTTTTAAAACTTTCATTTTGTTCTGTAGATACATAAATATCAGTGGGGACACAATTTTTCCCATCTTGGTGCATGCCCTGTCATCTTCTTAGCCAACTACTGACTATATAAAGTCAACAGAATACAAACTTCTTTGGTTTGTGTTGTTTTTCCTTATGTCTGATCAGCTGATAAACGCTCACTAAAGTCTTTTACTGAACATAGTCAAGATTCCACTTTTCCTCAAATCAATACAAACTGGGTTAAATTTCCCATATAGTCTTATTTCTCTAAAATTCAAAATCCTTTATGTACATATGAATTTTCTACATTTACTGCTGTAAGCGCTTTCAAAAATTTCAGTTAAATGGCTAAGTAAGCATTGGTCCTAAAATGATTGGTGAGTTAAATGGTGTAAGGGAGAGCTTTGAGAATTTCCCTTATTGCTTGTGAGCTGCATCTTGGTTCTGAAGGCTGGCTTAGTAACAAGAAAATTGATATGATCCTCTAGGTAATGAAGCTTTTAAGCCAAATTGTTAACTACTGAAGTCTGGGAAACAACTTGTGAAGTCAAATAAACCCAGCTGACTTCCAATTGCACACTCATGCCCTTGATTTCACTGAGACTGACTTTGTTGTTAGAATTTAAATCAGTCCTTCTTTCCCAGCTCAGCTTTTAAAGATTTCTTTCAAATTGGTGCAAGTCCGTTATGTAGATATTTTTCATAAGTTTTAACTCTTAACTAAACTGGTTTAGTTTGAGAGAATAAATTAGGAAATTAAATTGCTTAAAGGAATAAGAAACTCTTTTAAATATATTTCTGTAAATTTGGACATTAAGCTATTAGAGAGCATCCAAAGGAGGGCCATGAGGACAGTGAAGGGTCTTGGAGGGGAAGCTTTAGTCAGAGCAGCTGAGATCCCTTGGTTTGTTCAGCCTGGAGGAGATGAGCGCAAACTTCACGGTGATCTTCAGTGTCCCCATGAGGGAAAGAGGAGGAACAGGACCAGGAGTTGGACTTGATGATCCTGATGGGTCCCATCCAACTCAGCATATTCTATGATTCTATGAAATCTAGTTTAAAATGATCCAGCTCTTGCTGAATGAACAACAGCTAAATGAGGTGTAACTTTGCGGCACCTAGACTTAGACACACATGTGAATGATTTAGGATCGTGATGAAAAACACTTGAAGTTACTATTATTTTTGTTTTAGGCAGTCCAGAAAACACAGAAAATATGCATCAAGTCAGAAGCACAAAACACGTGCCAGATCTTTCATGCTGTGTTGAATAGAAAACAAGCACTAATATCAGGCAGTGTGGCTTTCCCCAAACCTCCAGTAGCATGTCTGCCACCCAAATTGAAAAAATGTGTGTGGTGATATCATTTTAGACAGCAATGCTTTGCCTGTAAAACATTACTGCCTGGGAATTAATTTCAATGATACAAATAGAAGAGGTTATAATAATAGTAAATTAAGGGGGGATTTTAATTTTTCTATAAAAGTGTCTAAGAGATGTTTAAGTCTCCCGTGTCAATTCCTTCATTAATTTTCAGTGAAACAATTTTTTTTTTAATATAAATTACTCTTATCAGCAAATTAAGCTGTTATTGAGGAATGGCAAAGGTGCACAGAAAGGAACATAAAGCCAAGAAAATAAGAGTTTAGTCATCTGTTCTAATAAGAGGAGATTGAAATAGGTCTAAAGTAAAATTAGTTTGATGGAGTAACAACTTTATAAATGGGTCAAAAAAAAAATATTCTGAATTATGTGGGGGGATGTTACACTGAAATTCTGCATGGAAATTAAAGTAGGAAAATATTTTGTAGGACTAAGTTTAGATAGACATGGCATTCACTAATCTAAACAGAATTACACCAGATCTGATAACAGTGATAGACCAGAAGTTATCAGCAGAATATTTTGTAAGCGCATTGACTATTATAAGATTTTAGTATTATACACAAGAGGAAACTTACATTTTTCTTAAGATAGGGTTCTCTGAAAGCCTAAGTATTCTCACTGTACTATTACCTATAGAATGAACCTTAGACATCAGAGTGAAAATAATTAGGAATCTTCTTTTCTTCTCTGGGCTTTGGGTTTTCATTTCAGTATCTTTGTTCCCATTGACACTGCACTGAGGAATGTTGTGAGACCTCAATGAGCTCTGAATCTGGTGCACCAATTCTAATACCTTTACAAGCATATTCTTTGCATTAACCTCCATAATCCCCTCTGAATAGGTTTTTCTTTTTAGTCTTTGCCTCCTACACATTCCCTATCTGTTCCAGCAGCACCAGAAATATACCAGTTGTCAAAGTGATCTGTCAGAGTAGTGGTATTGTAATCATGGACTAATAATTTTAGATTGCTACAAGTAACATTGTTTACTAGAAGTCTTCCTTCAAAAAACAAAGGAAAAAAAAGAAGGAAAAAAAGGGTAGTTAGTTAATATGATATAAATGGGTGATGGTAAGTTCCTTCCTATCCTACATACAGTTCTGCTCCTTGTCAGAGAAAGTACTTTCCACAAGCCTCCTCACCTGGCTTTGCTGGCATCTCACTTTGCT
The DNA here is from genome assembly GCA_013398955.1 of Callaeas wilsoni. NCBI lineage: Eukaryota > Metazoa > Chordata > Aves > Passeriformes > Callaeidae > Callaeas > Callaeas wilsoni. The sequence goes on from VWPU01017220.1 coordinate 147,132, forward strand.
GCAGGATGTGTGGGAGTTGCTGTCCTGTTTTCTGCAGAGAAGCTCAATACAGCTGTTGAACTTTGTCTCCATGGACAACTGCTAAGCATCCTATGCCTCAGAGTTGTGCCTCAATAGGAAAAAAAAAAGATTCAAAAATCTACCAAGAGGAATGCTCTAATATACTTGTCATATTGTTGGTTTTCTCTTCTGCTTGTGTGTACTGTTATTCGTGTGCACTGTTATTCGTGTGCTGAGGGGCACTGAGATGACTCAGACTCCAGGGAAGTATGCATGAGCTTCACACCTACTCTTTAAGGCAGCAAGGTAAAACGTGATCTTGTTGCCCTGTGCTCTCATTTCTCTCACTTCTTATTTCTCTTTGTCACTCATTTAACTTCCTCCTTCTCCTTTCAGCTTAATATGGCGTGGCTGACGGGGAAGTGTGCACGAAGCGTGGCCGTTTGGTGCTGAATGTCCAGTGCATAGGTCACTGCCCGTCAGTGAGCAAAATTCACTTCTGGATGTGAACAACATCTTTGCGCAACAGAAATACTGCAGCAGACGTACTTTTAAATAGATTTGTCATGTTGATAAAAACATACCCAAACTATATTTCAACAAGAAAAACATATGTTTTTTTAGTCTTAACGTAATACTGAAATACAACTTCTGTGTTTTATTGTGACTCAGTTCAGTTCTGCAATTCCTGCTAATGTTGTGTAGTTATGTGTTGTTAATTTTTAGTGTGCTTCCAGCTGTAATCACTCTCACATAAAAAGTCAACTGCTACAAAGCTGGCATGCTTCTGCTGTTAGTATTATGAATCCTAACACACTCCACATGGACTACTCCCATGCCATTGTCAAATATTTGTTCACATCAGAGCTATGTGTTTAATTATTTTTCCAGTACATCCATAAAGCTTGAAAAGGAATCCTTCTGGAATGAAGTACTGTGAGGTTTTCATTGCTATCACCAAACTAAACAAATTCTGGCTCAGATACTGTACTTCGACCAAAAAAAAAAAAAAATCTAATTTGAGACAAAGAGGAAACTCATTTGAGTATATTTAACAAAAGAAAAATAGTTGGTGGGCTTACACAGAACTCACAAAATGACAATCCTTTCAAGTTACAAAATAACTTATATTCATACAATTTCCCTATGCTTATGGAAGAACACAGATTCAACATCCTGCTCTGCTCCAGGAATTTTAAATCTAAGAATGTTCTCAATCATCCTGTTTTATATCTGAGATTGAGTTGTTTTAGGTCTCTTCTGTTTAAATTATTTCATTTTGTTTAAACTACTCGGATATTCTCTAAATCAGAGTCTGTATATCACATCTCTAGGATAAATACCCTAAATACTGTACAGCAGATGAATTATCTCACAGTCCTGTTTTGTGCTTCAGCGAACGTCTGAATGTTCTGTATGGATGAACTGAGGTAAACAGCTTAAAAATGTTACCCAAGACAGAGTTTTGAGAGTTAAGAGTTCAAATGACTGCTCTTACACAGATATTAATTTGTAATTGGTGTTTTTGCAGCCTATTTTAGCACTTTAGCATCAATTCCTCTTAGTGGGAAGGTATACAGATTATGCATGAAAATCTGACTCTAGTGTCCACCTGAAATATAGGAAACCAGGTCTTCATTCTATATTTCAACTGTGAAGAAATGTCAGCAGAAAAAGTTGAAACTGAGTTTTTGCCTCCAGTGTAGAACCCATAACTCAGCCCCATGTACATTCTCTTTTTTCCCTCATATGGTTACAAAGTTGTACAGCAATGTCATGGACAACAGACAACACACAGGCGCCATTCTTTCTCATGAATCCTCCTATGAAACCCTTGAAACAAATATAGAATAGTTTCTTTTTTTTCAGATTTAAAGACACAACCCGGAAAGTTTATACTCTGTTCCTCCACAATTTCACTGCAGAAATCCATGTGGACTTAATCTTATCTGCCCATGGGGATGAAGGTGATGATACAGTTTACTTTACTTATTTTTTTTATAGGTCCTCATAAAAGTAAGCACTGTGTCAAATATTTGAAAAACTTGGGATCCAATCCTGTTGTAACCTATATTGGTGCAGATTTGGAACCACTTTTCTGGAGTTTCAATGACAGAACTGTGCCTATAAATTTCTCTAAGTGCCTGAAAAAGTATGTTGCTTAAGAAAGAAAAATACAGTCTAGTCGACTAATCCCCCACTGTTGTCTCTTCTAAAAGAATTCTTTGTTTGCCTATGTTATAGTAATGATTTAGGTAATATGCAGAAACATTCTTAGACAGTTGAACGTGACAGTCTCTATTTTCAAGTTCTTAGAATATTTCCTGAGATTATTTTGGAAGGTGTCAATAGTCCACTCAGAGAATTTCCAGGCGTGTTTGGAAGCTGGAACTACTTGTGGACTAATTTCATTAGTTTGCATAGAGCCAGAGTATTTAGAGGGGGAGACATGGATGAACACAGATAGAAGCTCTTCTGGGTTCCTCAACCTCTGCTTCAAAAAGGATTCCAGATTGTTTAATTTAATAACTAAATGAACATGGTAAGGTCACATTCTGCATTCAGAAGTCAGTTAAAAATTTCCCTCCTTCATTGTCAGAAAATTCGAAAAGATAAAACAAAAAAAAGCAACCCCCAAAAGCTTGATGTGTATAATGTATTTTCTAAAGAAAAATGATTGGAGGTTTTATAACCGTGTGGCATGCAAGACTTTTTTATGTCTGCACAAAAAACCAGAGTCCATCCATTTGCAACGCAATTTACATCCCAGCACAGCTGATGGTGAGCCTGTGCTGCTTCCCACAGCGGTCTGAGTCTCGTGACTTCCACAGGCAGCACGTTGGGGTCTGAAAGACAGAACACACTCTCTCACAGTGATCCCGTGGATCAACCCCAGTAAAGGTGCACGATAATATCTGAAGGATAACAGTTCCTTGTCTTATCATTGTATGAGATAAATTTAAGAGAAATATGTATGAATGTGTCTAATTTATTCTAGTTTGCCACCTTCTATTGGGTTTCCTTACGGCCTTCCACTGATAAGGCAATAGGGAGAAGTGAAGGGAAGGCCACTGACGAGGTGTTAACAGAAACATTTCTGTAATGCTTCAGTCCTACAAAGACACATGAACAGTACAATTCCATTATCCATTCACCTGTTCCCTTTAGCACTGTACAATCAGAGAAAAAGTCTTAATTTTGTGTTAAAAGAACAACTTTGCTTATGTCAACCAGAAGAGGAAGTTGATGTATTTTTAGGAATAAAGTTGCATTTTGCTTCCCACAAGATGAGTATATAATCTCTGTATGGACATTAAATATCTGACTTACAGGGATAGAAAAGACAGAGAACTCTTGATCCATTGAAAAAGTGAGTCTTTTCCTGTTGAGAAAAGGGGTGCCCCTGCACCACCAGCACATCAGCAAACTTCAGCACTGCCTGGTTATTCCACCTGTTCTCACACAAATGCTGTAGCTATGGGAATACAGAGTTTTGTGATTTCAAGGCTCTGCCATTGTGGCCTTGGCTGAAGGTACAGATGCCTTTTATAGAGAAGGTAGGACTTTTATATATGATCTTTTCTGATACTGATCATGCTACATATAATTTTAAAAATTGGAGCAGTGGTAAATCATAGTGATCTTCTTGAAACACAATATGAATTTGTTTGAAAAATGGTTTTTAGTCCTTCTCTGAGTATCAAAGTCTAGGACAGCAAAAAATTGAAACAAATAGCACACATTTGAAAAATGTGTGTTCAGTCAGGATTCATTAAAATGATCTAAAACTCTGAGTATGCAGTTCCAATTGACTTAATTGGGAACTTAACCCTAACCTTAAACCCATTCATATTTCATTGCTGTTGCTTTTACCTTTAAAGGAGATCCTACCCAACTCCTCAATACCCCCCAGTCCTCACCAAAAAATAAAATAAAAACTTGGATGGGCCAAGCAGAAAAAGCTGTAGCTACAACATAGAATAACAGAGCATAATAACTTTCCCTATTGCAAGACTGTCTTTGTTTTTATGCTATTTTTGGCAAGGCAATAAATGCTTCTAAGCACTTACTAAAATTAGCAAAATTGTAAGATTATAAAGGATCATGAAACAATGGTGCTGAGAGATCTTTGCAGTTTCTTCTCTTTACAGCCTTTATCAACTTCCAATTTTCCAAGTTGTATTGGAATGCCAAAAATGAACTGAGCAGTTCCCTTTTGTACTTTATTTCCACTTGTCTTTTCAGATAGTACTTAATTTTCCCTAGAAAGCCAAAAAATTCCAGATGACAGACAGAAGACACGGACATTAATATAGATCATTCCTAAGACAACTGATTGGGGTGCATTTTTAGCCAGTTCTAATGAAAGCCACTGCAGTTACAAATAGAGATCTATGTTTATACAATAATTTATGGCTCTAATAATGCCACTTATATGAATAACATGTTTCTTATAAACTGGATAATAAACTATATGCTAAGACCGTAGCTGGCCAATGGCACATTAGTTCCTGCATTTTTAATCAAATGTTACTCTGGGGACTAGGCACTACAATCCTGATTTTACATCCCTTCATGGCTGGGCAGGGGGTGGGGAAGGGAAATCACCCCAAATCATAAAGGGAGAGTGTAGAGCAATATTGCTTAGCCTGCAAGCTCACTGAATCTTTCATTACTATGTCTTTGCATCACGGGAAGGGGAATATAAAGGAACTGTCATTTGGAAATGAATGACCTTTGCATTGAAATAATAAAAGCAAAGTTCCTCAGAATCCTTCCAGATGAAGGATGCTGTATAAAGGTAGGATTGTTAGTGGTGGTTTGCAGTTGCAGTGACACTGCTTAGTTATGAGCTACAGAGAAACTGAGGAGGAATTTAGAATATTTGTGAACTTGTTTGGCAAAAGCATTTTTGGATATTATTGCTTTGCAGATCCAAACACATTAAACTCATTAATAAATTCTTTAGAAAATCTTTCTGGAAAATAATTACTCTGGAATTTATTTATTGCTCTGTAAGCCTGTGTATATCTGGAAGGAAAAAAAGATGAATCATTTAGAAATGGAACACGTGTTTTGTGTAAGTTTTCGTATGGAAACAAAAAAAAATGTATTCTGTCACATCTTACTGCTCTGAAGTAGTTGTAACTCTAGTCTAAGCTGCATTTTTACAAATTTAAACTGACATAAATCATTCAACTATAAAGTTTGGTATGTTTTCTTTACAGATTGTTTACTAAAAAAACATTATTATCAATTAATTTTCTTATTGTTTCACAAAGCTCACTGAAAAGAGTACAATTGAACTGATAAAACACTCTCCAGGAAAACCTCTATTCTGATGAAGACTCATTTAAAAGAGGAAGGAGAAAAAGAAATACTGGTTTTGAAATATTGCATTAGAAATTTCTACATTATTGCTTTCATTTTTTAAATTTCAAAACAAATGAGGCAAGTAAGGCCTTGAAAGTAGTTCAGTGTATATAACTGAACAGAAGGTGACAGCTAAGTTTGTTGCAAGTGTATAATCCACAGGGATATGTGCCTTGTTCGGGTAAAAAGTATTATTCATAGGTAAAGTAAGCCTGTTTTAAAAGTGAATTTTAAAACAAGTTTATTGCAATATCTGCAGATAGCATTTTTGTAGCATTTTGAAGCTCTAAGCTAAGGCTAGAAAAATGTGACTGTAGTGCATATTGCTTCTAGAAATTTCTTGTCTGACCTCTTAATGTCATTTCACTGTAGTTCATGGAAGCTCACAGTTTGTGCAAGACAGAGAGTACTTCAGAAATAGTCAAAAATTAACATTACTTTTCCTTAAAAAATGAAAATCGTTTTTTGTACTTTTTAAAGCTTCTTATTGAAAACCAATTTTTTTTTTATCAGTTGCTGGCTGTGTAAGAATTCTTAAAAATTTCCAAACTACTGTGGATAATCTGTCATCCTCCATCTAAACAGCTTTCTGAGTGTATGAGTTTTTCTAAATCAGGACTGTCTCTTGGAATCTTGTGATTTTACATCAGAACCAATAATGTAATTGTTGTAATTGTTATTTGGTTGTTACTTGATTGAATTGTTCATTTATTCCTGGCAAGCAACTGTTGTGCAGTTCTGTAGGTTGGTATCTTCTGAGCTCCCATGCCCCACAAAGGCATAATTCAGTTAATTTTTATTCTTTTCTATCTAGATACCTGCTGTTCTTTCCCAGCATCTTTCTTCTGCTTTGTTGCCCAAGCAACACTACGAAATCTGTGTAGAGACAATAAAGTCAATTGGTCAGAAAATAGCTCTTGGTTTGCCTAATGCTGCAGGTAAGACCAGGATATGTCATTACAGGATTGTCAGTGTCATGCTAGAAGGACAGGAAAGCACAAAAAAAGTATATTTATATTTTAATATAAAATTTTATATTAAAAAAAATTAAACTTAAATAAGCTTAAATGTTACCTCTCAGCTTCCATTACCTCTTCATTCTTCTTAAACCAAAATATTTGTCCCAAGTTCATTCATGACTGTTTCAGACTTTTCTGCAAGGGTAAATAGCATTCCTATAGCTGAGCTAATCAAGTCAGCAAGTGAAGTATATTATTGCATCAATTAGAAAAGATAATTTATGGGAAATGGAAGTTCAGAAATTGTGAAACTTTCTGTTTCAGAAGGATGCCTTCCACCATAAAGTAGGTTATAGTTTGCAGGCTGAAGCAAGGCCAAGCACATGGGTTTGGGTTGAATTCATGCACCAATAATTGTCATCCTATGTTACTGAAAACTCCTTGACTGGAGATAATCATTGATTTGCCATTATTTTTCTTCTCTTTTGTGGGTGACACATCATTACTGGAAGCCTGTTCCCTTTGCCTCATAATTCAGATTCTTGGCACACCACATTGAATTTTATGGTTAAGGGTAGTGCAAATCATTCACAGCTGTCTGTTGGTTAGGTGTTCTCTGGGCTTAAAAATAGTCAACTTGGTGTTGCTTCAAACCAAAATTGAGAATTCCAAGTCTCTGACTTAAACATGCCAATTTTCATACCCAATTTTCTTCTTTCTTTACTATTTTGGATGTGTGGTGGACACTTTGCAGGCAGTGTTGTCCAAACACTGATGCCTGGAGCCAAACTGGGTCTGAAATAATAGTCACCAGATATTGCCCCAATGGGAACATTAGTTTAATTTTCCATTATTGTGCTCTTTCTTCAACAATATAGACTTTAATTTGCAATCAAGGTAATGACCATAACAAAAGATTTGAATTAATGGTATTTAAAATTTGGAACGGTGCAGTTGCAATGGTTAGTTGTAAAAATCCTTTAGGCTTGCATTTTGAAATTTGTCTGAGCTCCGTTGGCAGCACTTATCCAAATAGATGATTCCTTTCTTTTTCCTTGTGTTGGCAAATTGTAAGCTCTGTTTCTAAGCAGAGATATGATAACATAGCATCCACTTACCATCTATGAATCAATACTTTGGCATCTGTCTGGGTGTTGAAAAGTCCATTTGGACTTACATATCCAGGATACTTTGTTAGGCCTTATTAAACACATCCCAGCTTGTCCTTTCTCTGATGTTCAGTGGAGCTGTTGGTTCCCCATTCCTGTGCCCAAGATCCAGCACCAGAGGCAGTAAAGCTGTGGCTCATTTGGCAACAACCCACAGCATGCAGGATGCCAGCTGGGCATAGCCAGCCAGGACTGTGGCTAGAGCTATTAAGAAGTAAAACCTGCTTAGAGGCTGGCTCTGTCAGAATCTGAATAGTAGCAATCTAAATGGAGATTTATAGCTGATATCTGCTGCCTTGACATGCTTCAGGAAATGCAAAGGAAATTACACAAGGCCAGAAATGACTTCTCAGTCAATGAAATGCAGTCCCATGTTCACTGTTTCTTGGTGGCTCCTGGGAAAGCTTGCTCAGATTACATGTCAAAGGACAGGCTGAGTGGTTTTGTGGGTTGTGTTTTAAACTCTCTGCCTTACCAGCATGATCTGTGATGTAAAAGTCAAGACTTGTGGTCTCTCTGGTTCTCATATCTTCTGAAGTTATGAAGATTCTTGGGCTGAAACTTGGTTGTTGAGATTTCTGTGCCAGAAAAAAGGTGTGGCTTGTACATTCCTCTCAGGGAATCTCTGAAAAGTTTGCATTCTGGGAGTCTTCCGAGCAATTAGAGAACGGTGAAATATCTTCGCTTTTGAACGCTCTGTCAATTAACCTAAATTAACAATGTTCCTTACAAGCACCTAAATGACAGCAGTATATGCTGTCTGAAGAATTGATTATCAAGTCATTTGGTCTGTAAAGCAACTCCTATAGCAACAGAGTGAATCATAGTAAATGTGTTTTTAAGCTCTTCTACTCATAAAACCCATTATAATCAGAGCAGATATTTATTGACGGCATGATTTTTTTTGTGCACGATTTATAAAAAAGAAAAATTTCAATACCAGAAGAAAACAGTACCTTTGTATATAAAGTGAGGAGAAAGATATATATCACTCTAGGACCACGCCTATTAATTTTCTCAAGGGTACCTTTTATCACGGCTTTTCAGTACCTTCATTTGAAGCAAATAAATCACTTGAAAAATTTCTAAGATGGAAAAGTTATTCCACTGTTCCCTCTAAGTGTGCTTAGTTTGCATCAACAGTGGCTCATGCTTCAGTGGCTTTCTTATTGAACTCTTCACTTGGTAGTTGCCATGATTTAGAAAGCCATCCTTTTATTTAACAAAGCACATTTCAAATACGCTACGGTCTTCAAGATCATTATTAAAGACATTGACATCCTGCTTTTCTTTCTCAGCAGATTGCTGACCTCTTAATGCCTGACAAGCTCTTTTGCTTTCACGGGTATGAGCATCTTGCTTTAGACCATAAAGTGTAAAATATTCTAAACAGATGGACATAGCAGCACAATGGTCTATTGAAGTCCAAAATTATTTAAGATACTTGAGATTTAGTCATATTTATCTGCATTGGAAAGTATTTCTCAATTTAATCAAAAGTTCTATTTATTTGCAATCCAGTAAAAAGAAAGAGGAACTGGCTGCTATTAGTCTCTAGAGAATTTACAGATAATTCAGCTTGTAGAAATTAACGAAAGAGAAGGAAATAATACATTTGTAGACTAAATAACAGTCAGTACTGAAGAAAAATGCAGAACTAGATAGAAAAAAATACATGTATTGAAATATAAATTTAATGTAAAACATTCACAAAAGTTTTTTTGACTAAAAATAGCTTTAGGGATTTGAAGAGAGTCATTAATAAAAATATATTTAGTCCCAATATATTGCAAAGAGTCTATTTAATTTCTAAGAATAAAACATCACTATATCTCTCTCATAAAATAAATTTTTCATAGAAAATAGGTTATGGTATATATATGGCAAACAAACAGGTGACGCTGTTACCAATTCAGGGTAGAAATTCAGTCTCAACTTATCATATCCCCGTTTAGAACTTTGGCCAAGAGGTCAAAGAGGTCTACTAAGTATTGTAGACCCAGGATCTCATGCTGCTTTTCCTTGTAAGTGCAAGTCAGAGCAATGTAGAGAAACAAGCAAACATTCAAAAGAGGGAAAAAAAAAAAAAAGAAAAAGGAAAAAAGAGAAGAAGAGAGAGGGGGGAAAAAAGAATAGCTTTGAAGCATTTTCTTTCATCCCCATGTGGATCGGGACCACTCTCAGAAAATTTTCCTTTTCAGGCTGCACTCTTACTCAAAGCAGCTGGATAAACAAACTGTTGAATCATGGAAAAAAGAGGAGAAGAAGATTTGCGAACTTTTTAAATCATCAGCGTTAAAGTTAGCTCCCCAATAATCTGAGACAAAAGAAAAGAGAACATGAAAAAGTGATATTCCCTTTCTCTTTATTTCTTGTTAAAATCTTGGTAGACATGTCATTGTTTCTACCTGCCTGCAGCTGGAACTGAGGATTGGCATTGAAAATTCAGTGAAACTTTGGAAAGAAGTATTGCAGTTCTTTAAGAATTTAGCTGAAACCAACATGGGGTTTAAAGTTTACATTCTCATAAATGCTAACAACAATTTATGTATTTGTTTTATATTGAACAAATAATTTCAAGTTCTCCACACCATCCCCAAAGAGAAGAGAAATAATCAATGATGCCCTCAATAAAAAAAAAAATATTTTGGGACTATTGAAAAAAACGTGCTTCTTAAAAGGGTGTGCTGGCCCAGCCCTTAGCTGATTCATAGTGTTTTACTGCTGCTATAAATATGGTGGTGCAAAATGGAAAAGTTCAAAGAACAGCTGCATATTTGTGCTCTGATCCAGTGATGGGACAAGGGCAGTCAACAATCAAAGCAAATGAAGGATGGTTAGTATATTCCACAGGACTTGCTCACATTCTTGAAGCATCAGTCTTCAAATAAATTACTGCGATAAACCTGTAACAGAGACCCTCCTTAACAGTTACATCTCTGTGAACAGCAGAGAGAATGGCAGAGCATTAAGCTAACAAATGTTCCACATTAAAGCTTCAGGATCAATAACATTTTTAAGATGTTATCAAACAAAGCATTCAGTGTTGGAAGTAACAGCCTCAGCCTTATGCAGATAAAAAATGTAACAGCCTCAGTGTCTCTGCAGAAATGCAGTTGCGGAGCCAAAATTCCCATTGTTCCTTAATGTTTATACTGCATTATAATGAGAAGATGCTCAGTAGGAACTAAAATTAATTGCAGATGGACTTGCAAGGAAGAAAAGATACATATAGGTCCTATAACAACCCTTTCCTGCTTTGTGGAATGGAGCAGTCTTCCAAGTGTGGAATACAGTCTTTCTGCTTGGTGCTCTTGAGGGAAGAAGGAGATAGTTCCATGGCAAGGTTGGATGGGTCACTGGAATGCTGAAGTGTGGGTGACACGTGCCATCACTGTCTACCAGCTGCAAAAGTCCAAAATCGTCAGAGTAGTGAAGCATTGCTGCTTCACTCCTCAGAAGGAAAACCCTTTCCAGCTGCTGGAATGAACTGATGGAATAAGATTAATTAGAAGCAGAGAACAGTGTCAGCTTCCTGAGGCAGAGACAGCTGAACTGTTCTCGAGATGAGATTATCTCCTTGACTAAATGAATTAGAGATCTGCATGGAAATGCACGAAAGATTAAATTTGTGTTCGGTGCACAAAAAATCCCTACTAACTGTGCGTGTAGTCATTTGGGGTGGGATTCAGTTCTTCACTTAGACACCTAACTGGAGACATCTCATGTTCCTCAGGGATGTCTCCATATATGGCCAAGATGTCTAAGTTCCCTTTATAGTCAGTGCAGATCATTGATGTACTTGGAGTCTGAAGAACAATAAGGCTGTGAAAATCCAGTCTCTACCCTTGCAGTCAACATTTCTCCCCTATTCAGCACCCAATATCTATCTCCTTCATTAAAATGATAGGAACTACTGTAGCATTAGACTCTCTCTCTGTGTTCTTTTTTTAACAGAAAAATTATGAAAATTTCAAAAACAAATGAAAAATTTTTCCTGTATGCTTTTCTGAAATTTTACCTGTAATCAGGAAAATCATGACACTATCTGGAAAACTCTGAGCAATTATTTGCTAATTTATGATTGGAACAGAAAGAAATCCATCTTTGCTTTATCTTCTTTCTTTCCCTTCCACATTCCCACCTTCCTTTCTTCCTTTCTTCTTTCCATTTCCAGTTCATTCTTTGACTCCTTTGGAAAAAGATAAAAACATGTTTGTCCAGACCTCAGTTCTCAGTAGTCTGGTAATCTTTCTGCAAAATGCTACCATCTTAATCTTATGGAAAAGGCCTTTATCTGATTTAAAATTCAGGATAATGCCATGCAAAAATAGTTCAATTAACTAACTCACACTCACTGGTAAGAGATACTGGTGATTTTCCTTGTATAAAGGTTAGTACACAGGAAACAGGGCAAAATACAGCACCTGAGTAAAACATTCTGAGGAGCAGAGTGGTAGAATGGTTCAGTAGCAAAATTTTTAAAATGCATAAATTCACACCTCTTTTCCTAAGCTGCAGGGTAGGAAGCTAATAAACTCTAGAAGCTAAAATTAAAATCACTTCTGTTCCTCAGGTACATTGCTAGGAACTGATTTTTACCCTGGCCATTGATTCACACTCCTGACTGCACATCATTTTCCTCACCTTTGAAATGGAGATAGTGAAACCCTCTCACCCCATGGAGTCCGATTTTAATTGGAATGAGAAATCATTTCATGTATTTACTATTGTTTTTTCCAACATTAAAAAAAAGTAAACAAAATTGCCAAATTTAGTTTCTTGTCACGTTTCTCAAATCTGGCTCTGGTGCTGTATAAATTATAAATGGATAAATGTAAAAAGTCAAATTCACAAACTTCAGTCCTCTCCCTTTTCCTCTGGATGGTATCACTAACTTTTGATCAGAAAGTTGGCCCTTACTGTTTCATATTGTAAAGGAATATAACTTTTGCTTGACAGTAAAGAATGAGATTTAGAAAACTGCAATGTCTCAAAAGTCTGTGTTAATTTTCTTAATTAAATTCTGTGTCACTTTAAAGGTTACAATGTCTCTTTATTTAGAGAACAGCTTATTCATTCAGTTCTTTTTTTTCCCTCTTGAGCTTGTCAGAAGCTGTTAATGTTGATACAGTTTGACATTTTGCCCAGACTGCATCAAACCACAAACCTGAGAATAGAATGTAGCCATTAACAATTTAATAACCTGTTGCGATACTTAATTTTTTTCCACATCAGCAGTGTCACACTTGATAATGTTATGTTTTTTACCTTTACTGAATGAGATGAGACTATTTTCTTTACATGCCATGGTTTTTAAATGTGCTTCAGAACCGTAACACGTCAGAGGTTGAATTTTTGAGCGCTGGCCTGTTGGAAATGTCAGAATTCATAAATTTACTTGAGCTGAGATTTAACTGAAAGGCAAAAGTTTTGTCTGAGGAGTAGACATGAAAGTCTTGATTCAATGTAGTAGATAAGCACAGGCATAATCTGGGTAATATGAACGCCTTTGACATCAGTGGAAATGCTTTCACACATAAGCTTGGGGTATGATAACATGGTTAAATATTTAACTTCTATTTATGTCTTAGTCTTGGTAAAAGTCAATAAGGCCTATAGAACAATTTCATTGATTTCAGCAGTCTTTGACTCTTCCATTGTAATTTTAAATATGAAAAGTTTGCATGGAACAAGGTTTTTAGCAGTGTGCAGCAGTAGCTTTTGGATATAACAATAAGTATCTCAGGCAAACCATGGCTAAGATAAAGTGCATGCTATTTCTGATGGTAGATTTGCCAAAAAGATTGAAGATGACATGAATATTTTGAAAATATTTTGCACTCCAAGAGTGGATGGGAGGAGCAGAAATGTCTGTAGAGGCTGTCCAATATTTTATCAGTGCTTAATATAGCCGTGCTGGAGCAGGCAATGCTGGAGCTTTCTTTTGCCTTTTGGAGTGTGTTTTTTCCCTGATGATACTTATGGGATACTTTTATAGACCATTGGTTGTCCAGCACAGCCTGTTGCACCCAAACATAATCCAGTGATCACAGTCCATTTTCCAAATATTAAAACTGCTGTAGTCTGAAGGAGCTCACGCCTCTGCATTTTTTAAAATCCATTTCCATAGACTAACATCTGATCTTGGTTATACCTCTATAAATTCACAATAACTTAATTGGTGTTCATGGTATTCTACTAGTTTATATTGGTCTCAGTGCATGCTTTGGCCACACTAGAAGCAAATCTAAAAACTCTTCTTCTCTTTTAGGATGGGAAAAGCTCTAAATACAGCTTTTTAGGTACACTTGAAAAATTCTACTCCTTTCTGGTCATTGGCTCTTAGTGTGATGCTGACTGCTACATGAAAGTCTGTCATGGGATCCCTGTTTTCTTTAACTGCATATTTGTTCCTTTGAAACTTTTTGTTATTTATGCTGGTTGACAATCTACTTCCTTGTGTCTTTTTTTTTTTTTGCATTGGTATAAAAAAAATAATAAATATTGTTTTGGATTCTGCTGAGTGGATTCCTTCTTATACAAAGAAATCTTGGTTCTTTGAGTAGAAAAGAGTGCTAATATTTCTACAGAGAAATAAGTTTTCTTCCTTTCCTAGAAGAAACTAAGAAAAAACCATGTCAACCTGAGAGATAATATTATAATGAATTTTCTATTTAGAATACTTGTTTAAGCTTACAAAATGGAGTAATTTTTTACTTTTATTTTATTGTCAGTCTGTTCTTGCATATTTTTTTGCTTATTTTTACTAAAGTTTTGTGAAGTCCTCTGTAGAGAATCTCTGCAATGTTCATTGTAGGGTCATCATCTTAGATGTGAAAGATGCAGAAGGGCATGATATATCAGAATTTCCTTGGGTTTTAGAGACTCGTATTCTTGTGGACTGGCATCACTGCTGGAATTGTTGCACTTTCTGTTTGCAGTCAGTCTTTGTAGGAGTAGTTAGCATAGAAGTAGGCAGCAGAATAAACTCTTGCAAGAGGTAAAATAACCCTGAAATATATTATTTAAAGAACTAAAGATGAAGGTCATAATTCCTTTCAGTAACTTCCTCACAAATTGATGTATTGACCTACAAAATACTCATTTCCATTTGTGCAAAAACATGTACTAGATACCGCCACAAAAAGCTTTCTATTAGGAAACACTTCCACAACTTCTGAAATGAGATGTTGAGATGAGATTGCATGAGTGTGTCTCTGTGTTTATACTAAAAAGGCAGTTCTAGATAGAAGCTTAAACTCATGACTAAAAGTAGGTAGCAGATTAAAATTTGATTAAAATTCTTCCATTCACTTCTTCAATCACTATTTTTTCACCTTGTGAAAAACTTATCAAAATTTGCCCAAAAATGCCTTCACATGTACAGGATAGCTCAAATCAGCTGAGAAAGCTATGAAGCTTCAGTTTAAAGATCTTTCTTTTTGTTTGTTGATTTTGTTGTGGTGGTTTTATTGCCATGTTTTCCTTTTAGATCCAATGTGATTTGCGTTGAATTCCAGTTTCAAAAAATCTAATTCAGCATGCAGGTGCTGTAAACATTTGGATGATGTGCCTGGAAAGGCACTCAAGAATGCACAGTGCAGCTCCGGCATTTTAGTACCATTGTATTTTTTGTTCAGCATGAACCCCTTCAATAACTTTTCACAAATTTGAACCTTATTTTACAACTCCATTTTGTCTAAGAGACACTGGATCTCATTCAAGGCTGTAGCACAGTTGATGGCTGCTGCAGGACCAATAAAACACGATGCGTGCTTTAGATGTGTTTCTCCGACAGCACATTCCTTCAGGATTTAGCAAATTTGTCCATTGTTTTACAGCTCAGTTCTGTGTAACACAGAGAACCTTGGCCCAAAATGGGATGAACATTCTCAGACTGCTTTTTAGACTTGTACAACTCTGCCTTTATAGCACCTTGATAAGATTATAGAGATGCTGTAATCTGATGTCAAGAGGAATTTTTGTATCAGCTGAGAAAACAGAAACACCTCAAGAACATTGGGAAAAATAGACAATATGATGTATCTCCTCTTGTATAAACAGTGGCATCTAGAGTTGCCATTAGTATTCCCTAATACACAACAAAGTTAAAGGTTATCATCTGCTGCAGATTTAATGGATTGCATTAGAATTACAGCAAATGACCCTTGCAGCTCCTTTAAACTCGATCGATCACAATGTAATTGTCAAGGCGGGCTAGCAATTAATTTTCATTAGTCAGGGAAGTCATTAATGCTTGCTGTTAGGGAAAATGACTATTAGATTGGAATGGAAGGGATTCAATCATTTTTTACAATTAAAAAATTGGCTAAATTTGCTGGTTCCATATGTGCAGAAGAATCATTGTGGCTCTGCTACCATGTGCTGTTCCTGCTGTGATGCACTGGTTCCAACAAAGAGTGGAATACTTCCCTTTTCATACCAAAAGGAGGGGCATTTATTACAAATTTTCTACTGGGAATATTATTTTTAAAGAATTCTCCATCAATTTTTCTTTTCTTTTGCCTTTAAAGACAGGTTGGGATTTAATGCGATGGTGAAAGGCATGCTTCCTCAAGTCAAAGTGCTATTTGCTTTTCCTTTGACATTTGAGGCTTTTTTACTGAATAAGACTGAGGAGCTGAAAGTTCCCAGGATCATTCGGCTGCCTTGGTAAATACTAAATTGCTTGGCAATGACAATTAGCTGTGATATAGCCACCCAATGTCATGGGTGATACAACAATGCTCTTCATTCATGGAGTATAATTTATCTGAGAACTTGAAAATACTTTTTCAAATTCTGCCTTCCATAAGTCCTAGTCAAATATGGAATTCAAATTGAAACAGAAAATCAAACACCTTAAATTCCAAGACAAAATTTTTGCAAATGCTTAGTCTTGTCCAATTTCACTTTAATTAATTGGTACTGTTTTGCCATATCCTTGATGTCAGGATGCACTTTGCTAAGGTGTTTTTGTTATTCTAAAAGCATTATGTCTTTCAAATCATCATCTTTAATACCTCTATAAATGTGTTTCATGGAGCACTTTTAAAAATAATTTGAGTAGAAGAAAAACAAAGCTATCTAGGCTTCATGCAGTCCCTCTGAGACTAAATTCAGCTACATTTTAGGTACCTAAAGAACAGCTATTTTTTCCTTTTTTTTTACTACATGTTGCTGTTCTTTTTAAAATAAATGCTAGAAAGCAGTGGTATTCAAAGGTTTTCATAAAATTGCCTATCTCAGTTTAGGTCAATAAATCAGGTGTACATGATGTAGCTCTAAAGGCTTTCAAAAACACTTTATGCTTTTCCTTGACTAAAGGAATTTAGGCATTGCAGTGAGTACCTCACTTAAAATTTACGTGCTTAAAACCTGCAAAATTTGAGTAAATTGGCTCTTATCATGATGGCTAAAACATCTTGAAGAAGATATATTAATATTACTTATTATATTGAGAAGGACTTAGAAAATTTAAACCAGGCATGAAAGTGTAATATTCTCAAACGTACCTAAGGGAATACACATAGGGGTAAGACTAAGTTTTCAGACTTCAGAAGTTCTGTAAGCTTTTGGAAAGCTACTGAGTAACTAAAATTCCATTTATTTCAGACATGGACAAGTCGACTTTGATAGTGCTTTATTTTTTGTGTATAAAGCATGTGAAAGGGAATTAAGTACTTATCTTCTTTTGTAAATGCCTCTAAGAACCTTATTTTCACCTTTAGCAATCTAGAACCTGTTTCAAATAATTTAATTTGATGTATAAGTAGGGTTTTTTGTAGTCAGTGAAGGCAAAGAGTTATGCAGAAGTTCATCTGGAATTCATCTGATTTATTTTGATGTCAATGCCATGCAGAGGTAAGTGGTATCCTAACATCATCCTGTCATTTCTCTGCTAATTTGAAGGGAAACTGGAATGGGTATCTCAAACCTAGATGTCTATATCACATGTGTTTAAACATATATTAAGATCCCCTCTACTGGTGTTTAGAAATCTGACCTTTCCTTAT
This sequence comes from Callaeas wilsoni, assembly GCA_013398955.1. Classification (NCBI taxonomy): domain Eukaryota; kingdom Metazoa; phylum Chordata; class Aves; order Passeriformes; family Callaeidae; genus Callaeas; species Callaeas wilsoni. The sequence goes on from VWPU01017220.1 coordinate 164,652, forward strand.
TCAGGAGCCTGAAACAATTTCAAAAGCTACCAAACACAAAGACGCCTAAAAGTCATTGCACTGATTTACTTAATTCAAACTTCGAAGTCACTTTTGAAAAGGTCCCCTTTGCTATAAAGTATTTGCTTTCTCACTTGGAAGATTTTCAATACCACTTTCATTGCATGAAGTATATTGTTCTGCAGTTTGATGAATTGCCTCTTTTATAAAGCAAAAATATGTTCAAGATGTGATAGCCTATTCCTGTTTTTAGGTATGTGGCAATCTAGGTGCTCCAGTTTTAGAGGAATATTTTCAAAGTTGGGATGTAAATCAAAGTCCTTTCTAGTGTTCTGTGACAGCCAACATTCAGCATTTCCCTTAGACAATGAAGTTCAGCGGTTCTGAACGTTGAATATTTGGGAAACTGAGGCTCCTTACGTCATTAAATACTGTACTCATACTCATATTATATTACTAGACATTTAAGTTACTTTAAAAAATGACACTTCTACTCTTTTAGCTGCTGCTTTACTGAAAGCCACCAAACAGTAACTGGTACACCCACATGGTTAAGAAAAAGAAAATTATTTAGATGAGTAGGACTGTGTTCTTTGGAATTGATGGAGTGTTCAGATGGACTCAAGTTCCTCACTTTGGTATATCCTTCAGTTTGAACATGTTTCTGTTACCAGATTGATTACTGTAAGTCAGACTTCCTCCTAGCATTTATCTGTCACTCAGAAATGAATTCTCAAGTCATTATGCACTTTTTATTTTAAACATTTGTGGTTTCTAAAGAAAAAATCAGGGAATGAAATCTGGCATTTCATTCAATGTATTATATGGTATGCATTAATGGTAAGGCAGTACGTTGTAATCAAAAGATTCTGTGGGAGATGGTGTGGGCAGACTTTTTGACTGGATAAATCCTTTTCTATTATTTTTTTTTTTCATGAGATGGAACGTATATAAGCTGCCATAAATCATATTTCATAGTATTAAAAAAGGAGTAAGACCTTTGCCATCTCACTTTTTAAACTTATATTGTTCTTAATTTTTTTCTGTTTAAAGACTTTATTCTTGCCCTACTTAACTATTTTATTTAACTATTCTGTCTTTACAGAACCATCATTAAAAACCCAGGTCTTTGCTACTGTTTTTGATCTGATTACAAGTATAATTCTTGCTTATTAATTCTGTTTAAACAGTGATACTATTTGAAATTAAAAGCCACAAGCTATAGGTCCTTGGAAACTTGTTATGGAAAATCTTGAAGAGAGACCCTACTCGTTGCTCTTTTCCATATTGTAAAGATAGGAAAAGCTTAGGGATGGAACTAGGACTAAGTCTTGGATGTTTTTCAGAAGCAGAGTCTTGCACAGTCCTCCTGGGTTAGACACAAAGGTAGAGACACAAGCTGGGGATCAGCCACGAGATGCAGGACAGCCTGTGAGTTTGATGGTTAACCTTACCAAAATTCATGTTAAATAAGCAGAAAATTAACTCGCAAATCCTGTAGTACTCTTCTGGTAGATGAGTGTATAAACATACAGAAGCATCTAAAACAAAACTCTGTCTTTTCAGGAAATGATAAAGTCTTTTGAGGAAAGCCCTGTCACCTAGAAAATCATGGATTATTTTCCTCTTTAGTTTTCAGAATCTTTATGCTTCAAAGTTGCACTCAGATACTTCTATACCAACAAAAGAAGCACAAAAAATGAATTAATATAATGAATCTACATTATCATTGCTAGTGTGTAGTCTAAATTTTCAAATTTCTAACTCACTATTTGGCACTATTCAATGTTTTAAATAGACTATTTCATAGAGTTGTAGAATCAAAGAGTGATTTGGGTTAAAAGGGACCTTCAAAGTCCAACTTCTCTGCCATGTGTGGGGACATCATTCCCTAGATCAGACTGTTCAAAGCCTCATCCAACCTGACCTTGAGCACTTCCAGTGGTGGAACATCTGCAACTTTTTTGGGAAACCTATTCCATTGTCTCACTGCCCTAACTGAAAAAAAAATTCCCTTATATCCCATCTCAATGTACCTTCCTCAGTTTGAAACAGTTGATCCTTGTCCTGTGACTGAGGGCAGGAGCTGAGTTACTGACTTCGTCCTACTAAGTGATTGGCATCACCTTTTTTCAGTGATTCAGTCCAGGAAATAAAAGACATAAAACTCAAGTCGTACAGAGAAACAGCTTCTCTCTTTCTTCTGGCATACCTTCAAGATGTTAAGGCTTTGATCAGATATATCTCTTCATTTGACATCTATCAAATATGTTCAGGTCATTCCGAATTAATACTGGAGGGAAATAAAATTATAAACATTAAATTGGATCAGAACAGGTTATTTCTGGAGCATTAACTCTTGTTTGTCACAAGAAACCATCCTTCTCATTTTCTATTCTAGTTGAAAACCTAGGAATAAGAGTGATGTATCAGTATTGTAATAACCCCAGTTCACCTTGAAAATATTTAAATATTCCTTTCATTGTTGTAAGGACTTGGATATTTGGTTGCCATTGAGATATAAAGAAAGTTAAAGAAGCTACTATTGAAAATAGAGCATTAATGAGAAACTTTGATTGTCTCATTTCTTCTTAAAAAGTCTCCATTCTCCAATAATTCTTTTTGTTGTTCAGATCTTCTAAGGAAGGGATATTGAAAGTATAGGTTACATCTTATTGCAGAAGTCTTTTTCTTCACAGATCTGCTCTACTTATATTTTCTTCAGGTGGACTCTATTCCTAGTGTGGTCTACTGCTGCTGAAACTTGGAATTTTCTATTCTGTGTACTCAGAAATAATAAGCAATAAAATAAAATAAGAAAATTAATAAAGGAAAACTGTGTAAAGTCAAACAGTTGCAGAGTAGAGTAGGATGTCTTTACAAATTTGATTTGGTCCCTCTTTTGCACAGACAGTGTTACAGTCTTTGATTTCATGGTTACCTACTATTTTTCTGTATAACTCTGAGCCGTGATTTGAATTAAAAGCTGTACTGTAACTATTTTTTCTTCATTATCTTCACTTCTCACTACGAAAGGCACACTGCTTTTTCCAGGGATTCATGTATGATACTTATTTCTGTCATTTTTTAATGCTTCACAAACATTAATTTTCTTTGAGAATCTTTGAGCCAAGAGCATGATGTTTTGCATATGTTTTAGATCAGAAGGGTGAGGATGGAGAGATTAAAGGTCAAAAAAATTTGCTAACATATAATGAAGAATTTGAGATGTACATGGCCTAATTTTTCCAAATATATGACAGCAAGGAATTTAAAAAAATTAAATCTCCTCAATTTACATTGCAGTTTGAAGCTTAGTACTTCTTCAAATCCTACTCCCTGGTCTTACAACGGTCTTTCAGCAAATGGAGGATACGGTGCTAGTGAGCACCAGCTGTAAGTCTGAGGTGAAGCATTTACTTACACATACCTTCGTGGCAGAAGAAAAGATACAATTACAGAGGGTGGTATCCAGCTCCCTTTTCCTTTCTGGCTGGCTGCTCTTACTTTGTATATGTGAGTACATTCATAATTTACCAGAGTTAAGCACACTCCTTCACAAGAGTAAATGTATTAAAACTATCTACATGATGAGAAGAATTTTCAGACTCTTCCTGGAGAAGCTTAGGAATATTACTTTGTTTAGATAGATAGATAGATAGATAGAGAGATAGAGTTAACATTTACATTGCTGAAAGCAGATTCGAAAAATTAATTTTACCTATAGGATTGAAAGCTGTGAATAAGAGGCAGAAGAGAAAAAGCAGAGAAGGTGCTGAACTGCTAAACCCCTCATGTCCTGTATGAGTTCATACTGAAACACCCCCTAAACATCTGTTCCCTGCTGCATGGTGAGATGAGCTGGGAGCCCAGTTTCACATTCGGTGTCATTCCATAAAAGTTCTGTGACTCTAGGTCACATAGGCTCCTGTAAATTCAGGCTGTAGGTACTCTTTTCTTCAGATAAAAAAAGGCCTTTTTTCCTTGCCAAATTCTCTTCTTCCTATTTTAGCAGAAGAGGTGGTTATACAATAGATTAACTTAGGCTGAAGGTCATCTAGTCCAAGCCCCTACTCAAAGCAGGGTTAAGATCCCAGTTAATCATGCCACTGCTGCTCTCTTTTAGCAGAATTCTGAGTATCTCCAAAGGGGGAGATTCCACAGACCTTTTGGGCAGTTTGTACCATATATAGTCTTCACAGATTAATTTAAATAGTGTCTTTTTAAAGAATGGCTTTTACACAAACTGATTTCAACTGCAGATGAAATGCATTCAACTATTTACGGCAATGAAAATTTAGTAAACAAGAGATTATTTCCTTTTTCTAATTTGTTTTCAGGGGAAAGGAAAAAATGTCCCTTACAAAGTATTAAAAAAAATAAATTACTGTCTCTCTTTATTCAAAGCTTCTAGCACAGCCTTGAATATAAGTGTAGTGAGTGTTTTTAAACCCCCAAGACAGTGAGTTAAGGTTTTTAAAGGATTAAGTTTGAGTAGAGACTGGCGCTATGAAGGAATGTCATCCAGATGCTTTGTTTCATATTCACTGCATGCAGACCCATTCTTTGGTGTATCAGATGTGGAAGGTTAGCCACACAGGTCTGAAAATATTTTTTTTCTTATTTTTAAAGTATTGTTGTTCATAATTTGCATTTGAAAACCTTTCCTGATTGGTGAAAGCATTTGTGAAAATAATCTTATTTAGAAATAGGTTTCTGTTTTCAACATGTGCTTTTATAATGTGTTTAAGCACCATATTTCCCAAGTAGATATACCCAAAATTTTGTGTAAACTATATTAATATTAAAATGCGCCGCCGGCACGCTGGCTGGGCTGAGATGGCAGCAGCTTGGTCCAGGCGTGTCCCACACAAAGGAAGGACGCCCCGGGGCACCTCGGTGCCTCGCTTGCCAGCCTTCCAGCCTGTGCGGTGGAGGGCACGGAGCCGAGCGTGCCTGGGGCTTTTGGATAGCCCAGGCGCGGCCAGAAATGAGTTGGCAGAGGTGGCTCTCGGCCGGTGATCCAAGGATTTATTGTAGAAGCACCCTCAAATGGTCCGGATGCCGAAGAGAGCAAGGCACAGTAATCAGGGCTTCATAAGGATACAGGGAAAGGGGCGGGGTGACACCACAGGGACCCATAGGAAGAGGAGAAGGGTGGGACAGGCCAGGACACCTTCCCTTAGGGGACACAAGAGGTGTCTGTCAACTGCAGACAGAACCACCCCTCAGGAATCCTAGGAAACCAAGGTAGAAGCCATCTTCACAGAATGGGGGTTTCACTCCTTGGTAGCAGCCCACCAAACCTCTGTTTCTGGGCTCTGTGGCCCCCCGGTTGGTTCCTTCACCACAACATCAAACAACTTATATTGGCAGCTTGTTTCCCATAGTTGTTTATATGTCATGGTTTCATTTATTTCTTAGACCATGAAATAACTTGTCCTCATGGTCTGCCCAGCTTGTCCTCGTGCCCAATACTCGTGCATTAGTAGCCTCTAGCTGCTATTTATATTTAGACACAATTTCTTTCAAACAAGGCACTAGAAAAGTATTGCTACTTGCTGCATATTTAGTGCATTAAAAGTTAAAAGAGCTGTGCAAAAGAACTTTGCTTGAGGATTAATCACATCTCTGACCCAGGGGATAAGGGATCCTCACCTGTCAATAAGGCTTATTGCTACTTATAGTAGCTGAGCCTGAGTGTTTAAGTACCTTCCTGTGAAAGTGTCTTTTACTTGGTGGGAGCTGAAATGAGGATTTCTCTGGTCCTGAAAGTTATATTTTACAAAAAAGATTGCATAGAGAACGGTAATTTTCTTACTCTTTACACCTGTTAAATCACATTTTATGTAAAAATAAAGTAGAATCCCCTGTAAAGCTATTTTTCAGCATGAGCTACTGCTGTCATTGCAACCGTAGTACTGCAGGATGATGAATGGGACAGGGAATTGATTCATGTAGCTGTGACTGGGAGGGAACACAGCCCTGTGGTCCACAAACCCATTTTTCTATTAAAGTCTCATCTGTTCTAGAACTGTAGCTTCAGTTCACTGCATAAATCAGAGAGTCCTTGTACCATTTTCCCTCAACTCCCTTTCCATTTTGAGCTATAGGCCACTGCAAATCCCCTTCAGTTTTCAAGGATACTTTCTTTCTTCCCCATTTCCATCCATTTTCTCTCTTCTTTAATAAGTCAGAGTTGCCTTTTCACCCTTGCATTGGTACCTGACTTAATTTCCACCTAGAAGAGGGCTCTGAGAGCACTTGGGAACTCCCCAAGGCTTCACACTATCTATGCTCACACCTGGCTCCCCTGCCTGGTCCTCGCAAAAGCACCAGGAGCTGCTGCTAGGACATCCCTTGGCCTGGATGCAGCTGGGATGATAGAGGCAGAGGGATGCCCACCCCACGGGGAGGGGGAAAGAACACCTCCCTTGCAGCCCATCGCTGTAACCTGTGTCTGAAACCGGCAGTTTTGAAGTAGCCATCATTTTCAAACTCTTTAGGGAGGATTCGCAATATGAATTAAGGGCCTTAACCAAGTTTCTGTGTGTTAGGATGCAAAATTGCAGAGGCAGCTGCAGCTGCTGGTACTGCTAACTAGTCTAAAAAACTTTGTATCCTTCTAATTTTTGTCTGATTTTCTCCAAAATTGAAAGATAACAATAAAGAAATGATACTTTAAATGTGAACCATTGTTTCTCTTCGTGTTCTCTCAATAGACATCTTTTATTCTTTTTGTTAAAATCACCGGATGTTCTGCACTCACAGGTTAGCACAGCAGTAACCTTTGAAAACTTTTAGACTGGCGTTGGGTAACTTTTTCTTTCTCCTCAAACAATGAAAAAGCACACATTAATGCTCTCAAAGGAGGTTATTTATTATTCCAGTGGTGTAAATGAGGGCAGGATTTGGTCCACAAGCAATAAAAGAGGAGTAGAGCATGTAATTCTTCACGCCATTGTGAGGAAAACTCTGTCCAGCAACAGTAAATTATCTGAAATTCTTTCAGGATATATGAATGAGTCCATGGTCAGAGAAAGCTTGTGAGGTTTAAAGCATAAAAATGACAACTATAAATAAAGGTGGAAACCCCTCATGCCCACTGAAATGGAAAAACATAACGTTCCCAAGGCACTGGTGTCTTTGGAAAATGCATTGCCTAGCTGACTAGAGGAAAGAGAGGGAGGAAAGGAAACCCATCATCCTACATAGGGCTTTGTCTTCCCAAAGTAAAGTTTAATGCTGTTGTGTAAAAGGACAGTTTTCTCTGGGAAGATCCATCCTATAAGGACATGCGTTTACTGAGTCTGTAAAACCATCAAGCAAAAAAATAAATGCATAGGTATTTTAACAACTAAGTATACCCAAGTATTTAACAAATGGACAAAATACAGAGAATATCCATATCCTTTACTCTGTAGGGTGCAAGGTAGGAACAACGAACAGTAAGTATTTTCATAGCAATGGAGGGGGTGCATATAGCTTGTCTTGAGAGTGGAAAGATTTCTAGAAAAATACCTTCAGTACTCTGGACATTCTCAATATCTTAGTAGTGTTAGTCTTGCTGTTTTTATGTTAACATTACTCCACTTCATTGCATAGTAATGGCCACTGTAGATAATGGGATAAAATAGCTTCTCAAAATATGTGTCTTGGAAAGGAAAAGTCTGCAATCCCTGTTTTGATTTGGCATATTCCAAAAGCTTTGGCACCATTGCAGTAACAATTTTAAGGATGGAATCAAAATCCATAAACATTCTGTAAACAGTTCCATAATCTTAACATGCAGACTAATATTGTATTGAGTTTAAATGCATTATGATGCTATGGATATGCCACTTCTTACCATCTCATTATGCCAGAATGAAATTCTAACTTTGCAACAGACTCTACTTGAGTACAAGTTAATCACAGGGAAGAATTTTGTCAGTGATTTCCCATTGCTACAGTAACAGAAGTGACATGTTAGTTTTTTAAATCAAACCAATCACAGTCGCAAAAAAAAAAAAAAGGTTGAAAACACTAAAGAGTGAGATAATTTTTGTAGATGGACAATAATCAGAGACAGACTCCCAGTGGAACCTAGTCTGTCTATCTCATTTGGTGACAGATGGTCTAAGCTGACTCCGTAGCCACTCTGCAATGCACACCAGGCGTCTGTGTTCAGCACCTCATGGAAATGGGCAACTCACTTGATTTAAGACTCTGAACCGTGGATGTTCACAAGCCATGCCAGCACAGCGTCTGACTCCTTACAAAACCGCTGACTATGGTCCACTGAGCCTGTGACGGCCCATGATGAGAGCTGCTGTGATGCAGGTCAGATGTTAAGGAACTAATAAAATGACACAGCAGGTTCACATTAGTCTAGTCCCTATTTCAGCATACATAATTTTTCAACTATTTGTCATGTACTTTATCTCAATATAGAAGTTGTATAAATTGTGTTGTTTCCTTACTAAAATATCCTTGTCACTTTGTATAGATTCCTTTTACCATATTGTACTCATAAACATATATATGCACATATTAGAGAAAATATTTTAGATGTAAGAGGTAAAGTTGTTCTGTAAGAATGTTTTTAAAAATGAGTAAAACTCAATTTTTATTCAGAGTTTAGTCTTAAACAATAGACTGATTATAACACAAATAAACTCTTTTATTCAGCCTTTGAGATTTTTCGCTTTCCTCTTCTTAACTGATCATTGTATAAATATGATTCAAGAGTAGAGAACAGCAGGAAATATCAATTGTTTTTTGTCTTCCACCTGAAAATTTTACTACAGGTATCACTTTTTTCTACTCTCCAGAGTAAAACTCTCTTCTTTACTGGGAAAGGCAATGTTCTGAAAAGTAGCAAATGAATTTAAATGTTAGCTAAAACATATTGATTAAAAGATACTGGATGAACATTAGTGACAGTTTCATACAGTGTGAGTACATTTTTATATTCATTATCTTTTGATTTAGACTTCAAGAAATGCTGGAACACACTACCAGTATATGGACATGCTGATTTTTTTATCTTTTCAGAAAAGAAGTACAACACAGAGAAGCAGTATATGATACACCAGCTATAAGTAACATGCTTTTAATTATGTGTTATTATTCTGGAAGGTCTTCTAAACACAGAGGGTCCCTGTGGGATTTTTATCACTGTTTAAGACATCTCACTTGGTTCCTTTTCTTTACAGAAAGGCACTGGGCTGAGAATTCCACGTGGCAGTGGCTTTTCCTCTCAGCTGTACTACGGAGTAATTTTATGCATCAATCTTTGTAATAACTGCATATAATTCGAATATAATTTTCACTACCATATCATACTGAGATTACTGTTTAGCTAGAGCACATGATAATCTTTAATACTGAAATTTCTGGAGAAATCTGTTTAGCCAGGGCAAATCAAAATTATCATTATTTTAAATGTTTCTCTTAAAACTGAATGCAAGATAACAATATCATGCAGTGGAGTTATTGTAATGCTGAAGTCCTTTTTTATTTACATCAAAGATAACCTTTCTGACTGAATTTTTTGAATAATATTTTAGACAAAGACATATGTTGGCCAAGTAATTAGCTTACCACACTGAATTTCTTATTAAAACAGACCCCTTTTTTTGATTCACCTAGTATAAATGCTATGTCTAAAACTATGAAGGTCATGAGCTTGACTATTAGAAAATCTTCTAATTTTGTATGCCTCCTTAATTATTTTATAATACAAATACAGAATAAATACAATAAACAATTCTAATTTCAATATTATGCCAAGAATAATTTTTCAACTAGTTGCTAGTACAGAAACAAAAGCAATTATAAAGGTATTACTTAAAGAAAAAGATAAACGTTTCAAAAGATAAGCTTCAATTATGTGAAAAAAAAAATAGTATAAAATTAATTTTGTAAAATTCTATGTGATGGGGAAAATATAATAAAAATATTAAAATATATTATATACAGAAATAGATCTAGAAATACATCTAGAAATATAATATATAATAATATAATATCTTTTTGTCTTTTAGCTGGAGACAATTGCTGTGTTGAAAAAATTATAAATTAGTTATGTAAGAGGCTGAAGAAAGAAAATACTGTCTTCAGTTTCTAGGCACAGTACAAGGAAAAATAAAAACTGAGCGCAAGGTTTCCAGGTGCATACACAGAACACAGATAGGAAATCAATAGGGAACTGCATTTATCCAGGTAGTTTGTCAAATCCCACGTGGCCTTTCAGTGACAGCATATCTATAAATGAAAGCAATTTGCTTAACTTCCTACAGAAATCTATGTCAGAGGTAGGCACTTTGTTCCAGCTACCAGAATGCGCTGCTGGTGTCTTTCTAGGACAAGATCTCACAGAGAAATTATTGCTCTGCTATGAACGCTCCGGTTTACAATGAAGGTTAAGTTTTGTAGATGGATAAAAGTCAAAACAGTCCATAATAGTATTAATCATGGAATCAGACCTTCAAATAGTGCTACTTGTGCACACGCAGGGAATGAACCTGCCCCCATACGAATTTCTTGTGGGTATTGACTGATAATATGATATCTCTGGTCTCACATGCTATGATTAGACAGGCTTTCCTCTTTAAGCACTTTAACTTCAGAAGCTTAGTGCATTATCTGCAAAAGCTATTTTGAAATAGACCTAATTTAAAAGGATAGGTTTTAGGAAGGAAATAGGAAGGAGGTGTCTTCAGGAGGAAGTCTGAATCCTTGACTTCAGAGCCAAGCATTAACTGATTTTTTCAAATGCATTATTGTTCTTGAAGACCCTATATCGAATAGAGTCTTCCACACTCTGCTGCCGAGGTTTATGGCTCAAAAGAAACCATCCCCAGCCTGTAACACAGTCCATATGGCTGGCTGTTTGAAGTGTGCTTAGTGCTCCATTAGGGATTCTCGATTTGTACTTCTCAATCTGATTTCGATAAGACACAGGTTTCCTTTAGTGGCCTGACCTGGTGCAAACACATAATAGATTAATTCTATAATAAATTATGGTGGCAGTAAAGCTTTCTGGACCATTTTGCCTTTTAAGTAACAATTTTTTTTTATGTACTCTTATAAAGCTGAACCAATGTTTCATTTGTTGCTCACTTTATGTATATACAGAACTACTTGAAGCTTCGGAATGTAATTTTGTGCTGTGTGCATTACCTCTGAGTGTATTCCATTTTATTGTGTTTCTGGCGCTACTGACATGTTGAGGAATACTAAGAGCTTTATGAAACAACATTATGCCTAGCAATGTGTTGAACCACTTTTCAGGAAGCTGCAGCTGGTTTCTATCTTTACAGTGGTACAACTACAGCATTTCTATATGCAAAACTGCATTTCCATAAAGCCCATTATTATCTTCTACTTGGATGTATTGTTTTTACATGATACTGTTATTTTCAACCACGAAGTTTCTTTTAGATTTATTATATACTTAGCACTTTCCATAGTTCTGCTGCCATTTCTAAATTCTCTGGTACAGAAAGAGCAAGCTATGTTTTTTAGGCATTGCTGGTAGTCAGAGTTGAGGACCCCAGTGTGCTTGCTGTCCTTGTCTAGAATCTTTCTAGTTATTTCAAGGGAAGGCTCATAGAGATAAGGGACAGAATAGAAGAAAAACACTGTAGTGCTTTTAAATATCTTGCCAATGGGTGACAAAGGGTGCTCATCTGTCCGCTTTTATCACTCTTCCTTTTGAGGCTCAAGAGCTCCATGATATCTCTCCTCTTATGGACACCCAGACCCACCTCCTTACTTTACCTCAGGCCTTCTCACAACTGATGATGATGGCAAGGTAGGAAAGGAAGAGACTTGGAAGGCTTTGCCAGAGGCTCTTGACCAGAAGTAACACACAACATATGCAACAACACACAAAGTTTTGATGTTCTTTTTTCTCTTTCTTTTAGGTCCCATACCCTGGAAGACACACCTGTGAGGGTGCTGTGTGCTAAGATCATTCCACAAAAAATTCAAAAAACACCAATCACGAAAAGAAAAATCCCACTGGCCCACGCAGTGTTCGTGGTAGGAAGAAAATGCTGAGATGAGCGTCTCTTGTTTCATCAGCTGTCTGCCAAGATTTATCTGCACACATCAGAGAGATTCATCCCCACCTTACATGTAAGGATGCAAGGAGATGAAAAAGCATGGACTGAATGAAAGGGAGACGTGAACATTTTGGGTTCTGTGGAAGGACACAGAAAATGTAGATATAGAGGAAGATGAGATGGAATCTGAAGAAAAAGGAGAATGATCTCCACTACAGGCAGAGTATTTCAGGTGTACATGGTATGAAATTTTAGGCTCCCTGTAAGCAAGGAGGAAGTAGAGAATAAGGATAAAAAGAAAAGATGCATAAATGAGAAAAAGAAAGAAAGAAAATATATAGGATATTAAAACCAGAAAATTTAAAAAAAGAAGAAGATTATACAGAAGAGTAAAGAAATACAATCTACCAGAGCACAAGGATCCAGCAGAATTAATTGGAAAAGACTGATGTCATATACTAAATATTTTAGTTTATTTATAATGAGCATGAGTGACAGAGGCACATAAGCTTTTTATTATTAGAGAGGAATAAAATGACATAAATCCAAGTACATAACTTAGGATTTCCCAATGAAAACTCATAAAGAGAAGCAAATTGTTACTGCATTAAAGACAATTAGCATTTTAAATTAATTTAACCTTAATACCAAGATCGAGTAAATCTTTTAATAATCAGCTGAAATTATCTTTTTCCCAGATGGAAATGCTTTTTGTGTACTGCCCAATGGCTTTCAGAAAACTTTGACTTTTCTTATTAAGTAACATTTCTTTCTTATTTGATCTTAAAAAAAGCCTCAGTTATGATTACAAACAAAAGGACACTGGCTGGCAGTAATAAGGAAGTATTTTTGTAAATCGCTTAGTAAGCCTATGCAGGTAAAGGAAGGCTGAGAACATTCATTGCTAAGTCCTCATCTTACAAAATGTCATTTTGTGCATAAGCAATCACAATGAACCCATGGTATTTATCCCAGTACAAAGATTTGTGCAGAGGGAAAAAAAAAAAACCTTTCATAACTCTTTTAAAATTTCCACTATTTAAAAAAACCCCAAAACCCAACCCAGAAAGTGCTACTCTATACATCATCTCCAATATAGATTTATATCATTACTTGCACTGATTAGATTAAATTGATTTACTTTTCTAAGTAACTAAATATATACATTTATAGTCCTAAATAGATATAACTGCATAGATACTTTTCCCAAGTTTCATGCACTTAGGCATACTTTGCCAATTAATTCCAAACTTCAGCAGAGCTGTCTGATGATTCAGCATCTACTGCGGCAAATTACTTTTCATCATCCAGATTCTCAGCTTTGTTCATAGCCACTCTCTTTGAGATGACTTTGCCTTGTCCTTGGAAAGTCATCAAGTGAAAGAAAAGAATAATCTCTGGAACAGGATAGGGAAAAATAGAAATTCTTTCATTATTTTGATTTTTGAGTGTCAGATATTGAGGTGGGCAAAGCTTAAAAGTGCTTTCAAAAATCTAATTTCCTTATCTTGAAAGTATGAGATCAAGGAAACAGAGGAAGAAACTTTTAACTGAAATAAAGATCCATTTAAGTATGTGGGGTAGTTAAACACTATACTAGCTAAGTATTTTTACCACTCGAAACAGTCAAAATTATCATTACAATGGACTTCCTGACATGGTACATGAGACAGGGGAATTTGTGAAATAGTTCTCACCTCCTACATACAAGTTAATTATTTCTGTATATTGAAGACATCACAGCCTGATTCAATCCTGCCTGAAATGAGCAGCTAGTGAAGTCATAAAATAGGACATTAGTAGTTCAGGAAGAGAGTGACTGTCTCCACCAGCCCTCTTGGGGACCTGGGACAGATGAGGCAGCTGTCTCACAGCTTCCAACCTTTGACCAGGTATATCAGACAGGGCTTACAATTTTTGCCATAATTCCAGACCAGTTTCATCTAGAAGTACAGAAGAAATCATGTTTTGCACATTTGTGTTACTAGGCTTATTTTCATCTTTTCACTCCTATGAAGATAGAACGGACTTTGAGAAAAAAAAGCACATTTCAATTCAAAGAGGTCCTAAACTAAAAACCCCTTTCAGCTCATATATGTTGTCAAAATGGAAGTATTGATTTTCTCCTTGTTTCAGTTTGGGTTCACAAATACATATTAACTGAATGAAACCTTCTACTGTTAAATTATTTCCTCTGAGGGATTCCAGATAATAACTGCAATGATTGTCAGGGGTGTTTAATATTTGAGCACAAAAATTTGGGTCGCTTAACACTTCCTGGGTGATGCCATATTGGTTCCTTCTATCTTTTAATATGTGTGTCGGCACTGCATTTTTACACACAGTTTGTTCTAGAATTTCTTTCCTCCCTCGCAGAGAAGTGAGATAAAGAGTGTCCGAAGTAGGATAATTTTGATTATCTCAATATCAGAAGATGCTTCAGAGAATACAACTGCAAGCTAAAACATTTTTAAGATACTTTCTTCTCTGAAGCTTTTTTATCTGGAACTGATTTGAATACACAACCAGTTCTTCCTGGCTGACAAGATATCCATGGGACCGTTGAAGGGACAAGCCTTCTGAACCAGCATCTGTGACTGCTTCTTCCCCTGGGAACAATGGAGGAAACTCACCTAACAGGCAAATTTTGAGCCATAACTTTCATTATGGATCAGGCTTAACGATTGTCCTTATCTCTCAGCTGGCTCCAGACCAGCTCAGAAATAGATTCACTAATCAGAAATAGTATGTGTCTTAGAAAGCCAAAGTCATTACAGTGAACTTTGCTGAGTCTACAACTGGGGATAGCAATGTCACATAGGACAGAGCATCTTCAGGCTGCTGACTGAACAAATGAGTACAAAAAATGGCTACATATTCCTGGAGTTTCCTTGGAAAAGAAAATTAAAATTAATTATTGTTCCTGCATAATTATTCATCTTTCTAGACAACTTGCTAGTAATTACAATTTTAAACAGAATAAATATGTCCTTTTTTAATGTCCTGGTTTATAAATCTTTATAAAATTCTGTTTTTTAAACCCAGGATTAGTTAAAGCAGTTTTCCGTTAAAAAGGAGGTGAAATGCAAACTTGTAAGTAATTTGAGGAGGGGGAAAATGGGGGATAAAATTTCCATATAGTCAGAAACCTGGTCTCAGGTACAATTCTTAAAATTATCTTTCTCATAATCAACATAAAACTTATCCATCCATTTACACTGAGCTGTGTTGAAATGTGAAGCTTTCCTGAGCTCATTGCTATAATATTATCGTTATATTAATTAGCCAAAATTTTGGTCTGTTTTATATCCAAGTAGAGACTAGTATAAATATTGCAGACTTGTAATGGTATTATAGAGGACAGAGTTAATTATAATCTGTTTTGGTTCTCTTTTCCTAAACTGCATTTGGCATCACCAAGTAATGATGAAAGTATTCGGAAAATTGCTTTTGCCTTTTGATGATTATTTATGCAATTTAGCTGGTGGTCAAAATTCTTTGTTTAAAGAAAATGCTGATGAATTACTGAGCAGAATTAAGTATTTAGTACATGTTTTGCAAGGAAACTCTGAAAAGTGAACATTTTAAAAAAATGGCTGAATAGTGAAGATTAACTTTAGAGAAAATTAGTAGAGCTGGTATCTTAGACCAGTCTCTCCCTGCTAAATCAATAATATCCAGTGACTTACTTGGAGCAGTCCTAAGTTTCCACAGCAGTGATTGACTTCAGTAATAGCTGTGAGTTCTACACACTTTTTCAAAATCAAGAGCACAAACAATTTAGGTTGGAGATAAGTCCTCAGATTCAACCAAGGTATCTCAAAGACAAAAAAAATATTCTGCAGAACTATCTTTGATATTTATAGAATCCTGTCCATGATTAGCCTCGCTAAAGGAAGTGATCACAAAATGTAGTCAACTATAAAAATATGAAGCATTTTTATGCCTTTTCCTGCAAATCATGATCCTAATCTAAATAGAAAATGCAAAGAAAGAAAACAAACTGGAAAAAAAGGGAATATATTACTAATGAATCTATGCAATTTAAATTCAAAAATTTCCAATTATGGTATAGGATGAGGAAGCATTTCAAGATGTAAGAACAAGTTGAATCAGGTTAGATTGTAAGCCCTTCTAGGCCAGTACCTGTCTTCATTAATGGCTAGTTTACAGGTGCCTACAGGAGAATACCATGTTTCTTCAGAATAGTCACACAGCTTTAAGCAAGTTTGGTATCAGGGACTTCTTTAGCGAGCAATTGTCTTCTCTCAAAAGCCATTTTATGTACATTTTGCTACAATGAACAGTGACTCCAGAACTTCATCTTTTTATTCTATAAATTTCTTCATGTTAGGTTTTGTCTTACTTCTTGTGTTTTACTTTATTTAATTCCTCTTTCTATCAAATGTTCTCCTAATCTTTCTAGTTTTTCTGTCTTTCCAGAAGGAGGGAACCTGAGGATCATGTAGACTTATATTCAGAATTTCTCTTTGGCTATTCTCTACCTCTTCCCTAATAACTTCAATATTTTTTTGTCCACTTCTGATTACTGAGACTTTATTTTCATAAAAATACATACCATACTTCTAAGATCTTGCCCCTGGGGGACAGGAGACCATTATTTTATTAGCAAGGTCAGAATTGTTTTTCTCATGTGCACCACTAATGAGTTGGTGCATCCATCTGCAATGAATTTTGTCTGCCATTCTAATGTTCAGTCACTTTCTCTAGTAAGGATCTCGTGTAGTTCTGCTCCACAGACTTTTGTCTTTACTGCCCTGAATAATTTAGTACCATCAGCAAAGTTTATCATCTCAGCAGTCGCTTCTTTCTACTCATAGTTTCTGAATATATGCAAACCACAGGGAAAGACACAAACCTTCATGTAGAAATCAACCTGTAGTTTTTATTCATTATGAAAAATGATCATTCACTGTGCTTTGTATTTTAATTAGTTATAGAGCTATGTGAGAATCTTCCATTTTATATTATTTTAGCTTTCTATCTGTACAAACTTTGCTGAAGTGCTTTTTTTTTTTAAGTTTCTGAAATCCGTGTAACACACAAAGCAAATAGGTTTTACTGTTGCAACTTGTAATTGCCAAGGAAATGGGAAATTTGGCCAAACTTTGTCAGCTCATAAAAAAATGGTATAACAAATTTTTTTGGTTGTCAAACCTTTTTTATGTTCTGGCATTCAGAAATCCCCTGATAATTAGATCCTGGAAAAGAGATAGAAGCACCTAATCTAACGGACACAAAAAGAAAATTTGCCAAGAGCATAATCTCTTGAGACTGTATAATGAGAATAGGGAAGTTCTGGGAAGGTCATCAAAGTCAATAATGAGTTAACAATGAAAGAGTTGTTTCAAGAATGCTGCAGAGGTCACAACAAAATATTCTCAGGCAGCACAAAACTAAATTTGAGAGCTAGCAAAATATTTTAAGTGAAGCAAGCAAAGACCAGCATTACACTGGTGAAAAAACAGAAAAGGTAAAAAACAACACATGGGAATGCAGTAAAGGAAGTTGTTAAGTACAGAAGAAGGACAGGGACTTGGCATTAGAAGATAGAACACAGTGGGTTGAAGAAAATAGGCAACTAAGAAATTTATAAGGGAATAAATGACTAACTGTGAGGGCAATCAGCTCTGCAACAAGTAAGGTAATTAAACATTAAACAAGCAAGAGTGGTAATTTAAAGTATTTGAAATCAATTACACAATTAAGTAGTTGATAATGAGGCAATTTAGGGAAAATAGAACTAGGGACTATAGAAATAGCTGCTTCTAATCAGACAGTTACTTATACTGGAATCCAAGAGGAGCAAGACACTTAGCAGGTAATAGTCTCTAAAGGAGAATAGGGAATGAAGCGAATATGTGGGGCCTATACCCTCAGTGCTGCTCAGCCCTATAAAGGGTGAGTCCCAGAAGAGGGCAGTGGTGCTCCATAGAGACCGTAAAATGATGGTGGCCAAGTGTTTTAGTGACTCTGGTCTGGTGCCCTTCCTAAACAAGAGCTTCCTACATAGCACTGGAGTGAGGAACAAGGTGCTGCAGAGTCGTGTTTGAACCTTGTTTCTCATGGAGGTGCAAGACTCTCCTCTAGCATGAAGTGAAAATATTTGATCTCTGTCCTTTGGTATATCTCTGTTTTTGTGGGGTGGCACTTTGAAACGTGGTGAGCATTGGGCTTCCATACCACGTTAGTGGTTATCTCATTTCTCCTCGTGCTTGTCTAAAGAGACTTGATACAAAATGACTTGCAGCGTTTGGCCTTCATGGGAGAACTGGTTCACTGAGATTCCTGGGGTCCCATTATAAGTTATAGCAGCTGTAATTTCAGCCACTTTATGGAGCAGTCCATTTGTGTCTGCTCCAGTTCCTAATGCTACCAGCCAGTCTGTAAAATGATCCTAATCTATTACATTTAAGTCATTTGAGTCATCTTTTTGAAGATTGTTGAGTGCAGAGATACCCATAAGGAAACAATGTAAGTTTTCCATATACCACATATGTTATATGTCTGGTGAAATGTACTGCACACATTTAAAAAAGTGATAGTATTAAAAACCTGACAACTTTTCATGACCTTTTGTATTATAATGTATTTTAAACATATGGTAGGATTCTGTTCTTCTCATGGATGTGTCAGAAACAGTATGAATATTTCATGAATTTTATGTGCATGTGAAAAAAAATCTACAAGAAACAAGACATTCAAGAAAACACATTAGCCTTTTACATTTAAAGTGGGAAAATAGCTACTGGTTAAATAATTATACTGAATATTTATAGAGAAACAGTGACTATTTATTGAGAAGCAGTGAAAATCAAGAGGAAAACAGTAAAACCAAAATTATGGTGTATTGACATTCTTTACTTTTTGTTCTAGTTTTAAAATACTCTTTAACTCTTGACTTAGGTACCTTGATCTTCATACCTGTCGCTTACCATACTCAATGAAATTTAACAGTAATTACAATTAGATGTTTCTCATACCTCATAGTATTTTATGTGTGTCCTAGGGGCTACCCTCTACTAGACATGCAGCAACAAAAAGTAACAGTACAATCTCTTGTCAGTGTTGTACAGAACCTGTTTCCTACATTTTGCTCTTCCAGCTACATATTAGGCAATGCCCAATAAGTTTTAGTTAGGCTGCTTATACTGAAAAGAGAGAAGCAAAATGCAGATTTCTACACTAAAGAGTACTGGTGTCTAAGGTCAAATACGTTTCAGATAAATATGCAAATAATTTGACTGAGTTTTTGGAGGAAGTGTTACTGCAGATTTTATGATTTAGAAAACAACCAGAAGAGAATTAAGATCTCAGTGTTTCTCATGTTTCTTTTGAAGCGATTTTTCTCAAATTCTCTAAAATGTAATTTTGATATATTGCTTGACCTCTTTTATTAATCTAGAAAATAGAAGATACCTGTGTTTGTTTTTTATTGAAAAATGTAAACAACTGTTTTGACAGACACGAGTATTTTAAAATTCATGTGACAATGTCAATTTGTATTCGGTTTGTGTGGCAAGGTTTGGGGGGTGAAATGGGGGGCTACAGGGGTGAGTTCTGTGAGAAGCTGCCAGAGGCTTTCCCCATGTTTGAGGGAGCCGATGCCAGAGGGCTCAAGGCAGATCCGCTGCTGGCCAAGGCCGAGCCCCCCAGCAACGGAGATGGAACCTCTGGGGCAACGTAAGAAGGGAGGAAAAAACCCAAATAACAACACAGCAGTTACAGCCAGAGCGAAGAGAGAGAACATGTGAGAGAAACAGCCCAGCAGGCCCAGGGCAGTGCAGAAGGAGGGTAAGGAGGTGCTACGGGAGCCAAGGCAGAGATTCCCCTGCAGGTGGTGAAGATCAGGGGGCTGTAACACATAATTAGGAGAGAATATGTGAGCTACCAGGGTAGGAGAAGGCTAATGGGGCATGTATTTTTTCAGTTCTAGTAACATCAAAAGTCCAGTTGAATTCAGTCAGTAGAAAGTCATCTGTACCAGAGAAAGTCTAATCTCAACCGGAGGAGGATGGGAGTCACCTCATCCTACTGGGATGTTAACCCTCTTCTGGAGGGCCTGGAGTCGACGACTTTCAGAGCTTCTTCAACCCCAGTTCCTGCTGTGGTGCCAGGGCTCTCTGAGGTATTATCCCAAGGAAAAAAAAAATATTTTTGTAATTCCTCTGCCTTAGTGTCTGAAAGCATGTGGATGGAAACATAGGCAGACTGATGTAGACTTACAGACATCAAGATATAGTGTTGTAAGTATGGTGTTCATATTGGGTGGAATTTTCTCTAGAGATAATAATCAAAAAGTTTCAAAACAACAGAGTAATTTCAAACTTTAATAATACATTAACTGTTGATAACGAAAGAATATCATTCTTTTTAGTCCAAAAAGTGTAGTTATTGATTCCAGATGGGTTCTTTGTAAATTTCTTAACACTTAAAACACTTAATGGACAAATCACACATGACAGACCATGTTTGGCTATAAAATGGCCAAAAAGCCCTGCAAACCCTAGTAGTAATTTCTCAGTGTTTACAAACAATGAAACATTGAACACATTACATGTTTATGTTTATTCTTCTACCTCTAGTGCCTGTAGCTGGTGTGCATTTTAAGAAACACCTGCCATGTTTGGAAGTGCTAAAGCAGAAGACATAAATTAAAATCCTTGATAATTTCTACTTTTTAAAAAGCATTTTACTTGGTTTAAATTGTGTAGTATAGATGTATGTTACCCTTTATCCTGCCAGTTCAAGGTGCAAGATGACCTCTGCTTCTTTTGGAATTTATTTTCCACTTGTAATTGCAATATAATTTCTATTATGCTCTTTATGCTCTTCATGCTCTTCATGACTGGCCTTTCACTTCAGCTTCTGTGTTACAGCAGTCTTTCATTTCTTCAAGTTTAATCAGCATTTCATTACTATTTTAATTACTGTAATACAGTGAGAATGTGCCATAGACTATAGTTGTATTTTTTTAATCAGAGCAGGCTTTTTAATAATGGTTCTTAGTGACTAGCTGCATTTGAATTTATCACAGGATGTGTTTTTTGTAGAGAATATTTGCAAAGTCTGGCTATTTCAGTTATGTAAATTTTTCAACTCTGTATTATTCAAGGCTCTATCCTGAACAGTTTTTTGGTAATTTTTTAATTTGTGGGATATAAACCAAGCAGTGTTAATGAAATCCATCGATATATGCAGAAAGTATAAGACCTTATAAAACTGAATAGAGAATGGAAGAGTTCCTAGAGAGCTTGTAGAGCATCTCTGAGAAGTACTTGGAAATCACAGTCTGAAAGAAATAATAGATTAAAAAATAATATCTCCAAGGTAGTCACAAAACTCCTAATAATGCTGATGAGGTAAACACATGGATAACACAGCTGTGGATTGAAAGAAATAGATAAATGCCCTGACTAAAAATAGTTGGTTTTCTTATCCAGAGAGAATCATAGGGACTGGGAAGCCACAGAAAGGTGACACAGGTAAAACTCCAGGAGCAAATCAGTTGAGTTGGTGAGACCTTCCCTGATTCATTACAGACGAATGAAGAGGTTTTGTCATGATTTTGTCTGAGACAGAGTTAATTTTCTTCCGAGTAGCTGGTGCAGTGCTGTGGTTTGGATTTAAGATGAGAATAATGCTGATACCACACCGATGTTTTGGCTGTTGCTGAGCAGAGATTACAATAAGTCAAGGACTTTTCAGCTTCTCATGGCTGCCCTGCAGGGTTTTTTTCTCTCAGGTTTTCCCTTCCAGAACAGGGTCTTTAGAATGCCATCAACTGCAGAGGAAGATACCTGAAGGAAGCTAAATTTAAGCTCTGTAAAGAGAGAAGAAGAAAATACTTTAAAAAAATATTTCTTTCCCAATGGCTACAGTTTTTCTAAATTAATCCTAAATTTAGGTAATTTCAATAGAATAGTATTTAAACTAAATAAGAGAACAAAGCACCTTATATGCAAATTGTTTTCAATGACTTTCACAGGAGACACTCTTGGCAAGGAATTGAAGAAAGCAGTATTCAGGGGAGCAGTTCAGAAAAATCCTCCCTTATCCTACGTAGACATCTGAGATATTTGCCTTCCTTGATCTGGACAGCTAAATGCTCATCCCATCCAGTGCTCCGTCAGGCCATATCCCAGTGCCTAATCCCGTGTAGCAGCCCAGCCTTTTGTGTGAATTCTGAGTGACCCTTGGGAGATCCATGCACACCCTGCAGAGCAGGAGCAGGCACAGTAACTTTTCAATTTCCTCAGTAATATCTCACCTTCCTTTAGACCTGGGTAAGATCTCAAACTTCCTTTGGGCTATTCTGTGCAAACTCACCCCTTTCTTAATTAAGGGTTACCATTGTGGGGAGAATTACTTCATGTTATGAACATTCCTTTTTAATCTCTTCTCAGAGCGTGCATGGGACCGAAGCCATGTAGTCCTTTGGCTGGAACTTGGAACAGTGCTTTTGGCTCATTTTATTGTAAATCCATTAAATACAAGGAATAACCATAACACTAAAATATGAGTTACTAAGGCAAACTTCAACTTCGTGCATGCAGTGCATATCCACTGTTAAGAATATAGAAATGTGAATACTTTAAGCATGGAAACATGGGAAAGGTGGAGAAAGTAGAATCTTGCCCATTCAGCAGCAAGAACACAAAGGATTAATTCAGCCATATAATCTAACTGTACATGGACATCCACTGCTCTATTGTGTGTTCCTGTGCTTGGACTGCCCTGGACATAGGTAATGCTTCTGAAGGGTTATAATTAGCAAAGAAAGGTCTGCAAAGACTTTTCTCAGTGAGCTAAGGCTGGACTGAAGAATAAATTAAAACAGAGCTCCACACCTGAGGAGCTTCAGGCATTTCTATAATTTCTATATTTATATAACTGAAGATTCTGGTCAGAACAAATGAAATACAACTGTTCTTTATTATTTTATTTTCTTCAAGCAAAGTATTTATCCCTTTTAAAATATTGAGCTTTTAAATAAGTTCAAAAAGACTCTGGTTGTCGTGAGATATTTTGCCAATATTAATATTTTTAATAATATTTTTTAAATTTAACAGATTGAGTGCAAGTTACTTATCTTTAGAAATAGTAGAGACATTTTCTGTTTCTTCATTTATCATGAAATAAGTATTCATGCTTTGTCTAATGTCCTTTATCAGAAAACATCCTAAAAATGTTTTTATCTTCGATCACTTTAGAACATTTGAAGAGTGAATTATTGCTTTATGAATCAAAAGTATCCTACAATCTTTGAAAATCATTAGACAGTTATAACATACAAGGGCAGCCCATGATCACTGAAGCCCAGTCCCTGAAAGCAAAGGCAGTATCAAACCACTGCGGTGGAACTTTGAACCTCAGGAGGATGATTGAAGATCTTGGCAGGTGTCATTTACTGTGTCATTCACCTTGAAGTTTCCCTGGCCAGACATGTGGTTACTTTACTAGCAAATTTCAGGCTGCCAGAGTAGACAAATGTTCTGTCTCTCCAGCTCACTCAGCGCATACATCCAAATTTATATTTACCCCCTTGGGCGAAAGTCAGTGCTATTATCCATCTGTCCTGTATTTTCTCCTTGACCTCTTCATGCTCACTTCCTGCTCCAATGGGATAGTTTAACTACCTGTGCAATTTCCTTTTATCAGCCTTAGAAATCTTACATGCACTTTCCAAATTCAGAAAAGCAAGAAACTGGAATCAGGTCTACTAGATGATAAATAATTCTGCAGCTAATGGCAAGTTTCACATGAAGCATGAAGGACTTTATATATGCCTTAATTCAAAAAAGTATATAGTTATATATAATGTATAAAAAAGTATATATATAATGGATTAAAAAAGTAAAGTAAAATGTATAGTTACATGTAGCTGTATTCTTAAAGCAAACTGCCAGTGTTTGTCAAAAAAAAAAAAGCTAACAGAGATGGTACACTGCTTTGTGTTAAACTCACACCAATTATATAAGTTCTTTTACTCACAGAATTACATTATTCTTTTTTGAAGAGCACAGCACAAAGAGCTATTGCTCATGTGAGACCTGCCCTTATTTCCTTTTGGTGTGCAGGACTTCAGTGAATCTGTTATGATCACCGTTTCCTATTGAACTGTCATGACGAACTTGGAGAGATACCATCCAGGATGCAGGTGTTCAGGGTCAAACGAGAGAGAAGGAAGTTCAAAGGCATTCCCTCCCACAATTCCTGATGCTGTAATGCCAGCACACTGTGTCACGGGAAGTCTCTGAAACACCCATGCGAGGGTGTACTCACCCAGTGAAACAGACATATTTCATAGCAGCTGAAAGTAAAAAAAAAAAATCAAAGAAAAAAAAAAAAAAAAAAAAAAAAAAAAAAAAAGAAAGAAAAAAGAACAGGTTTTTTTTCCTTTGGTAACTGCAAGAAAGAATTTTGTTCAGATATACTGGGAAAGCATGCTCTATGATAAGAGTCTTACACTTTGTCTTCTATAAGATTGTCGACCTCATCACTCTATCCAGATTTTCTCTCTAAATTGCTATAAAAGTTGTTCAATAAGATTGTCATCCTGGCTTTTATCCGATTGCATGTAATAGCTGGAAAACTCTTGAAACTCCTTATGCCCCTGTTGTTATCAAGAAAGCTAAAATTCTTTAAGATCTCCTGGGGGAAGGAGGGTTGGAATGAATTCTTCCTCCCCCTTCTCCCTGGAGACACACATAGCTTGTGCAGGTTTAATGAAATTTGCTAAGTTTTCTGTATGTGTCATTAAGCAGCTCCGTGAAACAATTACCGCGTTGTGCTGGGTGCTGCACAGCTATCAGTCACGGCCAAACAAGCAGGCAGCGTCTCAGTTCACATCAGCAGGTGATCTGTGGAAAGAAGCCCTGCTCTGCGGAGGACTGTTTGGGCTGCAGTGTAATAGAGATGTAAGGCGTTGTTGGGATGTCAGTGCAAATGCAAGCCATTATGTCATCTAATAACAATCCCTACTGAGGCCGTAGGCACTGGTGTTAATATCAGCACGTGGGTAGTAACCACACATAGTATGGGAAAACATGAAATACACCACCAGAACAAAGTATGTGCAATGAAGAACTTTTATGTAAGTAATATTTTACAGATACTGAGCCCAGAGGGAAGGTGATGCTTACCTTGCATAGCTGGATTTATTAAAAAAAAAAAAAGAAACAATTTTTTAACCAAATATCATATGAAAACATTCCCTGTACTGTAAAATAGCAAGGGAAAAATCACATTAAATCTTCAAATGTTGTAGAGAGACAACATCACTTTGCTTTGTTAAAACTGTAGCTAGTACAGGTTTTTTAAGGTACTCTTTTTGTGTGACCAACTATGTGATCGTGCATTTTATGTTCAGTTTCCAAAGCAGCACCTTAATGACCGCTGCCCAGGACTGTTGGCTTTCTCTAAATGTTCCCCGGAGTAACGTTTCACTTATAAGCATCATTTTAAATGTAGCCTTCTGTAGCATTTTCCTTGTGATCCTCAACCTCAGCAAAGAGGTTATGCTTTAAAAACATGTGGCAAATGCTGGCCACCTGTTAAGAGCTAATGATGCTGAAAGAAAGCCTGTTATGTCAGGACGTTTTCTTAGAGAAGGTAATAAAAAAGACAGAAATCCTTCAAGCTGGAGCAGCATTAACTTTAACCCGTTTTGGACTCCGCCCTTATAAAAGCTACTTCAAAGGTAGACATAATCCTCTTGAAAGAATTGGGAGAGGGTAAAAACGGGGAGGTTTTGGCATAATAATTGCAAATGTGCAATTTTCTGTGCAAGTTTTACACTCCTATCTAGAAGGGAGATTTATTTAATCTTCCTTTTCCTCTAGAGAGTACTGGATAATAAAAAGATCTATAGACAGATTAAGATTAATCTGTTCAGTAACTGTGGGTCTGTCTTTTCTGGTACACTTGGCATAGAACATCGTCAGCAAAATAGAATGGACAGTTTCCAAATCCACTTGAAAATTATACCACTATGGTGGCAGAGATATCTCTAAATTAGCAGACAAGAAAGACAGATTTACATTTGAAGAACTATATAAATGGATAAGACATTACAAATAAAGATGAAAATAAAGGTGAAAAAATCACTCCTATTTTCTGCTATCTCCTCCTTCAAGATTAAACATTTTTTGTAAGAGTATCAAGCAGATATTGAAATATTGTCTGCTTTAACTTAATAAAAATGCAGGATGAGGGGTTTTTTTATGTATTGAAATTTCAGTATGCAATCAGTAGATTTTAAGAGGAAAAAAAGAGGTGGGGTTAGGTAGAATTACATATTGCCAGAGAAACTGGATCCGTAATATTATAAATTTGGCTTAAAAATGCATTTTTTCCTTGACTCCAGATGCCACTAGCAAAATGGATAGTTTTGATCCACAAAGAGAAGAAAGGGTATGTTTGTGCCAACATGTGTTTGACATCCTTATTTTTGTTTGGCACCTTGGAGAACCAGTACTTCTCGTGGGACTCAGAGTTCAAAGTTAGGTGCCACTTCTGTAATTACATACAGATGCATAAGTCGGATTACAGCAGGCAAATGAAGGGCTCTTTTACATAACAAGGTGCATTTGTCTGTATTTCTTACTAATCAGTTACAGGGATCACCATTGTTTTAAGCACAAGAAGAAATTACAACGTCAAAGAATGTCTTGGCCAGTAACCTTTTGGAAACTTTTTTTCAGAGTAATCAGCTAAATAACATCCATTTATGTAAAGGGTCCTTTTTCTTTCTTGGGGAATTTATGTCTGGATGTAGGTTGTCTCATTCTCTCATTTGTATTCATCCTGAGTAATACCTTCTTCCATGACAGTCCAAGTGACATTAGCTATGTGGTGAGGCCAGTTAGATGATGATTGATAAATGCTTCTCCTCAAACTTCATGAATAATTCAGAATATAAAAACGAATATACAGCAAATTCTTGATTATATAAAATAAAGCTAGTTCAAAGAATTTTCCTGTCTTCAATGACCTTCATTTTCATACAGACCAAAAAATTCAGGTTTTATTTTATTAATATCATATTCAGTTTCAAACAGAAAACAAAGACAAAACATATGGCATTAGTATAATCCATAGAAATGCTGCACTTTGAAGCTCTAAGAGTTCTGCAACTGCTTTCAATGGAAGTATATATTCATAACCATAGATACGTGGGTTTGGAAGTAATGAACAGTAGCATTTTAAAATTGCATTCTAAAATTACATCTACTGAAACATAAGCAAAGATGTATTATTACAGCATCAGCAAAGAAACATTATGATTACTATTTTTAGCAGAAAATGTGACACTTGAGCCTGCAATTGTATCTTGACTGCAGCATCGTACATTGTATTGAAAAATTAATATACTCCTTAATTTCAACTCATTAAAAAGTTTTACATTGCAGTACTTTGAAAACTGAAGTGGTAAAATAAAAATATAGAAGGAAGTTGGTCTTTTAAAAACAAATTATTTATTCATCACATTTATAAATACTTCAGCTAATAATTTGCTAATTTCTACCTTATTTTTCTGTTAACCTCTTTTCTCAACTGAGTTTCAAGATGTTTTATATGTGTCATTCAGTAAATTTTATCTATTTTCTGTGGACAAGAGCAGTGAGTCTGGAAAGTTCCTTAGCCTCAACACATGAACTCAAACGTTCCTCCTTCTCTGGAACCATCACCAACAGAGGAAGAGAGGAGGCTGCATTTTCATGCTCTGCACTGAGTATTGTCAAAACTGGCACCTCCAGCAGAGGGAAGAGTCCCTCTGAAAACTGAGTGGGGAAATCTTTAACATCAGCACATTTTGTCAAAATGTTTTTAACAGGAGTACAATATACACATATATAAAACAAATATATAATACAGCACGCATCTATAGCAACAAGCCCTGAACTTCTAGCTAAAAGAGGTGTTGAATGCAAAATAGATTTTACCTAAATATATAGCATTTGACTTTGTCTGCAAGGACAGAATCCTCCATTAACTGTTGAATTCTTGCATAAGCAGTGTACTAAATTTTCCACTGAAGTTAGTGGAAACTATTCATCTATTATGTTGAAGTGGCAATTTAATGATGTAAAACTCTGTAAGAACATCAGCAATAACTCTGAATGAATGGGAAATTCCTGTCTGCGTCCAGCAAATGAATGCTGTGTCTGTTAAATATTATTTTTTATCAATGGAAGTACTATAAGAGAACGAGCAATCATCCGATACTAAATTCTAGACAACTGAGATGCTTCAGAGTCTAAATTTCACTTCAGCAGAATTTTAGGCCATCTAAAATGAAAATATATAAATGTAACCATGTGATTTCCAAAAATCCTCCTCCAAGTTTCCTATCTACGTATGCTTACATATTTTCTGTAAGGTTACTCTTTCCAATAAGGGGAAAGAATGTAACATGTTCTAAAAGCATTAAATGGCTTCTAAAAGCATATAATTTTCTCTATTTATGGTTTAGAACACTTAGGCATCTGTCTGATTGTCCATGGACCAGGTGTCCAAGTCTAAGTCATTTCTGTGTTCAAAGCTTAATACCTTACTTGCTAGGTAAATCCAGGAATATATTCTGGACCTCTGTAGTGGCCTTTCAGCAGTTCTAGTTTTATCATGTGCATATGTTAGTGACTGAAAACTCCAGTGAAAATCTAGAGCCATAGTAACTATTCCATGATCTCAACCACCTTACATAAACATTTCCCCTAAGATATCTGCCTTGCCTCACTTTGTGCTAAAATTTTTAAAAGCATAACATTTTTCCTGAAATATTCTGTAACTAAGGAATGCACATTTTATTGCAGATGTAATAAATCAGATCAGCATTTCTGTTGGGAAGTAATATTTCATGGGAACAGTAGCATAGAGACCTGTGGTAAAGTTCAGCCTTGTAACTCTTTCTCTCCTTGGTCTTTTTTGTTTAACAGAACAGGTGTCATCGACATTCAGAGCCAGCATTCATGCCTGAACAGCTACTTTCTAAACACATTTAAGCAAAAGACAAAAGCAGTCATTACTTCATAGTTTCTTTTTTTTAATGGAGTCATACCTTCCAGGGACAAGAGATAAATGAAGGTAAGATGAAACCTTTAGATGTTGTCTTCATCAGTGTTGACACTCTTCCTTGGGGGCTGACAGCTGCTAATGAATTAATTTTAAACATGACACACAAGAAGAACAAAAATGCTATTTTGATTTTGCTTCATTCTTGTGAAAAGAATAAGAAGAGCAAGTAGCATTGATCATAATGTGAAAGCTAATCTGTAATTTGTGATCAAATAAAAACATGAAGAGATTCATAACGAATTCTTCACATTTTCCCAACAAATGAAATTAATTTGGGGTTTTTGCATGAATTTGGACATTCTTCCTGTTCATAAGAAAATGTTGTAGCTATAATCAAACCAGTGATACAGACAGAATTTCAAATTTAGTGAACTGATTGACAAGAACTCAGGTATCGGCTGTATTCCCTTCACTTAACAAAGTCTTTTTATTTGGTTCTATTCTCCATCCCTAAACATTTTTCTTTTTTTTTTCTTTTTTTAATATTGATATTGATTAAACTTCTCTTAACACTACTCTTATATTGAGAATTTTACTTCTGATATAAGGAAAACATTTATAAAGGTTTTGCTTTTCAACAGAATTTGAATTCTTTGTTGAAAACACGGTGATCCACAGCCATAACTATACAGAATTGTCACTGAAATTTTCTCAAAATCATAATTTCAAATATAAAGCAACTTGGTCTTGTAAATTATTACAGTTTGTCCCTGTCAGCTGAGTGCAATTGTTGCCATGAATCTAAGGTCTGACTGTGGCCCACTGACCTACTCTTATTGGTAACATCTGTATGTTTAACTGTACATTAATTCATTCTTTAGCTAAATGAAGGACACATGACCACGATATATTCGTGAGAGGAATTGTTTATGACTTTTAATTGCATTACCACAATGTGCTTAGTGGCCAGTCCTGATTCCAGCCTTGCCTTCAAAATCTTTTCAGAAGACATGCGTAATATGCAAATATTTCACACAGTCAAAGGACATGGAAATAGAAGGGTTTTTTATAAGCTGAATACGTATAAAGGTGTAAAGTCATAATTAACTTCCATGCATTATGAAATGAAAGCATTCACAGAGCTCTTTCTAAATGATTTCCATATAAAGGTGCATGAAGCTTAATAAAGATCATATATATCCATTGTCCTCTGCAAAAAGATATCAGAGGCAAGATTGGAAGGTAGGGTAAGTGTGACCTAAGGAAGATACCTAAGTTTTGTCTGCACAAGAAATTGAAGAGCACAGTGATGCCATCTCAACATTACTGTACTCTGGAGAGTGGGGCAGGTCTTGGTAGATCTGGTAGATCTTGTGAGGAGTAACAAGCACAGCTCTGGTTTTCATTAGTAACACATCAGGGATTTCATTCAAATCCAGGGAATAATTTATTTAAGGCGGAGTCAGACATGCAAATACAAGGTTGTATGTTTTTCTGAAGGTGTAGTATACTCTGCTAGAGAGTTTGCCTGATATGGGTAAAACATCTTCCGAAATAAAGGTACTCTAAATTTTGTTGCAAAGAAATATGAGCCAGGTGGGTACAGCTGGAACTCAGATCCAGGTAACTAGAGAGGAACCTTTGGCTTTTAGAAAACGTGCCTGGGTATAAATATGTTTTCATAAAATTAGTGGCGGGAACACATGGGGTAAGTGTTCTCTGCTTTTCCCTTCTTAACCTGTCCATTGGTCAATCAGAACTCAATTTCATTTACACATTGTTAAATTGAGAACCAGCTTGTACAATTCAGGCTGTTGCAGGTATATTTAACTCTTAATGGTGATTTAGGCATAAAGGAGGTATAAAGTTGAAATACCATGAATAAAAGAGATGTTAATATGTTTCAACTTAAGAACAGTCGTAGTAGGGAATTTAGGCTAATAAGTGATAAATCCAGAAATTAGGCAGACAGCAAAATTTTTGAAAGTTACAGTAAAATACCTAAAAATGCATATCTATCTATCAATCCATATATATATAAAATATATATATGATCTGTAATTTAGAAACCAGCATAGAATCAAATTTGCTGTAATTTTGCCAGATTGGTTTTTAAAAAGATTTTATTTGAAAGCATGAGCCTAAGTTCCTTGTTCTTCCCTTTCAGGTGGGATTGAATTTGAAGCAGAAAAACAAAATCAGAGTTTTCCATGTTAGACTCCCTCCCCCTCCCCCACGTCATGTTTCTATATGTACACCATTTCTTGCTATTCTTTGCTTTTTGATGAAATTCAGGAAGAAAATAATGGGATAAAAACTTGCGAAGAATTAACTCTGCTGACAGAAATTGCTCACAATTTACTTAAACGTCTTTCTTTTTTTCTGCAATGTAAATTCTAAATGCACTCAGCAATGGAAAAAGAATGTTTTCAAGTTCCTGCACTTTTCTGAAACAAATCTTGCTTGTGGGTAGTTATTTTGTGGACTCCGTTTAGAAAAGGGTCCTTCCTCTTTCTGATGCTCTGCTGGTGACAGCAGATCCTACAACAAATTTGATTCACAAAGGTGCCATTTAAAGAAAAAGTGTTTCATGGGAATATTTTTATATATATTTCTGGTTTTTGTAGAATGCCGTTTCTATGTGCAGATACTGACTTTTACAAGTCTATAACTTCCTTACACTCAGCTCTGATCTACATCCAGTGTTCCTGCAACTTTTTGCCATCATTGGAAGAGAGTTGCAGTTTTTTCTGAGCAGGCACTTTTGATGTAAAAAGCTGTGTGCTGGACTCGCACATTTGATAGAGATTATTTTGTGCCCCTTTTTATTGCAAGCAGAGATTTGAAGTAATAGCAGCCATTATTAGAGAGAATGGAACATAAAATAAACTTTTTATTGCTCTAGAAACAGTTTGTGATTCTTACCTTTCCATAGTGATACATGAGATTTCTGCATGCTTTGGCAACAGATATCTTATAAAACATTGATTTTTTCAAACATCAGGCGAGTAGATGCCCTTTTGTGCTTATATTTGCAAGAAAGAATCATAAACAGTTTAAAAACTAAGCAGTTAGGCAGCATTTAACTGTTTAAACCAGCAGTTCTATCCTTTTCAAAACAACTGTATTCTTGTCAGCTGTAGGAAAATTTACTGCTAGAGAAAAGTGTCAGGCGTCACATCTATTGCTGTTAAGCTTCATATAAATGAGATCACACCTTCTGATCTCTTCCTAGCGATAGTGCCAGTGCTTAACACTTTGCTCAGAAGTTGTGACAGGACACAGTATGATTTTAAAGTCACACAAGCAGTACTATAATCTCTCTCGTCCCGGACAAAAAATCACGAAAATGTAGATTGTTCGCAGACACGGCTGTACTGAGTGAAGGAGAAATGTTACTCCAAAAAAAGGGAAGTAAATGAAATTTTGATGGAGGAGACACAGAGTTTTAGCCCTCCCCTTGCACACTTTGGGATTGAACCTATAGTATTGAATAGATATGATGCAAAAAAATTACTCCTAATTTCTTGCCTTCAGCATTGAGTTATAACATTGACTGTATATTCATCTTGTTTCCTATGTTTTGTGCTTCAAAACCTAGAGCCTCAAAAGATACAAACTGACTAAGATGAGTCAAACAATGCCTTTTTTTCCCCTCTCTCCTTTTTTACTCTCCAAAACTTACACCTTCATCCACTGCTACTCTCACTCCTCACAATCTTTCTGCCCTATGCACTGAGATTCAGATATAGAAAAATAACTCCTTTTGCTGTTATGTCCAATGTTCCTGGTGTTTGAGAACCCCAAGGTAATATTTTTCAAACACATAAGAGAGAATCCTTTTCACAAAGATTGAAAGATTGTATAGTCTAAAAGACAGCAATAATGAAACAGCAGGACATGGGAAGACACTAGTGGCAGTAAATATAAGGTGGTTTGGGGCCTTTCCTTTTCCCTTTCCTTTTCCTTTTCCTTTTCCCTTTCCTTTTCCTTTTTCTTTTCCCTTTCCCTTTCCCTTTCCCTTTCCCTTTCCCTTTCCCTTTCCCTTTCCCTTTCCCTTTCCCTTTCCCTTTCCCTTTCCCTTTCCCTTTCCCTGCCTTTCCATCCTGTACTATGGAATTGTAAGGACCAGTTTAGTTATGAAACCAGGGAGAGGAACATATAATGCATAAAGTAAGCTGGTGTTCAAAAGTCTTTTCATCAACTCCTGCAGCTGCTCTGCTGAGTTTAACTTCCATTTAACTTGTGATTGCTACTTCCACAGTTTTGCCAGCTGGGAACAAATCGTTCCACTCTTTGATGTTGGGACTTCAGGTAGCAGAGAGCATCCTGCATGATCCTGGGCATACAGCACAAGAGCAGACACCCCTCTTGGACCCCATTTTACTCCTGCCTCTCTCCCATTATTATTGACTCAATTAATTTTCTAACTGTACTGTGCAGGCTCAGTTTCTGAGTGCTACTCCCTGCATTTTATTTTATCTCTCAGCCTATGCTTTCATTTCATTTTTTAAGGACTTAATAAAAGGCAAAGGCTTACTTTTCATTGAAGAGAAACTGGAGGAGGAAAATGTGTCAGGAAATATCTATGTGGCATCAGTCCTTTCCATATTATAAATAGCACACATTCTTAGTGAAATAAAGCATTTACGCCCTCAGAAAGAAATCTGATCACTCATGGATTAAAAAGGAGACATCTCCTAAACTTGCCAGAAAGTGGCTGATGGAAAAAATAAAAGGGTGGAGATAGAAGTTCATTCTTAGGTTAGATTCCAAATGCAATGTAAGATCCTGAAAAGCATTTTGCATTTATCTTTCATAGCTGAGACAGTGTTCTTGCTGCGCGTATAAATCTTTAATCGTGAAGACTCTAATTCCCTCTTCCACACAGACCTAATAACATATTAGTTGTTTTTCGCCCAGTGACTTGTGTGTTTAACATTGCATTTTTGTGGAACAATGAGACTCACAGCGATCTTATTTAAACCGAGAACAAGTCAGGGACAGCTCTAATCAAATCAGTGCCAGTATGACCGTAAAAGACAGAGATGAACAAACCTCCTGAGTTTTAATGTTGAAAATGCACCTTCAGTAGTGTTAGCAAAGAAGAAGTAAGATAGATGGGTGGCACTAAAAAACAGAGGACCTCATGCTTATAATGGGATTACAATTTAGATTTTCAGAATACTTTATGCGGATTTCATGAGATCATTTCTGCCGAGAAAAGTCAAATTGCAAAAGGCCAGCGAGACAGCAACTGTTGTTCTATGCCCAGGGGCATGAGAATTGCTGCTAAACTGCTTAATCTTGTCTGATTTTCAAATTTTGTGTGATTTCCTCTGGTTTATTGCTGGTAAGAGAAAGTGTATGTGCATTAGAGATCAGTTTTGGTACAGTTATCGAAATGAATCTCTTTCATTTTAATTGGACAGTTTCATCTTTGGTGAGTGGTGAAGACGAGTTCAGTCCTTTTGCAATGTCATTTTTGACTTCATCTGTGATCTTGGGCCTTTATGCTGCTGTGTGGTAGTAGGTAAAGATGATACTGATGTTTTGTGCTTCACCATCACAGCTATCAGCACTCAGACCTAACGGACTTGCAGACCTTCCCTTTAGTGAACAGAGGAAAACTCAATCCTCACTTCCTAAAGAAGCGGAATGAGACCTCTCACATATATTTAGCAAGTGCACTTCATATGTAGGTAAAGATAATGCAAAAGCAGGCTATAAAACTCTAACACAGTGTTATCTAGTGCTTTCTACGGCATAAATTTGTGTAAATCTGAGTTAATCCTCCTACAGTCCCATTAAAGTCAAAGAAGAGATACACAACAGACAGAACTTGATTCCGCTGGCCTGATCTACACATTTATCTTGGGATTGGATGAGCTGCTCTTTGGAGTCAGTTTTTTATCTGCACTGACTGTGAAAGGGACTTAGGATCCCTAGCTCACACACTTCAGCATTTAATTTTTAGATGTCTAAGATATAACACATGAGTTCCTTCCATTATCTCTACTTCCAGCATAAAACTGTTGGGTTTTATTGCTTCATCATCATTCTTTGAATATTTGTCATTTTTACATTGTTATTATAACCTTTTCTTTCACTAACATGTGGAATTCTCCAGTAATGACCTGAACCTCCAGGGAGACATGCTAATAAATGCAATTTGCTGCAATATTTCAGTGGAATATTTTCATTATAAAATTCAGGTTTAACAGCTTTTACTCAATGCTTTCACTGCTAATTTCAGTAGTCAGCAAAGGTTTTCTGTGTTCAAATCAAACCTGAAACACTCCCTTGACCTGTTTGTCATTGGAATCCAAGTGAAATTACAGACCACCAATTAAAAATCATTTAAGTGCACTGGTTTATTTTGCTTTGTAGGGTTTTTTTGTGTGTTTTTGCACAGTCAGTCTTTAACACATGTGGTTTTGTAATTGCAATATGCTGGGAAAGTTCAGAGTGCTCATTGGCCTTTTAGCTCCTACTTCCACCTGTGTTCTCATACATTCGGTGTTAATAACTTGGGCTGTGAGTCACACCAAATAGCTGGCTGGGAGCTTGCACTTGTATTTTCTTTGAATTTGCACCATGTCAAATCTTTTCTTCAGTTTCTAAGATCCAACAATAAAACATCACAAGAACTGAAGAACTACCAGGAAGTGTCCCCTCAGACTGATGTTTACTCTTCGACTATACTTTTTACCTCTGCATGTAAATTATCCACTCCGTAAAGCAGAGCCCCATGATGTGTTTGTGTCCTGGCTAGAATGTGGAGGGCCTGGTTTTCATAAAGGACTTTAAATTTAGACTAACAGTAATAAACAATCACAACTACTTTCCATATTTAATAGATTATCCTTGATTAACCAAGCAATAACTATTCATCTAGTTTTGAAGACAGAAATAAAAGAGTGCCAATGAGTCATGGGCCAGCATACGTACCTGGGATGTGTGAGACCAGAGTGTAGCTGTATCCTTCAAATCAGAGAGAGAAGGTTTGTGGGTGCTTGCACAGCATATACTGGATAGTTTTTTATTTCTTTCTCTAATCAGATATGAGACTGAAACATTCCTGCATATGCTTCTTTTCATTTGATTGTCAGTACCAACTGTATTCATAAAAATGCAATTTAATCTATGCCCGGATGAATGTTTCTGCCTGCTTTTCTTCCTTATTAATGTGAAATAATGCAATTCTAGGAAAATTGAATGCTATTTTATTTCAATATTCCAAAGCATGTGATTTGTAAAGACCAAACACAGAGACTGTATAAACACTGTTTTAAAACATAACATACGTATTGGATAAAACATGTACACATAGAATTTTATCCCTCGGTAGATAAAGTCTCTGGAAAATCAGTTTATCTGACCCATTTCCTCTTAACCCAGTTTACCCTAGATCTTAATAAAGACATTCACACTACACATGGACTGACCAATTTCTTAGTCCCTAGGTATTTTGTAGTAAAATCCAGTTTTCCATCAGCAAGCTGTTAGAACGTCCACCTGCTTTTCTGTGGTCCTGTAAAAGTTGCCTTGACAGAAGACTTTATTCTTCACAACCTCTCTTCCAACTGCTTGGTTTTAACCCTCTATCCTGAACACATTTGGTACAGCAGTATCATGTGGGGAGTGTTTTCCCTCTCTAAATATTCAATAAAACTACTTTTCAAGGTATTTTTAGTGCAGAACTAATTATTGGTTCCTATTTTTTTCACAGTTTTACCTGTGTCATGATTACTGTTATTAATACTGGTTCGATTACATTAGATAGTACTACATTTTTTCAAAATGAATTAATGAAGCCTTGCAGGAACCAAATCAACTCAAACTTTGCAAAAGGACCTAAAGAGGGTACCTGTACACTGAAGCACAGAAGTGCTTTTAAGTGTCACAAGTCACACAATCTCTGTCATAACCACTCTTGATTATTGAAATTACTTTGTACATATTCTGTAATTGTTGACTTTCTGTAGCACTGAAGTACCTACAAAAAAATTTCCACAAAGACATAAGTTAAAATGGAAAACTTTTAATCCAAGCGAAAGTTTAAAAAAAGCAAATTTAGAAGCTATATTACTATTAGGTATTAATAAATGAAACTAAGTCATCATGCAAGAGTAGGACACTAAGGAAAATTGAGATCTGGTGCCCTAGAGAAACATGCATAATGCAGACGTACTCCTGGCAGCCAGATTTTTATCAGTTTGTGTGTCTCACCCTGTGATCATACTTCAGCCAAAGGAAAAGCTCTTTGCAAAACCCTGAAAGGCTTTTGCCTCGTAATTGTGGCTTCTCTTCCTTTCTTCCAGCTTTGACAATGCCATTACTTTACTAATTATATACAAGGAAATGATATACAAAAATTTACCATAAGTGTGTAGTTTTAGAAGTGTATCTTATTTGGAAATCAAATTATTTAACTTTCATTGATTAATATTATTTAAGAAATCAAAGAAGGGAAAATAAGTCTGGTCCAAATCTTCAAAGTATTCCATCCCTTCTTTCCCAGTGAACTACATTCTTCATTAACTCAGATCAGTTCAGTTTTGTTTGAGCTTGTTAAAATGTGGAAACTGAAATTCTAATCTTAATTGCCTTTCTGTTGCTGCATTTTAGATAAGACTGTAATTTATCCTCCCTTTTTGGAGCTGAATTAAGTGCATTGTGAGAGAGACTGTACTACTTAGCGAAAAAAGTACGGGACCAGACTTAGGGAGTTCCTATTCCCAATCTTGGCATTAGAGTGAGTGAAAGACCAACAGATTTTTTAACTGTTCAATTAAAATTTCTTTTTCACCTGTCAGTTTTAGTTTTGTCATTTTGATTTGCATAAATCATTTGTCACAATTGAAAAACAGAAGCCTAAGGAAACACCTGCATGGTAGGCACTCATTGCTCCCGATTAAGTTACTGCTTCCTCCAGGGTATTCCCGTTTAGTTGTTCGTGGTGGATTTTAAGGATGACAGTGGTGTCTGGCCTTCTAGATGATTAATGAAGAAATATTATTGATATTCTCCTTCTGCTCAGTTTTTGACATCTCTCTTCCTTTAATAAACAACTTGTCCCTGCGAGGAGCTCGCGAGTGGTCAGCTCTGCTCTGCCCTGCGCGCTAAGTGTGTAAGCGATCCGCATTCCTCTAACCTGTCAGCATGCACCACTCAAACCTGATCCAGATCTGCCTCTTTCTTCAGTAAAGCAGGAGCAGCCCCTTTGAAGTCAGTGAAATTCTTCTGGTTTCATGTATGGGAAAAGAAAGAAGAATAAGGCCTTTTGTCTTTTCCAGGGCAGCCATGCTGCTTAATAAATCATTATATCAGCAGTTGTTTTTCACTGGGGAGCAGCACAATAATTGATGCCACTGTCCAGAAATCCACAGAGGCTATTGATCAGGCCGGCTTGTTAGCATTGCTGTAAACCTATGGCACAGGACTGGAACAAATAGTGCTGGAAGAAATGAGAATATACAGTCATTTGCAAAGTGTATTTTAAAACATTTCAAAAAAATTGAATTACCCCTTCTGTTTGTATTTTGTATGCTGTTCCTGCAAATATATCTCTTTACTCACAGAGGGCACCACAGCCAAAATTAACATTTCTGCTTACAAAGCAGGATACCCTGCAAACATTTTATTCTGTTTACTAATTGTGAAGATTAACAATTCAGATCTGAATGATCAAGTACATGCTATGCAATTAAAAAAATAAGAGGAACATGGATCATGAGACTGTCATCCTTTAAAAACAACAGCTAGGGGAAATTTCTGACCTGAGAAGAACACACTTTTCTAATTCAGTCATATTTTCACAGGCTTTTCATTTGGAATTCATCTGAACAGGTTTGTAATAAAGTTTATAAATAAAAGTTAAAGATGTAAATTCTCTTGAATCCCACCTATCCAACAGTATTATCTCTTGAAGACTAGAGACAATCAAGATTTTCTTTCACATTTCTGAAAACAGAGTATCCAAACAACACCTAATATTTGGTGAAATGTAAAGATAAGCTAGTCAGTCACTAATCAGCAGTATTATAAGAGAATCTCTGACTATTAAAAAAATTCTGTGTGTGTAACAAATATGCTTAGTAAAACCAGAGGGTGGTTAATGAAGCATTCAGTAGTAGTAGTAGTAGTAGCATGTTCAGAAGAGAGTTGTGACTTTTTGATGACGTGGTTTCATTGGAAAGAGCTGACGTGAAATGAAATTAAGCAAAAGAGGACTTCTACAACTCTGTGGAGAAATCATACATATTCTTTCTATAGTCCAGCATTTAAACCAGTTCTCTTGAAAGGGTGTCCTGCCTGCCTAATGAGGATGTGAATGTGACTCTCTGTACCATATATGTGATTCAGGGGTCAACCTTTTGCTGCTTTCCAGGAAACTATAATTTTGATTCATTCTGCCCCATCCCAGTCTTATTTTTTTAAATTATTTTTGTTCTAAATGTAAGCAGGTATGAAAATCATGATTTTTAAATTAAAATTTTACATTCATTCCTCAGCTAACCATAGAAAATGAAGCAGAAAATAGCTACCAATACATGAAATTTATGTCCTGGAAATCACTGTTTTCACTTGTGCAATAGAGGAGGGGCATACAGGTCTGGAGGAAAAGAATGCTCATTAGCCAAACACTATCACTGATCATCCTGGAGAAGATTTATTATTTCTTTAAATTGTTATTCTGAAACACAAGCCAGAAGATAGTCCTTGCTTGACTCTGTCTCCTTATTAGGGAGTTGTCTGTGACAATTTATGAAGCAACACCTGCGCTGATAACTCGCTGTCCTCCCACTTCCTTCCTCCATTTGGCTGTTTGCTCACCTGTTACTCGGTATCTGACTCCCCATTTAGAGATTCAGAGGCTATGGTTTATTTTTGTTCATTTTAATGAGAGACCATGGTTTATTTTTGTTCATTTTAAGGAGACTCTTTAGAGGAGACTTTTAAACAGGATTTCCTAGGACTACTGCAAGAAATACAATATTTCTATTTCTTCTGCAGCAGAAAAAAATGTGATCATTAAGGATAAAAATTCAGAAAACCCAGCCAAGGAATTAATTTAGTAAAAAAAGAAGGAATGGACAGTAATCATAACTGCAGTTTTCCTGGTATTTTGATATATAGCACACCTGCAAGCCAGAAAACCAGTGAAAATAACAGCAATTGCTGGGATAAAACTTTTTTGGGTGCTACAAGGAAAATAGCATTTATATTCACTCTCTGTGAATTCACTGCCTAGACCAGTGTGTTGTATGAACAAATAGTTCTCTGTGTCCTGACTGAGTTTTAGTGCATTCTGACAGTTCATGCTCCTGATTGTAATGGAGCTGAGTAGCTTTTTGCAGCTGTTTGTTCAGCAGACCCCAAAGCTCTCCTCCCAGGGTCATTACTAATTCAAACAAGCCACACTCAAAACCAATTACATGTCTGCACCTTGGAACAACACAGACCTAATTGTAGACCTACGTGCCTTCTAGGCTGAGGGAAAGAAAAATCTAAAACACATCAATATGGACTATCCCTGTTCCATGTGAAACCCTGGGCCATTTTTAGTGTGTATCCCAGAGGCTGCACCAAGTGGGTGCAGGGTTCCTAACGGGAGAAAGAAGTGGAGCAGGTGATTTGGAATTGCTGCACTGGGAAAGTGGTCTGTGTGTGCTCCCGGGAGATCCTGAACACACAAAAATGCTTGGTCTTCTTATGGATCGACAATGAGACTCCTCACAAAATAATTAATGGCCAAGGTCCCCATTTCTGACAGCTCCCATCAAAACTGCAGGCAGCTGGCACAGCTGGCACAGCCTGGGCAGAGGGGATAAAATAGATATGGCCTGCCAGAAGAGTGGTAAAAGGATATAGCACTGGAACTGTGTTTGTGCAATAAGGATAGTAAAAAAATACAGTTGTAAATAAAACCCAGTAATAAACATAACTCTAAATATGGTTTTGCGGTAAATTTCATAGAAGAGTGAACTGTAGGGAAAAAGAAAGAGTACACTAATATGCAGAATTGTGTGATACATGAATTAATTAGTATTCTTTGCACCCAACTTATATCATCCTTCCACTTCTATTATGTAGAAAAAAAAAATTATGATCATACTCTTTCTTGTTCTTTTTTATGTTCTAAAAATAATGAAAATATGACGGTATATGATGGTGTAATTCCGGATAGAATGACTTGCTTGTCCATTAGTAGACAGATGACCGTCACAATCAGCGACCACAGTTTTTCAGAGTTATACATTTACTTTCATTTTCATAGAATTTGTGAGGAACATACGTTGTTACAAGCCAGAAGGTCTCTGAATTTGGGCTGTTTGGAAGAGAGAATTTTATTCTTTTCACTTTTCTTCTGTCTCTGATTTGCTTTTTCACTTTATCACAAACTCTGTGGTGTCATTGATTTTTTTTTTAACCTGAAATTCATTTTGTCCCAGTTACTGATAGTGTTTGGTGAAGCTTTACAGAAAGATTTCAGGGTATTCCAAAAATGTTTTTATTGGCCTAAAAGTGTGCTTTTGCTATACCCCTACTGGCCATAAAAAATCTGTGCGACTATCCTGAGGTTTTCCATCCTGGATTTTTACCCAGCCCACTGAAAATGAGACATTTTTTGAGGGCAATACAGAGGTGATGCTTGCAAAAAGGATATGTGCTGTCTACGGTCACAGGAGTCACGCACAACACACAGCGTTCGTGCGGGGACAGGAGTGACAACAGTGCAGACTGGGATAACTGCAGAGGAGTGGTAATTAGGGCACTTGCCTCCACAGCAAACTGCAAACATAAGTTTGCACATGACCAAAGGATGAACTTTCTCTAGAAATGCAGAGAAATATTTCACCATCATTTGCTGCTGGTTTGGAGAGAATGCTACCAAGATAGATAAACTTGTCAAGCATGTTAAGTTCCTTTGATCTTGTGCCATGGCATAAATGTACAGCTTAATGATTAACTCTTTCTTCTTATTAGTCATTTTATTACCTTTTCTTCCTTTCATATCCTGCTTTGTACACTTTCTCTCAAAATTTATTGAAAGTGGGCTTACTGAAACACTGCTCAGCTCCTGAACTGTTCAAAGATTAAGATTCTAAAGTTGAATTAGAGGAAAATCGCTGACAAAAAGATGCTTGTCCTACAACAGAAAATAAAAATCTAGTAAAGGATTGATCCTCTAGGAGTTGTTGTTTTTTCATAATCTCTTTGCAGTTCCTCCAGAATTTTTTTCTGATGTACCACATTAAACCTAATATTGAGTTCACAGTGATATCTCAGTTGCAGATCAATTTTTACCAAGTGTACTGACCAAGTCTCTCATAATAATTCATTTTCTACAAAAGCTACAAAAACTTTGTAGTCAGCTGGATGAAGTGTTAGAAGAACCTCTGTAAAATAACTTTATTTCTTTTGCCTTCATAATAACAGTTTTGTTTTCTGTTTCAAGGAAGAAGAAAGTGATCCGGCATCAACCTCTCTGGTTTATACAAAAGCACAGCTCCATGTTTATATTTTTCACAAAATGTCTGCTAACTTATAGTCTGCTTGACATACGTGGTTATTCACATTCAATTTTCCAAATCAGATTTAGTTCAAGCTAGCACAGAACATGGAAACTCAACTGTTCTTGTCAACTTTTCCTTCAGCAATGGTCTAGACAGTTAAAGGAAACGAAAGCTGTTCCAAATTTGTATTTGTTGGTATGTGAAATAGAATGATACTGAGGGATGACATGGAATTCCAAGCTGATGCATAACAAATATAAAATATATCTAAGAAAGAGTAAGTTAAATCCCTTCATCTAAAGGACAAGAATTTGCAGTTATACCTAAAGATTGGATAAGAAGATATGCTAACCCAATATGGGGTTTCATTTGGATTGTGATTTAACTGTGCAGGGAAGTTCAGTTTAAATTCTGGCCTGTTTTTATAAGACTTTTGAGTGGGTTTGCCAATATTAAATATGCCAATCTTGCCAGTATCTATATACAGGATAAACCTGATTGTTTATCAGGTTTGAAACGAAGTTTTCACTTGTGTTGATTGATTCAAGATTCTTGAATATTCAGTCCACATTGATTTTTCTCTTAATAAGTCTGATCTTGAAACTGTTGTAACTCAGTACTTTAGAGACAGCAGCAATCTTTAATCAGATTCAGAATATGAGGAGAACAACTATAGTATCACTGCAGAGAATAATAAATCCTCATTTCTCCTAATTTTTGTAGTTACGTGTTCCTCTATGAAGTAGTTTATATGTCAGGCCATTTAACTAAGTCATGGTTTTATCACTGACACAAAATATGGGGTTGAATCTTTAAAATTTAGAGTTGAATGTAGACAAACAATGAAAAAATTAATCTCATGAGTTAAATCAAATTAAATGCAGTTCAGAAGAATCTATTAGTTTAGTCTAATTTAACCTTCTTAAACAGGCAAATTAAACTTGGTGACCATCCTACTTTTGTAAAAGTTTGGCCAACATCCTGGTAGGTATCTCCATTTCTTTCCATAGCTTCTGAGGTCATGTGTATGGCAAATAACATCAACATCTGGGAAATGGCAGAATGATATGCTAACTTCTCCCAGCAGTAAGAAAACAGAGCACATTTAAGAGGCGATAAAATGGGGAAAAGAAACCAGAGTAGAAGGAAGAAAGGCAAAATGTGGATAAGAGAATATGAGAAGACAGTCCGATTTGAAAGATAAATATCATCATACATTTCAGCTTGTTCTTTGGATTACACACAGTATTTTTTTAGTAGGTTTGTACTAGAGAAAGGCTCATTTTGGTGTGTCTCATAGGAAAAGCTCTATTTTGTGGTGGCTAGTTTGTAACATAATTTGAAGAATCAGAAGACTGTTTTTCAGAGTGCTCAATTCCGAATGAAAATAAAAAGAAACAAGAAATTTCAGCATAAAAGAAGGGTCCAGGATCCTGGAGACCAGCCCCAGAAACCTGAAATTCACATGCTTATATTTCATAAAGCTGTATCATAAAACTTTAAATAAATTACTCACAAATTGACCCACTTATAATCGATGAGGGGACTGTCTTCATCCTTACTCCTTTTGGAAGGACATGTATTTTTGTCCCATCCTCTCCTTGCTTGTACACCACAATTGTAAGCAGTCATCTGTTAAGTATTCAGTGCAAGAATAAACCAATATTATCACTTCCCTTTGCATGATCAAGAACTGCTATCACATTATGGACATGCTTGCCCCATGTGTTAATACTTTGGCACCTTACTCTGCACAGCAGAGGCAAAGCAGATTTTAGGGCAAGTGCTAATTGAGGGAAAAGGGGAGATAATTAATAAAATCTTCCTTATGAAGGCAGAAAGGGACTTTTACTATGGGTAAAACTGTGAACAAAAGTATTTCTGTGGGGGCGTATAAAGGATAGAGATATTAATGATGGTGTCTCTGTTCTACTTCATAATAGTAATAGAAATATCTTTGTAACATTAAAATATATGAAACGTTGGGTTTAAAACGCATGTGTGTGTGTGTGTATATATATACTTATAAGTTTACACAGGAGTATGCTGTGTATCCTTGTTCCCCAATGCTATTCTCTGAGATACCTTCAACCCTTTCACCACAATTGTATGCATCCCCTTTTCAGACATATAAAACAGGAGAACACACTTGGGGGAAAGAGGAATTTCTTCTGACTCCCTTAATGTTTCACAGATTGGATTTCTGTGGCTTTTTCCTAACTTCCTTTTCTGGGAAACAAGGTAC
Source organism: Callaeas wilsoni (assembly GCA_013398955.1). Taxonomy (NCBI): domain Eukaryota; kingdom Metazoa; phylum Chordata; class Aves; order Passeriformes; family Callaeidae; genus Callaeas; species Callaeas wilsoni. The sequence goes on from VWPU01017220.1 coordinate 209,513, forward strand.
CAAGTATATGGGATGTTTTAACTCTGCATTTATCTGACAAGAATCTAACCTGCATGGCAAATTGTTAATGTCTAATAGGAGTTTGTTCCAAGATGTTTTATGTCAGTACTACTATACCGGAGCAGGAGAGGCAGTGTGACATGAGCATTGCAGTGTTTTCGGTCCCCTCCTTGCACAGGATCAGATTAAGTTCACTGCATAATTCATGGTTGTGTGTTCCACGACTGCCATGTAAGAGTGGATCTTTTGGTTCACCTCCACCTCAGTTTGTTATATCAAACAAGTCATATTTGCTTTTGAATTGCAAGGGAAAACTGAGTGAAGAGGAATGCAGAAATACTTTCTAGGGACCTTTTATTCTTTAAAAGGAAGCATGAAATCAGAGTTTTGATTGCTCAAGTGCTGTTTACCATTTCATCTATCTTGATAGTGCAGTAATTTAAGAGTTCTCAACATCTTGCTTCAGACGCTTAAAGACTTGGAGTATTTGTCCCAGCTGAACTTTTTAACTCGTGCAAGGGGGACATGAAAACAGTGACCTAGCTCTGAAATAATCTTTTTAAATCAGAAAAATGTGCACTGTATGACTGAAAAAAAATTTCTGAGTATCAAAATGGGAATTATGAATCAAAGCTCACGGGCTCCAGTTTCCTCTAAATGAATAAGAAATTGCACACGACAGGATATGCATCAGCTGGCCAGTGTTTTTAAAATTTGGGTGCAGGGTTGTGCCTTAATATAACATGTTATATTAGCATGTAGTGTGCGTATATTGGATGATAAATACAGTCCATGGACTTACTAAACTTGTAAAACATTTTATTGTTAGAGACGAAAAAGCTACATGCAAATTTAGAAAATGTTGAAAATCTTGGTTTAGAAATAAGCATGTGCTGTAAGAAGGAGTGGTAAGGGAAATTTCAAAGTTACTTCTACATACAGTAAGAATTTATGCACATTGCTTTTTCCTACTCCCTCTAAACCAGCAGTGCTTCAGATTCAAGTTACTTATACAATTTTTCCCTCCAGTTCCATTATGCCTCTCACATCCCAGTTACTGAGAAATGAGCACTGTTAGAGCAGATTTTTAAATGCAGAATTTGTGTCTCCATAAAAACACTAAGGAATATGCAGGAGGGTTAGATGAGATGATCTCCAGAGGATTTTCCAACAATAAAATCCTATGATACCCTGAAAAAATCAAAAAATGTCCTTGCTTGGATGTAGACTACATCCCCACACACCTCTGAGCTGTAGGAATGCACACTTAATTCACCACCACCTTCCCTGTTCCACAAACATTCACCACAGTGATTTACCCATTAAAAATGGGAAGTCTTCACACAGGTCTTAACCTAACTATGTGGTAAAAACTAATAATGTAAAAAAATAGAGCTACTACAGGGTTATTAATATTCAGATATATATAGTTATTTCAGTTACTGGTTTCAATTATTGATTAAGAAACAGATGCAGCCAAAAACCACCGACCTGCCAAAATCACAACTGTACATAGGATTCTATTTCCCTTCTTGCATAGATTTTTCAGTACTTCACTTTTCAACACCTAACAAAACTTTTCTCAGGAGAAAAATTAAATTTAAGGTTATAATTTTGCATCTGAACAAAGCTTCATTAGGTTGCATTCAGTCATCTTTGAGTATTCCTTCTCTTTAGGTGTAAATAACCGATGGTTTTCATGTGGGCTTGACGCAGTCGCTGTAAGGAGTTCTGCAGATCTTGTTTTTCTCTATTACCTTATACATGTTGATATTATAACTTAATTTCAATTATCATTGCAAAGATATTACCTACAAAAAAATCTACTTTTCATAATAACAGCAGACAAGGAAACTGATAGACAAAAGCAGCAATATTAGTAATGTAGAAATTACATACATTGTGATGATTTCATCAGTGAAGAGTATCTCTAATTGTAATTACCAATTAAAAAATTATGATAATTATACATATAAACCCTCCTGCAACCTAAGATTTTTCTACTTCATTCCAGTTCAATACAGAAAATATGTCACTGCTTGTGCTTTGAACCTAATTCACCTGGACAAGTGATACGTGGTCAGTTGAAATATCCTAAACCTGTTGGTTGTCCTTACTGTAGCTCCATGTGCTCAAAGTGTTAATGATATATCTACCATAAAAAGAGATTATATTTTTATCATGTGAAAATCTGGGAAGCCACATCCAGCAATGTGTCCAAATGTTTAAGACTTTTTAGGCACCATAAAATGAAGAAATTCCAGACTTCACAGCACCCGGTCAATCCTCATTCTTCTCCCTGCTGTAAAAGCTGCAGGCATTCTGATTTGAGGTCTCTGGTTATATATTGATTTCTTCATGAGATCTATCAGCATCCACAATCATTAAATGGCAAAAAAAGTGCCACTTACTTTGCGGAGAAATGTAAATATTCTCCTGTCTCTAAATATTTGTAAGTTATTAATTTCAAACTTAATTTTAGTTTCCAGAGAAAGACAGAAAATCCATAACATATTTTCATCTGTTGAGCTGACATAAATTCAGTTTAAATCCACTAAAATCAGTGAAATTTCTGCAAATTTTTATTACAGTTTTCAAGGAAGATCCTCACAGAAATCGGGAGAGATACACCACTTTATCAACTGAAGTGATTTAGTCTGCTCTCTATCTGTACAACAAGACAGTTTAAAAACTGGTTGCATTTATCTGTGTAATATATAGAGATAGACAATTAATATTAGACACTCAATGGCACGTTCCTGTTATTGCTGGGATAACAACATCCACAGTGGGGAATTCTCTCTTAATAAATAGCCTGTTGTTGAATACAAGCCAGTTAGCAGATTGACTACAAAGATGCCATCAATTTGAAACTAGGAGATGCTTTTACAAGCTGCAAATGTCTTCTGACTTATTTCTAACTCATTAAAGCTTTTACGAATCTTGCCAGATGTTTAAGGCCTAAGGGAAAGTCAAATGTATGTGGAAAGATGACAAAAGAAAAATAGGTAGAAGGAAAGACTGAGAATTATGTTGAGTGGAAGCTGACTTATATTGTCCCAGTTTTCGAGAAGGGCAAGAACAAGGATACCTGTCAGTCTCACTGAGTGCCCAGTAAAATCATGGAAAATATTGTTCTGGGAGATATTGAAAAACACCTGGTAGACAACACAGCCATATGTCCAACAAAACTGATTAATCATTATCCCTTCAAAATTTATCTAAACTTGTTTTATCACAGAATTTTAGTGAAATTCCTTTGAAATATATATTGCTATTTTCATAATGTATTTCTACAGCAGCACTGCTGTAGCAATCATGGATGCAATGCAGTAGTCAACACTTTATGTTTGATTCTGCTGCTGCCGTAGAGCACAGAACACTCCTGCTAAGCTTGAAATGCAGAATGAGTTGGCAGTTCAGAGCTTGTGTTAGGGAATAGAGGTCTCCTGATTTTTCTAGACAGACTGTATTTTCAGATCAATTAATCTCAGCAGTGGAGGGGCAGCCGCCAGGCTCAGAGGAGTGCTGGTGGCAGCACAGCCTGCAGCAACACACGAAGGTGTTCGACGCCAAGGAGATGGGCTCATGCTAAGGCTGTGGCAATGAATCTCCCTTCCTGCAGCTCAGGAGCACAGAGCCAAAATACTCTGGCTCCAGACTCCAGTAGAATTCAACATTTCCTCTTAAATGATCCATAAAGAGCCAGGAAAACTCTTGCCAGCACAAGCCAAAAATGAATTGGATGAATTAAAGGATAAAGCAAAAGAGTTTCAGCAGTGCTACAGTGGATATTAATACTTCCATGCTAGGCACAGTTTTGAATTTACTACAGTAGCTTGATTACTTTCCATCTCAGCTAAATCCAGTCAGAACTGTAATAAAACCTTTTAGTCAAAGATAAGAGGTTTAATATCACATATCTGTTGCAGCTGACAAAAACTTGTGTTCGAGCAGCTCCTTCCAGTGAGGAGAAATGGGTCTCGACACGGGTAGAAAATATGTCCCCAAGGATCTTCTATAAGACCACAGCTCTAAAGTAATGAATGTTGCATTCCAATAAGGTATTTCATACAAAATAATTAATGTCTAGCAATACAAAGTGATAGAAATGCAATAATTACATTACATTTCTTAGTAGCTTGTTCTATTTTGTCAAATATTCCAAATCCAACATGGGCTGTACTAAAAACACATGTCAAATATTGAAGAACTTTCAGCTACTTTTCACATAGGAAGTTTTGTGTTAGATTTTTATGTGCTTCTTCCTATATATAGCCAGCTCTAATCTGGTCTTCTGAGAGAACTCTATTTACTAAGAAAGATATTTTAAGTAAACCACCCAATACATGGGTGGCATGGGGTAGAAAACAGGGAATTAAACTGAAATGAGGGTCTACTTCAATCATCTTTATCAACCAGTACAGAAACAGAAGGCAACAGCTTATATAATTTGATTCATATGTACAGCAGTCTCAACAAAAAGAATTAAATGATTAGAGCAGAATACTGGATAATTATATCAACTATTGAAAAATCTTGGCATAATAAGTTGTAATTGGAACTATTAAAAGCAAAACTTTTGATTGTGGAGAAAAAAAGTATGAAAAAAGGTCATATGGTAAAAATAGTGGCACAGACAAACTGGGAGAGACATAATTACAGTCCCACCATTGTCTGTGTGTGAATACTTTATGGCATTAATTACTAAACACATGTAAATGTATTTTTATGACTACTTTAATTGAAAGCATTAAAACCAAACCCACTATAAAGCATTTATGTACTATTTTTGGCCTGAAATCTTATCTAGGGCAGGTTTTAGAAATGTTATGTATTTATTTATTCATTTATTTAGTTGGAGTGTTAAAGAGTTGACTAGAGGCCTTGTAAAGTTTTTTAACTTTAAAGCTGCATTATCAAATACTCTTTTTCCTTCAGATTCAGCCCCCCATCGGTCACTGCTTGTCCAATTGCATGTATGAATTCCTTTTCTAGTTTCTCCTCTCCCTCCATTCCCTCACTCCAATTTGCCTGGGTGAGGTTTTAAGCTGTAATGCTAAACGAAACCATTTCCAGCTCTGGAAGTGCAAAGACTACAATGGCTTTGTGCCTTTACTGTCCCGTTCTGTTCCAGGGATATTTCCAGAGTAAACAGTAACTCCAGCTTCAATTTAAGCAGCGCTGAGGGCTCATTTGCACTGTAGCAGTCTCCTTATGCTTTCCATATTATAGTCACTCCAGCAGAACTGGTTTTTTTGACAATACATTCGCAGTATCCAAGTTTCCCTTAATCAGGCCTGTTCTTTTTCTTTTTCTTGAAGGGATGGAATGGTCTCATCCCTCATCTTCTTACTCTTTTTCCTAGACCAAAATTATGATTAGTTACTGCACCAAAGTATTTTGTCTCACACAGCAGGGCCATTGGACACGATATTGATAAAAAGCAGCAATAAGGAGTGTTTCATTCCTTTAGAGGTAGACCAGATCTTGGGGGTCTACTTAGATTTGCATTAGGTTTATTTTGATTTTGGGGCTTTCCAGAGTCAGACAAAATAGAAATTGTTAGAATGATTCCAAGATTAGCTCTATGCTTTAGTAATTTTTGTTAACTAGTGACGACTTTTTTTTCTTCCCCTAACTTTTATTACACAGTTTTATATCAGATGACTTTGGAATCATTGAAATTCCAACCTCCCAAACCCCTAACTCTCTAACCCTTGCTCCCTCTTGCCCTGGTACATGAGGTTGTGTCTGGGTAGAGATACACTGAACAGATTCCTGTGAGTCAAAATTCATTTGGGATGGAAAACCACAGGGCATTGCCAGTTGCTGGAAGTAAACTCAGCTTCTGTTCACAGTAAAGGAATTTCTAAAACAAAGTCTGGGGAAATCTCTGCAGCCTAGTAGCCACTTATATGCATCCCTAAATGTCTTCCTTTGCTGATCGCTCGTGCAGGCGTTTTAACACGCGATGTGCTCTGGCCAGCTTTCCAGGATGCACGTTTAAACAAGCCGGTGAAGAAGAAATTCGCTGAGGGACAGGCTCCTCTTCAGAAGTCCAAGGAATCATTTTTTATTTAACAGGGATGAATGAGCAGGAAACATTTTAGGCTCAAGCAGGTGTCAAAGCTGTCTCACAATTTCCCTTCACACTTCCAAAACCACACTTTATACTGGAGGTGTGTAAATAGGATTCAGTTGCATAAAACATCGGGAAGAAAAAAGTCTGTGAACTGTTTTGGAGAATAAAATGCATTTTTTCCTCTAAAGTTCTATGTTGTTTTATTATACAACTGTATGATGTTTTTGTATGCACCTACTCACTGCAGTACTACTTTATATTTTTAAAATATATTTACCTGAACACTGAAGGAGCACTTTGGGGTTTTACATTTAATTCTTAACGTGACTTTTATTTTGATATTATTTTGCATTCTATGTATTTTGATAATCTATATTAGGCAAAAGAGGATGCTGAATACCCACATAATTAGATACTTAGTTCAATAGAAATTAATTTATCTTAAAATATCATTCATTTAGAGGCTGCTACTTTTTATTCCTCTTATGGGAACATTTTCAAGTTGGAGTCCTTTCACTCTTCATGCTTACAAAAATGTGCATTCTCTGTCCCAGAAAATAAATTTAAATAGATATAAAAGACAAATGTATTAACCATCATTTTTCATATGAGAAATTGAGACTGAGAAATGAAAATATACTTGTCTAACATCAAAAAAAACTAAGGATAACTTGACCTTTGATGAAAACCTAGTGGTGAATGATGAAAGGAATACTGAAACCAGCCAGAAAAGTGACCTTTTCCAGTTTTTAGTTTATAAAAGCTAGTTCAGGTTTTCCACTCTTCATAGAATCACAGAGTAGTCTGGGTTGGAAGGGACCTTTGAAGTTTGTCCAGTCCAACCCCTCTGCAATGACCAGGACCTTTTTCCACTAGACCAGGTTGCTCAGATCCCAGTCCAGCCTAACCTGGAATGTTGCCATGGATGGAGCATCTACCACCTCTCTGGGAAACCACTTCCAGTGTTTCACCATCTCATAGTGAAAAAGGTCTTTCTTTTCTTTAGTTTAAAACCATCATTCCTTGTCCTATCACAAAAAGCCCTGCTAAAATGTCTGTCCCTTATTTGTAATAAGGTCTCCGTGAAACCTTCTCTTCTCCAGTCTAAAAAAATATAAATTCTCTCAGCCTTTCCTCATAAGAGACGTGTTCCAGCCCTCTGTTCAACTTGTTGGCCTCCTCTGGACTTGCTCCAACACTTTAACATCCTTCCTGTGCTGAGGACCCCAGAGCTGGGCACAGCACTCCAGGCAGCTCAGCAGAGCAGAGGGGCAGAGTCACCTCCCTCGACTTCTTATGCTTCTTGTGATGCAGCCCAGGACAGAGTTGGCTTCCTCCCATTCTGTTTAAAAATCAGATATGGAATGGCAGAGATAACTGAATTACCATGAAGTTCTGCAAGTACTGTGGTCTAAAGCAGCCTATGAAAAGCTTTGAGATTGAAATATTTTATTCCATTCCTTATTCTCCTACAGTAGCCACACCAAGCCAAGGATTTCTGTGATTTTTTTTTTTTTATTATTCCTCTTTCCTTATTCCTTTCCTATATCTTCCTCTTCCTTATTCCTATTATTCCTCTTTCGCTTGGGTTGATTCTGGTGACAGAAATCTTTTCCTTGACAGAAAAGATTCTGGTTTATGAAAAGTGTGTCATCAGAAAGGTATACAGAGCAAAATTTCTAAGCAGTCTATTATTTTGAAACAAAGACACTAATATCTAGCCCACTAACCACTTCACAAATATCTTGTGAAAAATGAAATAGTCCTAAAGAAGAGTTCCAGAAATCTCATTTTGCAAACGTGCAGATATACTTCATCTCATCTGAAGATTACTTTTGTTTCCAAAATAGAATTCCTAGATTTATTGCAAAATAATCTGGAACAAATCTCTAAATACTATGACAAGGTAATTTTTAATGAAAAAAATGTTACTTTACTATTCATCCATTGCTATCTATGAGGCTTCTGTCTGTCTCTGGAAGCTGTTCTAAGAACAAACAGCTTCTAGGCAAATCCTTCTGTTGACTTCTAATTTCCAAGCAGCATACACTTTAAAACACTGTTTATATCAGAATCCAAGGGACTGATTCTCTGCTTAGTTACTCTAATGTAAAACATACTTACAAGAGATTCTATAATTCCCATTGGTAAATAATGTTGGTTTATTTTGTTCAGGGAAGATTTTGTATCTGGAAGATTTGATTCTTGGTAATTTTTTCCTGATCCAATAAATACTTTAAAAAAAATTTTAAAGTTTAAAAACGAGTTAATTTTTCACTTACAGTAGATATTTCTATTATATTCTACTCTAATAGGTATAAACTTTGTAGCCAATAACTATCACAGAAAATAAATGAGGTTTTTTCGTTGGTTTTACAATGGTCCTAGGACTTGAAGCTTGCAAAAGGCCTTGTGGCAAATATTGCCCAGTTTTGTTTTAGGGATTTTGAACCACAGGTATTATTTAACATTTACACCCAATATTTATTCTACTGAGATAAAAATATCATCACAGAAGCTTCCTGTGGGATTCCTGTTCCCATGAAGAGCTGATATTCAGTGTCTGGTGTGGATTCAGAGAGTTTAGAACCATCCTTGCTAAATGGAGGTTCTCATAGTGAGCTTTGTTACTCACAAAGTAAAAACAGTTTCCCAGAAAACTGATAGCCCGACTTCTTCATCCACCTACTGAAACCAGATTATTGCAGATAATAATCTTTCAGATATCATGCTTAACTAATTTCCTGCCAGTTTGGGTTTAATTGTTGTAACTATCATTTCCTATGATGCAGTGCTATTGTAACAACTAGATCGAAAGGATGATGTCAAACGTTTTTGGCATTTTCAGTGGGTGTGCTAGCGAAAAAATAACCGGAACACATATTTCAGCAGGTGTGTTAGTCTTGGCTATTCTTCCAATCTGTATTTCCTGATGGCTTTTGCTGTTCCCACATCTCATCCCATCTCCCACCCTGGACTGGCAGTGTAAGAAAGGGCAACCCTTTCAGGGAGGAGTAGTGCTCTGACCTTTAGAAGGTTTAGTAAATGAAAAGAGACATGCGAAATCGAACGAGGGATTTATAGTGTTTCTGGCATTGCAGGTTAAACAAATACTGAACAAACTCAAAACAGAGCTGCACAGTTTAACACTTCAGCCGTGCAGAGGGGCTCAAGGGAGACTGTTGGAGGGGTATTTGCTTATTCTGGTTTGAACCACGGATTGAGCAAAGCGATACCGGAGATTGAAAGGCTGTCTAAGTGTGCTTGTAATGAGCCTCCCTTTGCAAGCCCAGGTCAGGCTCCATGCTTTGACACTGACATTCAGCCTGTCACATGCAACCATGTCACACCCTTAGCTGACAGTGTTGCCTTCAGCAAAACAAAGGTACAGGAAAAAGAGTAGGGACCACTCCAAGTCTTTGCTTTTGCTGAAACAAGCAAGAAAAGATATCTCTGTAGTTAGCCATGGCAAAGAGGCTGCATTTAATGGTGCATTTGAACACAATTAATTTTTTATTTATGTCTGGATCAAAATAAGTGTATTATTGGGTTTGTGCTCTAGGAAGTATCTTGAAAAGTATTAACCCAAAATCTGTTCTTTGAAATAGATATACCTCAAAACAAGCTTCTCTCAGAGCACTTTTGACACACTTGGCAACATTAATCCAAATTAGGACTTGAGCATTTTTCAGGTTTGGATGCATGACTATAAATTTATTTAAGGTCTTTGGAACTCAACACAAACTCTACTGAAAATGTGTGTACCCTTACATTACATCGCAGGATCTAATAATTTACAAGCTCTTAGTGAACCTTTTAGCATGAGAGAGTTTCTACAAACAGTAAGCAATATTCAGAATGGAATTTTACAATAGCAGAGAGCAAAAGTTTAGGAACTGAGTAATCCTTTCACTTGTGAACCTCGTAGGGTTGTTTTAGACAGTAGAATATATCTTCCCAAATGGAAAAATGAGTAACAACACATGGAAGAATGTTTTATCCTTGACTATTATAATAGATCTTTACTGTGCTCAAGAGGAGGCTTTATTATTGTCCCAGCAAGATACACCAAATGAAATTCCCTAAGTGTAATAGAGATCTGTAATCTCATCTATTCTTACAGATGTGAGCTCTCAGGAATAGCGGAAAAAACAAACAAACTTTGGCTAAATAAACTAGTGTATACAATGTACAAGTGCAAACAGACCATTCCCTAATGATGAAAAAGTTCAGGGCATGAAACTCTTGCTTTTTTTACTCAAGATCCCAGAAGGACTGAAGTGGTTACATATTATTCTGCTGATGCTATCAACTTATTCACATGTGCTCATCCTGTTGTGCCAATGGCAAACTTATCTTAAGGTTAAAAGCAGAGTTTCTGACAGAAAGTCACATTATTTGAGCTTTCCTTTGTTCTGTGTCATCCCCTTGGCAAACTGTAATTTTATCTGTCATGGTAGGAAACACCATTGGGTTTTGATAAAATTTCCAATTCAGTCATTCAAACACATAGAAGGTGGCATATTCACATTTGGGACCCCTGGCTCTAAGGTAGGAGTTGAATAGACCTGGGGAAGGGCTGCTGTGTCAGTACATACCTGACCCAAAAGTGCATCTGAGAGACACATTCAAGCCACCTTTCTACTACAGCTTTATTCACATTGGGTTAGGATGACAAGTTAGTGATGATGAATAGTTCTGCATTTTTCTTCCAGCTGGAAGAAGAAGACCGAATATTCCAGATATTCCTGCAGCACTCTTACTTTCTCTTAAATAGAAGACAAACATGCAAATGTGTAAATTCTGGAAAGCACTGGGTCGTTGTTCTGAAAATCCGTCAAAGACTCAGTTTTCAGAGTTCTCAGAAATATTTTAGTTAGACTGAGGTTTTTCAAATATTCAAACAGATTTGGTTTGATTTATATAGAGGCATATTTTTGCTTATTTGTCCACTATCCAACAACTGGAGTTCTGTTATTTACCTTAGGGCTAAACTGGGAAATTGTTTTAATAAAGAAGATGAAATGGTGTATTTCTCATTGATTCTCTGTCCACTCTCAGGTTTTTGACATGCTATTGTACTGTATACTACAAAGGAGTTGTTTATTATTTTCATTGTTTCGCATTTATTAACAGTAAGTTTGACCTCTGCAATACTGTGGTCAATTTTCTAAGGTCTCTTGTCTTTTCATGTCTTGCAGGTTATAAGAATAATCAAGCTTCTGTATTGTTTTCCTCTATTTTCAAGGAGACATGAGTTATAGATATTGAGCTGTCTAAAATTAATAAAATAAATACTTCCGGCCTTTCTGGAGAGATTTAGATAAGGTTGTTAAATTTCTTTTGAAGATTCTGTTAAAATGCCTGAATTTCTTTTGGGAATGCTCAGCAAATAAAGAATATCGCAAAGGATAATCAGCAAACCGATTGACTGAGATTTATGTTTTACTAAAGACTTTGATGGTAAAATCTGAGCATTTTGTTGACAGTCTCCTGCTTTCATTTCCAAAACGTTTGGTCAGCCTTTAAAACTAAATCCAATGAAAAATTGCAGAGTTAGGTATAATCCTCTGGACAGAGCCTATTTGACGAGCCAGTTCAATAATGGATTATTGGATAAGTCTATAATTAAATGCTGGCCTTTAAGAAATTGTCTTTCTTGTTTTTATGCTTCAAGCTCTCTGAAACATAATCCAGCAATGAGTAACACATAAATCTCATAATATACCTGTAATCCTGTTGAGGTAATTTTATCTGCTGCTGTATTAAAGACAGAATGTTCTCTTCTTATAGGCCCTCAATATAAAGGTGTATAATAAGTTTTAAATGGCAATCAAGTCCTTTCTTCCAGCTGGTCATGGCTGATCCTCAAGATTTGGAAACATTTTTATCTAAATTCTTCAATCTAATGTTTTTGCTGATTTAGCAGACTTCAGCTATTGCAGAATTATTGGCTTCATTATACTTTGAGAATCCATTGCTCTCTGAATCATGTTGGAATGTGCAATGCATCCACCGTGGATGCTGATGGAAGGAAAGCAGCAGGCAAAGGTCAGGCTAATTTTACAATTTGGCTTTTGACTCAAAATCTGAAAAATATTCCCATTCCTATTAAAAACTTCCTATGCACTCTTGAGCATATCACTTAATGCAGGGTTTATCACATTAGGTCATTGCAGACAAAATGTTGTCTAAGATAATTAGATTCTTTACATAGTCTGGAAAGCAGTCTCTTCAGGATACAGTCCATCTCACCTTATTTAGATGCTTCATTCTGTCTCCCAGATAATAGATTTTTTAGGGGTCTTAAATTACCTGAGCAAAATTAAAATTAAGCAGTGGTAAAAATACTTTTGAAATTTCACAGGTTGTCAGCAGATGTTCCCAAAATGAATTTGCTGATGATTTTTTTTTTTTTTTCCTAAATCTTGCCATTACTTCTACAAGATATATCTGCATTCAGATTTGGAGTTGGAGACGCAGTTCTTGTGAGTCCATTCCAAATCAGGATATTCTGTGATTCTGTGAGTCAGATCACAGCAGAATTTGTGGGGAGGACAGGCAGGACATCATCTCTAGACAGGATTCTGGAGATAGGTCACATCAACTGTTGCTCAGGATGTTGAACTGGGAACCACTTCATTTATTCTCCTTCCTGCCTTCATTCCACTCTTCACAGTCTTATCTCAAGCTGAGAAATGGTAGTTCCAAACGGAAAATAAGGGGGTGGGAGGAGGAAAGAATGCTTAGACATTAACACACAAGGATATGCTAGTGATGATGAGGAGTGTGGCTTCCTGCTTTGCAGTTCAGCTCCTTTCAGCTTCTCTCAGCCACTCCAGATTTGGCAGAAGTGGTGACACACAGCAGACAAAATCAGTGAGGAGCACACCGCGGTGGCTGAAATAACTCACTGAGACTCCATCTAGATTTTAAGCTTGTTTGTACAATTCATTTCCATTAATTTCAGTAAAATTGGATATTAGGTTAAATACATTTATTCACATTCTGTCTTTCTTTTCAAAATAGTTAGTTTAATGTATTTTCATTGACAAAAGAGTCCCTTTACCCAGCTAGGTGAGCTGCTAGGATTTCAGCCTAAATTTTCAGTTCTGGAAAGACAAACAGATTGCGAATTGGAACAAAAATTCTTAAATACCATGAAATAAAACAATTTGACTGAAATCACAGAAACATTTAATTTTAACTGTGACATTTTTCTTACATTGTTCAATCTTTTACCCTTTTACATCTGTATATTTTAGATACATTTCGGAGATGCCTGTGTTCAACAATATAGAATATGGAGCTGAGTTCAGCATATTCACTTTCTTTATCAAATCTTTGTCACTGACAGTGATACGTTCTTGGACAGTATTCTTATCTTGGTTGACAAATATTCTAATGCATTTTTAACTAGTTTTAATTAGCTCCTCTAAACTAGCAAAATAATCCTGCAAGCAAGGATGCATGCTTTGGAGATTGGTATTCAATTTAAAAACAGTATCAATGGCTTTCCCACAGCCTTCAAGAACATTATTTATTTGCCCCATATTTCAGTTCCTCTTCTTTAAAATGAGATTTATGCAAAATAGATACCCAAGTATACTATTCAGATGCTCAACGTAAATAGTTTAACACATTTTTACTTTGAAATTTTCAAATTTATATGGTCTGATGAACTGTTCATAGATATCCATATAGACAAAGAAATAAACAATTTAAATTAGTAGCGTGAAAATGTAGCTTTTCACCTTCAGCCAGCACTCCAATCCAGTCATTAGTGAATGAAAATTGTTCCCATGTGTACACTGAGCAGTACAGTGTTTTGGTGGTCTTATTATATTTCTTAATGGACTGATATATCATTAAAAATACCTTTCACAATTAGCACTAATTGACATCAATATTGAAAAATTACCTGGGCTGTGAGACCAACTTTCCTCTAAATGTTAAAGTGAATTCTCTAGAACAGAAAAGGGAAGTAAATGTGGGGCACCAAAGGAATTTTCCTTCTCTGTTCACCAGCTCAATTAATGACAGATTTCAGGCTGCAGCACAAACAAATTGAATAATTTTATGTAGTTGATGTGCCTCACAAAAGTAATTATTCAGATTTCAGTGAAATATTCCATTCCTTTCCACAGAGTTCTTGTATCTGTTCATTCCTCCAGGAAAGAATTATTTTTTGCTAATAGATAAGTAATGCAGTTTAGCATATATTTTCCTTGTGAGGAGAAAGGGATTAATTATTATTATTATTATTATTATTATTATTATTATTATTATTATTTTGTATTTTTATAACCGTCTCTATTATTGCACCATCTTCCATTGTAAATGTACCCTTTCAGGAAACTGTGCCTCAAAAGAAAATACAATACTTTTCATGTCTAAGAACTGGCTCAGTCTTTTTATTTTATTGACTTTTTATGGCATGGTGCTTGAAGGAGATTAAAATAATTCTATGGTTAGTATTAATAACGGTCATCCTTTAACAGTTTGCTTTCTGAAATGACGTTCAGCCACTTTCTTCCCTTGATGCATTGATACTTATAGAAGGCAAACAATTTCAAAGAATGTCAAGGAAATAAATCACATTTATATACAAATATTTATAGCACAAAATATACCCTCTCAGACCACTGAAGGACAGCCTTATTATCAAGACAGTTTATTCTGAGAAGTATTGGCATTAGAGTGTAATTTTGGTGAGAAATACTTGGGCAGGATTAAATTGATTAGTTTTAACTAAGACCATACTTGGTAAATTAAACCAAAATATTTTCCAGTAAACTATGATAATTATGGATCTGTCATTAGATGCTTAACATTTCTGTGCATTGCAGACAGAGCAAAGCAGTTACTGAGTTAAGTTGGCAGGGTTTTTGTACACATTTTATGCAGATTAAATACACACTGTAGAGTAATTAAATGCCATTATTTCTATTCTGTCACTGTGCATCCATTTGTGCACTGGCCCTCCGTGGTCCCCCAGCAGAGGTGATACAGATGATACAGCTGCACAAGGGGGCTCAGATGTATATGTTACTTTTAAAAATGAGAGAGAGGTGTTTTAGATCACAGGATTCTTCAAATATATTAACACTTGATTTATTATTGAAGTTTTCACCATACTCTTAAAATAGACTTGTAAACTATTCTTTATTTTGTAAAACAAAGCTGCAAGTTGCTTCCATTTCAGTCATTTGTTTTAGGGAGTCAAGTCTGCAGAAAAAATTGAGCATCTACAGTATCCATCTGTAACACATCACCTGGGTGCTGCTACAAAGATTTTGAGTATTGACTTGATCATCAAAGTCTTAAATAATTTGGGTCATACCTGCCCTAGACATTATCTCACTTGTACTTTTTGGGAATAGGAGAGGTAAAACTTAGATTTTTACACTTCAAGATTGTTCTGAATTTGAGTCTTCTTTATATTTCAAATTTATCCCTCATCAGCATGAGGCATGTTTTGATTAATTACAAAGTAAGAATAGAACATGAGTAGAATGATAGACTATGGTTTTGATAGATCATTGAGCTCTGGATGTAAGGAGAAAACTAACCTGGACTTAAATTTGGCACAAGATGCAGAGTTTTGTTCAACATATACTGTAAGCTGGTTTGGTTTGTTGAAAATAACGAACATTTGATTTGTGCTGTAGTGGCAGGAAATGATGAATCAGGTTTATGATACCAACATTCAAAAAAAGGATATTTGTAAATAGTAATTTAAGGAGAAATTCAAAATCCAAAGAATCATAATGGAATTTACTCAGGGAATACGGGATCCTTATATTCCTCAAATCAAATATATTTGAGTGCACTGAAAGGAAACATAGGGATAAAAAGGATAAATTATGTGTGCAAGAATGAGATGTTACATATCAAAGTTTAAATCCTAGAAAGACAGGACAAATAGCACTAGCATAAAGGAATGTAAGGTTTGAAAGACAAGACATAAAAGAAGATTAAGAAAAAAAATGAAGTCAAAAAGACAAAGAAATCCTTTAAATTATTCTGACAGATCAGAAGTATCTCAGAGGCAGCCAGTGGGTCTGCTGGTCCTTCAGAGTGCAGAGAGCCAGTCAAAAAGCACAAGATTGCAAGGAATATGAATGATCTCTTTGCATCTGTCCTCACCATAGTAGGTGCTGCAATGATGTCTACACCACAGCTACCCTTTCCAGTTCATTTGAATCAGAGGCATCCTAAATAGAGGAAGCAAAGCAAGGATTAAACTTTTTAAGATTTAATTTAGGGCTACAATGCAAAATGCAGTACTTTAGTAATCTACTATTTACTTTATGTGGAAAGAGTAAACAATGTATTTATTGCTCATTAGTACCAAGCATTCAGGTGAACATCATGAAAATAAAGCAGATTCCTCTCTGTCACTGCAGAAGAACCTCCAAGGTGTGTCCTCCAAAAGGCATTCTGCATGAAGCTAGGAATAGATACGAAAACTTAGTGTAGGATATTAAATGTTCTAGGTTCCCTTTACAGTTAGTGTTGAGGCAGAGGCAAAATACACTTGCATTCCGTTATTTCCTGAATCATCTCCTGGAAATGTTTTATGCAGTAATTCCTAGTTTACACCTTCTTCAGAATCACAGTCAAAATAGTCTTTCATTTTGACGATATTTTAGGTCCTGAGAAATTGTTGCAACCAGACCAGTTAGAGAGAAAATAAGTATGAAACCATTATGGTCTCTGACTTAAACAGACCCTAAATATTATGGATCACCATTCAGGCCTTTGGAAGTCTTTTTTCATTAAATGTTGTAGACAGTGGCTAAGTTTTATCTCTACAAAGTAGAAAGCAAAAGCCTGGAAGAAATTAAAGTTTGGTTGTAAGATAAGAAGCTAAAAGAATAATGATATTTTCAGTTGGCACTGTTCCTTCCATTTTATTTTCCATAAAAAGAATTTCGTAATATTTCCAAGGACCTCCTAATCTATTTCTCTCAGTATTGTTTACTGATTAATTTTATTAAAGTGTAGAGAAAATGCCACGAAAAGGGATGTTTTGTTTTGGAAGATGGTATTCAAAACTGGCAAAAGATTATATAAAGATCCAAACGTTGTAAAATTCATTACTGCTCAGTAGAAGTCCCTGTTGAACTTCCTCTTTCATAATCAGCAGTGAAACTAATTTTAACAGTTCAGCAGTCTTTCTTTAAATAGTGTAAAGAAAGTTGTCCCCATTATGCAGACAAAGAGCAAGAATGTTTATATTTATGCAAATTGTTTATAATTTAATTAAAACTATTTACTTAAAGGTATATGCAAATTTTTTACTTTCTGATGCAAGTAAATGTTGAGTGTAATTAAACCTCAATAAAACCATAACAACCATATTAGAACATAACAATATATGTATAAATGTCTCAACTCTAGAGACAACTGAGATGGATTTGAGCTGGTTCCGAGTGTTTGGCTGTTATTTTATTCCATTTAGTTTGCCTGTATATCTACACCTATGCTGGTTCTTTCAAGATCCTCAGAATTTTGAAGCTTTTAATTAGCATTCGGCTGTGTCTCTGATCCATGGTCTGGATCAGAGACCAGACCAAGCTGCCAGGAATAAGTGGAGACCACAAATATTGGGGAAGGGTTTTTAGGTGTCTTCAACATTTTTGTTGGAATGAGACATCTGCAAAATTTGGAGAGTGCTGGGTCAATTTTCATGACTCATAAGGCTGAAAGAAGACAGGGGTAGGGTCTTAGCATTTCACTTTCTGACTGTTGACCTTCTTCTTGTCTTGGTTATCCCCAAACCAGATCTACAGAGGATCACAGCTTTGAACTTGTGCACACCTGCTTGATGCGCACAAGAAAATATGTTTATTCATTTGAAATAAGTCAAGGGAACAATTGCATAGCACTGTCTGGATCTGGCCAAGGAGGAATTGCTTTATTGCTGCAGCATGTGTTGGATCTTTATTTTCTAAACATCCTGCTGGGAGACGTGCAATAAAACCCTTTTTGCAATCGTTCCTCTCTCCATGGCGCTAAGGGTTCCCTGTTCCATCCTATTCCAAATAACACATGTGAATGCCTTGCCTTTTGTTTTTAAGTTAGGACAGCTCCACAGGGCACATATTAACACACATTAATGAATGGATTATGGGCTTGTCAGAGCTTCCGGTGCTGAATTTAGAGCCCATTAAAGAGGAGGCATTGATTGCACTGGAGACTGTAGCTCTCTGTTTAATCCCTGGCAGGTGGGCACTGGTGCAAGCTTCACCATCTTGCATCAGCAGTGAACCTCGAACGTGACCTCTCCAGAGGGAGAAGGGTAATTCATTTGCTGTGTTTACTTTATCTTCAGCTTCTTTTTAGAGGGAGGCTTCTAACTGTGCTGAATTGTTCTAAGCAAGGAGTGGCAGATGTGTGATGTGGCTCAGGTTTTGAAGGATTCTGTAGCAGTCTCTGTGTGCTTGACCTTCAGACAGTTTAAAGTCAAGTCCCCATGGCCAAGAAACGAGTGTATATTATGAGCTCTGCTAAATTAACTGTAGCTTTCTTGGTGGACTTTCACTCCCAGGACATACATTAAAATTACACTCCTGCACCATGACTTTAATTTCTGTTAGGCAAAAGGACTGCTCAGTTACTGCAGCTCTTTTAAAAAATAGTACCTAATAGAGGGTGAAAACACACCAAATCAGGACGAATTTGAAATAAACACAATATTTTTTTGTAGCATACTTGCTTTTCTAAATCACAATGCAGTCCCTGGTGTCCCTTGGATATCATGGTAGTAATCAGATTTTAAAAACTCAATGAAAGAAAAAGTCCTCCAAAAGCAAAAGCGAGGAAGAAACAATTACTTATGCAGTCTAAAGTCTCATTTCATGCCAGACACTTTTCCTAACCACTATCAGTCACTGAAAGATACTTTTTTCTTGAGTATTTTAGGGATAGATCCACATCTGGCCCAGGCAGCTGCAAAGAGGATGGGAAGAGAATGCAGTCCATTGCTCCTTAGATAATTTGAAAGATGAGCTGGAAGATGATGCACACTGTCTACAGCCTCTGTGCCCAAATTCAGAGATTTTCACATCTATGCATGAGGAATGAATGCTTTATTGTTATACAGCCAGTAAATTCACACTTAATTCAGCTAGATTAAACGAAAGTGAAATTAGAATAATTTTCTCACAAGAGCCAAAATAGTAAATACTCCTACAAAACAGCAAGGGTGGAAAGGATATATGTGAGGGACAGAAAGAATACTCAAATTACTTTAATGTTATACCAAATTCAAATCACAATGTTTTCCTGTGTTTCTCTTCCTGAGCTGATTTTCTCCCCTTTTGTGACTAGATAGTTGCCAATTCTTATTCCTCATACATACCATATGCCTAACTCTCAACTTCTGGTGATAATTTCTCCATTTAGGTGACTTCACCAGAGAGCACCTCTGCTTGCAGAGCATTAGCTCTCACAGACTCTTCTTTGAGGTCTTCTAGGATATATACTTCCTTCTATAAAAATTCTCAATTTCCTCATTAACCATGAGAGAGGCTTCCTAGATTTCTTAGTAAAAAAGTTAAAAAAAAATAAAAATCATTATTTTGATATTAAACAGTTGAAGGTTAGATCAAGGACTTTCACTTCATCTCCTTATCAATACCTTTAGCAAGGAACAAAACTATTTTGCTTTCCTTCTTTGGGGATTTGTTGTCATATTTTCCCATGGAATGTACCTTACAATGGACTTCACGTCTGTATCTGGGTATCTTAACCAACACAGTTGATACAAAACCCTGAATAGAAGGCATTTATTTCACTCATCAGCTGGTTCTTGACAGAAGTGAGACATGGTGGCAATTCACTCTCCCTCCTGTCATAGTACCAGCTATTTTGGGTGATTTTCTTGTATTATTTTACTTTTACCAAAAATGTCAAACCAAACAAAATTTTAAGTATGTGAGACATAAGGACCTGTTTATTTACTTTGGTATGTGTATGAAAAAAACCCAAACTGTAACAATGAGGCATAATGAAATAGGAAATGCCACCTGAAAATATAGATTATCCTATCCTTTTTTTAATCCAACCATTAATTAAAACAGTTAATTGTTTTAACTTACACTTTCCTTTTTTTCTGTAAGTCTGTTCTTACTCTTTGTTCTTGTTTCCTTTGTTTTCTTGAACTGAGATTGTAACTTGATTGAGATTCTCTTCTGCAATTAACATCAGCATAGATGCTGAAAACAAATGTTGGCACAATACATTTAGACATCCAACAGATGAATATCATGTGGAATTTGTAGCTGGCTCTGGGGAAAACAGGTTTAGATGGAATCTCTTTGCTCTTCTTTAACTCAGGAAGAACTGAATTTGTTGAGACACTTTGATAGGTCTCCTCATGCCATCAGCACACAGCTACTGTTACATCAATACATTTTTTTCCTGAGTGAGGCAATGTACAAAGAACACCAGAGAGCTCCTGCCCACCAGAGATTTGAATTGTAAGGTGCTTAAGGGGTTTTATGTTCCCTGTGCCTCAAGCATTCCTCTGCTTCCCAGCAGCTGGTCTGAGGTCTGATCTTTCTCCAGTCCAGAGATGTTTTATCAGGCCTGAACTGGAGCTTAATAAAAGTTTATCTAAATACTGACTTGGAAGCTGTGAGGTAGAGAACGAATCAGTCTATCTTGTGTCTCATTTCCCTTCCTTCCTCTGGCACCGACCTTGCTGATTTCATCACTTCCAATTTCTTAAAGGCATTTCATGCTCATTTTGTGTCCAGAGTCATGGGGGTTTTTCAGTTCATGAGAACGAGTCTGCTGGTAGATTGTATCATTCTTAGCACCTGTCCAAATTTATTAGCCTATATAAAAGATTCAGCAGTTTGGAGACATTCAAAGTGTGCAATTTTAGTTCAGTTGATTAGGTGTGAAATACATGTCACAGTGGACTACCTATGCAAGGTGACTGTCAACCCCCGCACCTGCAGGAAAGGGGATTTTCTGTGGGTGGAGGTGTAACGCCAGGAGATGAAGCTCCGCTGCTCCATCTCGTGGGAGGAACTAAGCACATCATGATGCACTTGTCAGGCAGGTGCAACATTTCTGCAGCCTGGTTAACCCCTCCGAGTGAAGGGATAAAGTCTCCGTCTTTGTGACAGCAAAGATTCAAACAAGAGAAACAGGTGACAAAAACCTGGCAGTGTTCTCTGCAGGTGAGTTTTCACTCTCATACAAGTTTTCCTAAGTCCCCTTTCACATTCCTGAAGAAGTGAAATTCCAGACACTGTAGATGTAGGAACAAAACTGGACCAGTCACCTCTACTAGCCTCAGTTAATACATGGTACCTAAGAGTTGCTGCCTTGTAGCCCTTTTAGCACCCCGACTCTCTGACATCCCATAATGCTGTGTCCTCCATCCTCACCCACTCTTTTGGAACCTATTAAAACTGCACTTAATGAAACCAATGGCAGTCAGGTGATTTTCATGTCATGAATGGTGGCAAATTCTGCCTTTGTTACAGTGCTTTCCTCTCACTTGTTTCCAAATCTTCATGTCCCTTTGATCACAGGATAAATGTTGGTTCCTTGGGGTGTGAGGCTTTTGTGTGACTGATTGGTAATGACAGATCACTGCCATAGTCACTCCTATGTGATGATTTTATTAGTGAAAATTCCAGCAAATTCTCTGTTTCACTACCATAGATCTGCACAGTCCTTCCATGATGCTTCACAGACTCCAGCAAACAGGAATATCTCAGTGGGACAGAATTTCCCATAAAACTCTCTTGGTTTAAAAGTATAAAATAGTTTTTGAATTTGGTTATTTTGGTAAGAAAGAAATGTCAGCTAATACGAAATTTAAAGGAATAAGTTAAAATTAGTAAAAAAGATGATTAAACTTAGCATTCTTGGAAAGACACAAAGTCTTCATACACACAAACACACAAACACTTTCCTTTTGACAAAAATCTATTTCCTCTGTTGTTTTTTAATGTACATCTTCATTAATGCATACATTACATAAAAAAATATATATAAATATACATATAAAAGTTTATTCAGTTTAATGATAGTTTTAAAGGACAATTGTGGAGTCTTCAGTATTGTCTTCAATGTGATCAGATGAAACCATGGAATATTAAAAGGAAATTTGGTATGCTTTTTATACTCACCAATCCTTCAGAAGACAATCCTAATTCAAGTAAATATACCACATAAGCAACTCCTTTCCTTGAGGACTGAGCATGTAGGGCCCTCAGAATGTATTATTGAGAGGGAAATCAGTTGAACAGCCTCTCTTACCTTAGTCTGGGAGGAATTCCATGAGAGCCAAACATGAATATTTTACTGGGGAAGGGAATGCCAGTTTGGTTTGCTGTAACTTATTTATGAGTTAAATTTCCAAAGCTTTTTAAGACAGTGCATGCTTTTTGGGTCACACTCTGCTTTCATTACATCAATAGAGAGAATAATTGCTTTGTCTTCAGTGAGATCATGACATATTTACACAGCCATGAAATAAATAAATAAATATTATTAACAAGCTTGGGTCTAGATCCTCCACTTTGCTGACTCACACAAACTGAAAGAACAACGTAGCTTCAGTTATTAGAAGTCTTAATGGAATTCAACACATCAGGTCTAATATTCCCCCGTGTCATCCATAGGGAATAAATGCCTCAGAGGGTTTCAGTTTGGCCATGGTCTGCAACTGTCTTTGTCTTGCCTTCCAACGAAATGAAATCAAGGTGTGCTTTCACTAATTAGTTATAACAAGGTTTGACAATGACTAGAATTTTCCCTCCAGTCAATAAATCTGCCTACAATTCTCTGACTTGTAGGGGGCATAGGCTGAAATCTGTGACAACCCCATGGCATACAGAAAGAAAATTCTGGAATTTTTATTTGTCATGCCACTTGCAGTACAAGTAATGGTAAAACTTGGACTTAAGATTGAAGAGCACCTGATGAAAAAGATCCCTAAATCCACCAAGTAGTTATTTCAGATCAGAAAAATTGAAATTGAGCAATTTTCTTACTACTTTTTTGTAGTGCCCAGTTTAGCAGTGAGTATATAAGGAGGAGGAATTGTCAAATTCTGAGATGTTAGTGAATGATTTATTAGGTGTCCAAAAGCAAACCTGTGAGCCACAAGATATAAAGAAAACAGGCCTCAAATGGTCGGTCCAGATTTCCTGCTTAAGTAAAGACTGTTATATTCATTAGGGAATCTAACAAAGAAAAACATTACAAGTATCAAAACCACGGCTGATCTTAAGCTGTAAAAGCAGGAGTTTAAGACATCTCAAGGTGGGTGATTTGTTAACATTTGCATTACCTGCATGACATTGTGTAATCTCAGTGTCACACTCTTGAATGATAACTCCGAAGATCAAACCAGCCCCTTTGCCTCATGCTGGCTTTCCCATCCATTGCTAATTATGATGTTTGCCTTTGCGGGACTTTTATATGCTTGGCATTCAAATGCTTTTTCCACTTGTGACCTCAGCTGGTGTGATTCTACTTCAACAAGAAGGCATGAAACGGTGCTGGTTTTAGTTTCCATGTTTCTCTTTCTATGCTTTCACCTGCCTGCTAGAGGTTGACAGAATTTTGTCAGAAACACCAGAATTCCCACTAGGTCAGTAGATAAATATTCCGCTCAGGAATATCCCTTACCTACCCTGGGTTGTGAGATTATTAGCTAATGTCTGCAAAGTGCTCCAAAATCCGTGGATGAAAAGCAGCATGGATGCGAGAAGTGGTGCTAAACGTATATAGAGAATTTTAAACGTATGCTCATGTGGGTGGGTGTGTATCTATGTGCATGCTTAAGCCTATATCCATATGCATCCCCATATACAGTTAGGATCACTGTATTTAGAGATCTGTAGCTGCTGCATATCAACACCATCCAGGGGACTTCTTGCCACCTCTCCAGAACTACATAGGAGACTCCCCTTTTCCGTAGTCAGGGCTGTGATGTGCATTTTTCCCAAGAAAGCCTATCCAGAACCTTTACAGGGAGGAGAGTGGTTTTTACCATTGCTGCAAAAACTGAAAAAAACCACCCCAAAAGGCAAACTTTTATAATAAATTGAAATATTCACTTAAGAAATTGCAGTCACATCTCTACAATTACATATTCTAGCCTAGAAATCACCAACAAAAATTCCTTCCTCTTAATTGCTTTCATTGCTTTCAGGCCATACCTGACATTTGCCTAAGAGTGAACTGATTGTTAGCAGAGAAATGTTCATGTACCCGTGGAGTACAGATGCAGCCATGTACCCATGGCCTTCTGAACATACCGTCAGCGATTCTTTTTTCTTTTCTACTAGACCTCAAGTGGTTTGAGCTTCTCCTGAGTGTTTCCTGCATTTCAGTGTCTGTGACTGCACCACTGTTACTTGTAGGATCTTTGCAACAGATTGATCTGGTCTTCTCCTGAGCATTCTGATATTAAAAAAAAAAACTTTGGAATTTAGGCAAATGATGTGATTATTAGGTGGCACTCTTTTGGAGTAATATCCAACAAAGACTATCATGGTTTGTTTCACCATGGAACAGTTTTCTTAAACTTTTCTTTATTAATAAAATTATTTCCAATTCATTTGCAACCAGTAAAGATTCTGGAGCACATTTCACATCCTTACAATGTTTTTTGTTCTCTTCTCAGCATCAGTTCTAGTCAGTAACAGATGTTGTTATGTTTCTTTTGTATCAACTTTGGAAAGTACTCTTGCCTCCTTTGGGATGAAAAGTGCTTTATAAATGTAAGCTTATTGTTATTTCTTCATGAGAATCTTTGACAGTTCACTGCTGTTGCCCATGGAACTTTGCCCTGGTAATAAACCTGTTAATAATACACTATCAGTCAACCTTAAGAAAGTAATGCAGTATTTATTGGGTTAGCATCAATGTTTATCGTTCTTGATTCAGTGATATAAATTACTTGTGTTGCATTTCTGATGGAGAAACAGGGTTGCTGGTTAAAGATGGACCTGATTCTGCAGAGGACTTGGTACAATTTTTGACAAGAAATGAAGAATTTTCTTCCTTAGTTGTGATACTCATATAGGTTAGGGCTCATTGTATATATATATAATCTTCACACAAACTCTTAAGACTGTGCAAACATGGCAGCATTCCTTCAGTAGATAATGCTGGGATGAAGTAGAAAAAAAACCCCTCTCAACATCTGTTGTTAACTGCATCTTAAATCTGAAGCTCACAACCCTTAATTCAAAATTTCCATACTTTGGTGCTTTGGCAGATCCTTACAGAGCTGAAGAACTGAGTATAAGAACAGAATGTAATAGACATTTATTTTTAGCAGTGTAGGCTTTAAAATGGTACTGAAATTCTTACTCCTGTTTGGTTGATCAAATTTTTACTCCTGTTTTGCTGACCTAATAACGCACATGTCTGTGTACCCAGACTGCAACACAGTATCACAGAATAGGAAAGCAGTGTGTATCAGAAACAATTGTTGCCAAACTGCACTTTTCTGCCTGCTCAAACTGAGCAAAATCTTTTAAATGCTTTTATGGATTTTTTTATGAATTTTCCATTTTAACCTTCCTTCTGCTGTCACACCGAATGTAACAGAGATGGGATATCAGTGTCCTAGATGCTTTAAAAACACACAGATCAAAGACAGCCATACAAAAAGATACAAAGAATGGATAGGCTGAAATGAAAACACAGGAGACACAATGAAAGTTCAAGAATGACATGTTTTAATTAGCATGGAAGTCAGTGTTAAGAGAGAATTTGAAAAGGGAAAAATTACATAGTCTTGTCTATCTTTACAAGTAACATAAGAAGCAGCATGGGAGGAAGTAAGAAAATGCCTGTCTGAAAATGTAACACACAGATAGGAGAATAAAGTACCACAAGCCAAAGTCTGTTGCCGAATTCTTGATACTGAATGAGATCATCTTCTGTCCTTGTTTCAATTATTTATCCGTAAATCATGCACAAAAACTCTTGTGCTTTTCCTTCCAAATAGACAATAATGCAGAAATATTTACATTTGTATTGATGTACAAGTTTCTTCTCATTCTACACCATTTTCTTCTTCCACCAGGAAAGCTTTTTCCTGTATTAACTGTGGTAAAGCTCAGTTGATCTGAGCCTTTTATTCTTGGTCTTTTGGGGAGTGGACACCTCAGGGATTCAAGAAAGAAAAATAAACATATATTTACAATAGAAATGTAAATAGAAAATGGGACTATAAAGTGAAAAAGATTGGAAACTGCTGATGTGAAGAAATCACAGTCTTCCTTTGTATAAGTGTGATTAAGAATAGTTTCCAACTGTGATCTCTGCAGGCTTTGGACTTTCATTGAATTAAAACTTGGCCTACCATGTCCAGCTAAGTGAATATCACTGTACTAGAGTTACAAAAAAGCAGAATAACAGACCAAAGCAACATCAAGAATCCTGTTCTCCCACTTTTTGTTTTTACATTGTTTCACATAATCTCTCTTGCCATGTGCTTGCTATTATTTAATTCAATTCCTTCAGAACCATCTAACCAACAAAAAGTCCTTGTCTGCCTGCATGTGAATCCTCATCATTATTTAGTCATTACTAGATGTCAGCATAGAAGGCTAAATACAAACTGCACTGTGAGAATGTACAGAGAAGTTCTAAAGCAGAATATATTTGTCCTGTGGTCTCTTCTCCATCATATATAATTTGCCAATATCTTTGTCAGAAACCAATGAAAAGTGCTGCTCTTTTTATTTTGTTTTAGAAGCCAAGATGGGTCCCTTTGGAAATAGGTTTCTGACAGACCTATTCTTTACATCATTTTGAATGAAGTCCATTTTAACTGATGTCACTCCCCATAATTTATCCCTTTGAAATTCTCTTTACCTTCATAAACCGATAGATCTAAAATGTCTTAAGACTAATGTAATGGATAAGTGTTTAAACAAAAGTGTGTAAAACCTGTAATTTCATTTCTGTAAATCAAGTCTGTTTCCAGCAGTATAGTTTTACAATTAAATCTGTTTGAAGTTTCTTGAGAAGAAGTTGTCTGGAAAGATTGCCTTTATGGTTAAAAGATTTTTTGCTAAGTCATTTTAGACTTGAGTGATGACTTGTCACTTGCCATCTCACATTGTTTAAGAAAAGCTCAGATAAAGAATTATGGCAGGGAATCCTGTATTTAAAACTGCAAAGAGTCCAAGAGAAACAGGAACAATCCTTTAATAAACTTCATCACCTATTTAGCAGTAGATTTTTCATGTCTGAAACACAAGAGAGCTAAAGAAAATAAAAAAACTCATGTTAAACAGACTTGAAAAAAACTTTGGTTGTGAATTTTCACTGATATTAGCTCTCCTTTTTTATGCCAGAATGAAAAAAAAAAGCATCTTTGTTGTTTAACTCTACTGGGACTATGATACAACAAAGAAAGCTTAATATCGCTTTCTGTCTTAACAATGAAGAGATGAAGAGAAAACCACAACTTGATTGTGTTAGAATGAAATGGCAGCTGATATTGCTCAAAAAAAAAATTATTCTTAGTGTTGAAAGATGATTCTGCTAAGAGACTTTCTTGTTCATTTGTACTGAGATGAAGTACAATGAAGTTTTGCAATACATCACATCTCCCCAACCCACTAGAAATTAAAACAAAAGGAATTCTTCACATCTCATTGGTATTGAGACCATATAGAATGGTGTCAATTACATAGTAGACTTCAGCTAAAATATCTGCTAACAAATGTAGAATGTAATGGAATTCATAACACAGTAATGTTCCATCTCTGGGACAAATAGCTGTGGTACAGGGAGAGAAAGAAACAATAAAAATCATATTTCATATTGACCGATTATAATAGAAACAAGGCACGTGGATGCCTTGGAAGCATGGATGTTTTCAAGGTACAACAGGCTATATAAGCATGTAGTTTAAACTCCTTTTGTTTTGTTCTGTCTTCTGGTCTTGTACTTCTGTTTTCTTCTCCCATTAGATCTAGGAAATTTTTTATTGTCACCTGCAGCCAAAGAGACAACATGGTGTGATAGTTATTGTCAGCTGAAAATGGATAGGTGAAGATAATTTGGAGGGATGCAATCCATTAGCAAATAAAATAGATAACATCATTGGTGAGAGAAAAGGTTATCAATATTCACTTACCTCAGGAAATATCCCCCATTTGCTCTGTGATACACTGAATTTGTAGACCCTGGAGAAGTCTAATTGCATAACAAAATCTTCCCAAAATGAATATACATCTCACTAGGAGGCTTTCTTATCAGACAAATCAGTGTCTTGGAGGTATTTTCAGAATAAACAGGTATAGAGGGCCTAGCTAGAATGAAGCTAGGTATGTTGAAAGAAGAAAAAGAAGAAAAATGGAAGAAAATTAAAAGTACTGAGATAATGAATAACAATAATTACAAAAATAGTTTTTAGGACTATAGATATAGAAAGATAATTCAAATTACTTGGTAGGAAACTCTGCTAGGAAGATCAGTAATTAGCAATATATCTTTTCCCAGTTGAGCTGAGATTGTTTTCTGGAAACTAAATGTGTCCTGCATTGTTTCCAGCAATGAGACTAATTTTAATTATATTGCAAGGTAAATAACAATGTCTTTAATTTCTAGGGATTGTAATGGCCTGTGCTGCACTGATATGTCTCATACTCCACCACATGGTACCTGAGGGACATCAGTGAGACCTCTTCACCCCAAATTAGTTACAGTGACCTTTAGAAACAACTTGCATATGGCTGGGGTGTTGTGTACTCATAGAAAAGGGAGAATGGCCTTAAACTGAAAGAGAATATGTTTAGATTGGATATTAGACAGAAATTCTTTGTGAGGGTGGTGAGGCACTGGAACCACGGCTGTGGTTGCCCTATCCTTGAAAGTGTTCAAAGACAGGTTGGATGGGGCTTTGAGCAACCTGGTCTAGTGGAAGGTGTCTCTGCCATGACAGGGAAGCTGGAATCAGATGATCTTCAGGTTCTCTTCCAACCCAAAGCATTCTATATTTCTTTGACAATGCTACCCTGAAGTTCAAGACCAGGAACTGAATGCAAGGCACAGCCTCATGCAGCAGAAAATATTTCCCAAATAGCAATCTGTCAAAATTAATGGAAAGAAATAGTAGGACAGACCATTATACATTTCTGTTTGGTTAGAGAATCACCATCATGAGGAACGCACACACGCAGACTCAACCCAACAACCCCCCACCACCACCTCTGATGCTAAGCAGTAATCATTCATTAAAAAGACAAGACATTTTGGTGTACATTGTTGAGAGATTCTTCTGGAGTCAACCTGCTCATAATTTAATCTTATATTGCCTTTGAGGAAATAATGTAAGGCAATGCATTTTATCACATGTTGATTCTGTCAGATTCATATGTTGCTTAAAGACACCGTGATTTCTGGATAAGGCAGAAGTAAATGAGAAATTGCACAGAGGGAAAGAGATAGTAGGAAGAAAAAAAGTAAATACAGAAGTGGCAATCTGAAGCATATTGCAAGTTTTTATCATCAGATTTTATGAACAATATTTGAGTATCTGAGTATCTGACCTGCATCAGTAACAACTGGAGAGATACATGTTCCTAACTTAGGTACTTAGAATGAGTCTTTGAAACACTGATGCAGTTGAAACTGAAAAACTGAGCCAATGAAGTTAGAAAGTACCAAATGTAGTGGTCATTTGAGAATGTAAATTTTAATTTCATAGATAATTAAGTTGTGTGCTCTGTTCAAATTGCAGCTTTCTGAAAATGTTTACAAAGTTCCTGTTTTTCAGGTTAGGATAGGTGGTAGATAGTTTATAAGAAAAATTTAAGATGCAAAAAGACCATAAATAAATAGTACAAAGGGTTAAAAAAATAATCTTAGTGCTTCTTTTCCTTTCCTTTACCTGGATGCACTTGAATATCAAAGGTTTGATAACAGCACATCATAAGATAATTTCTTCTGATCTCCAATGCAATAATATCTGTTTATCTTCCTGTCTACTGAGAGAAGTAGAATTTGAAATGGTAAACGTGCACACCAGGTAAGAATGCTGGATTAATGAGTTAACTTGTCTCTTGTGACTGCTTTTGCAAGAGGTAGATCAAGTGAAAGTATGGATAAACAGTCTAAGAAAATAAAAATGAAGAGGTGGACATAGCTGCTGTGTAAAGACAAGTAAAATATAAAAACAGGTTAAACTTTAATGATTTTATCAATATGTTTAAAAAATAAGCGAAACTATCAGGTCTGAATGACTCAATTCATCCCTTATGTTTTATAGCTTCTTAACCATACATTCCTTCGTCATGTTTTTGCTTTCTAGTGTAGTGTACATGCCTTCACACCAACAATGTGAAATATGTTTTCACTTTATCACTGGAAATATAAGCTATTAGAAAACCTATTGGACTGAAATTCAAGAAATAGCCTGGTAATTTCTGTGTCGTTATGCTTTTCAGAAACCTTTAAATGATAAGACCCTTGGAGATATTTCATTTGTGATCAAGGATTTTTTTCCCCTACCTGGAATAAGTTCTTTTGGCAGAATCATCTACCAAGCTAAGCTGAATACTACTAAACTGCTTAACAACTACTTTCTTTCATATGACAGGTTGAATGAGACACTCTGAAGCTGAAATCCATTTTTCTCATTAAAGACTGTATTACTGTCTTAAAAGCAGTTAACCACACCACATTTGATGCTCATTACCACTTATCTGCATAAAGCCCAGAAAAAGCAAACTCACTTCTCAAGAAGAAATCAAATTTTATATACCAGATTAATTCCCATGACACTCAGTGAGGTGTCCTGTGAACTTTAGGAGAAATTTCACTAAAATAGTTTAAGCAAATTGCAAATGAGTTCCCACATCTGGCTTGAACTCATCTATCATTCATTGTAACAGGAATAAATGAAGACATTCATCACAAAGCACGCAACAGAAATTGTGTTCTCCTATTGATATAATTAAATACTCATAGAGGGCTAAATGCATAATAGCTTCCAGACCTTTTATTTAATGCCAGAATTCAATGGCTCCATACTCATATGTTCCTAGTCAGAATCATTGTGAACCCTCTCCAGTTTCTAAACATTTATTGCTAGTGCAGTAATAATAAACATCTTGCATTTATAAAATGTAATGTTGCCTAGAATTTTTCATTTTTCAAGAATGTAGATCACACTGTCTAATGGCTCTCATATGTCCAGCATGCCCATGAACAATTTGTCTTCTCAGTGGAGTGTTAATCTGACACCTCAAGGACAGAGCCAGTTTCAAGAAGACTCCGAGAAATGCTGGAATATTTCACGTGTTGCAATAACTACTGAAAGTCCAAGTATACTTACTCTGGGATTACCCAAAGCTCTGCATTATATTACTTATGTTTTTCAGTGTTTTATTCAAATGGGAATTATTAAAGATGCCAAGAGATTTGTTTTTTTCATTGAGTATATGCCAAAAATAATTAAGACAATTTTGTAGTAATAATGACATTTATTGTGCAGTCCTGAACTGGATTTAGGCAAGGGCATGCAATAGGTTTGCTGGATTTCTAAAATACTTAGAGACAAATAAAAGGGATATATCCAATTCAAACTTTTGAACACGGGATGTCTTCTGTAATGATGGAAATCAAGACATGTTCTATCATCCATGTCTTCCTTTTCTAAAAAAAGAAGGGCTAGGCTGGTATTCCCATCTCACTTCTCATGTCCTTCGTGAAATGTGTTCCACTCATGCAATAATTGCAACCACCTGATCAAAGATCTGTTTAGTTCTATTGAGGGTTGTCTTCTGTCCTTACTGAGCTTTAAATCAAATGCTCCCATGCTTTTAAAGCTACTATATTATCCATAATAACACTTAGCTGAATAATTAGATGTTCTTTATATTCTAGTTAGAAAATAATAGAAATTAAACTGAGATGTAATGAAAATTAAACTCAATTAAATAGTAAAAATATTCTATCCTTCCAAAGTGACATAATTACCCTGATTGAAGAATGATTTCTCTAGGCTTGTTTGCATGTGGTCCAATTATATATGTGAATGCTTGCTTTAAACAGGGCCCAAAATAGCTGGCAAACAAATCAGCTCATGGGCCAAGGAGCTGAATCACTCAGTTTACACTATTTCCTGCCAACAGTAGAGTATTTTGTATCAGAAAATTGGTGAAATTGGTGACAACCTCCTAGAATTTTGTCGTGGTTCCCTTAGCCACTGGCTGTGATATGGTCTTGTTCAACCTTCGATCTCCACAAAACTCATTTACAGTGCAGATCATGTGATTTATTGTTGGATATCTTGTTTGGGATGAGATGAATCATTGCCTCAACATTCCTGCTTGTCCCCATGGACTGTGAAATGAGCCTGAAGTGACAAGCTCAGGGCTGGATATTTACCTGGAGCTACATGACCCTTGCTTTGCTTCTCCTCAATGAGGAGCAGTAATGGGGACAGACATTGGCTGCACTGAGTGCTCCAACACACCTGAGTGTCACCCTGAGGGACCATTCCTACAGGACCGTTTGCTGCTCCAAAAGAAAGGAGAAATCTAAATGGTGGTCCATTTGATAGTCATGCAGAGCTTTAGTCTGCTTTGGAAACAGAAAATCCATTGTTTGGCCATGGGAAATTTCTATCCTGATGGTGAAAATTGTATGTTAGCTCTGATAACATCATCCTTTCAAGGAGAGTATTGTCTTTCCAGCTTTATTTAGAACTTTGTAATTAATTTGAGTTTTATTTTCTAGACTTCACTGCCACAGAAACTGCTGACATAGGAGGAAATAGAGGGATGGATTGTAACTGGAGAAGTTTTGTTTTTATGAACTACTCACTTTCTTTTAAGGAGAAGGACAAAATTAATATTTTAGGAATTGGGCTCTGCTCATGTAGAAGGCAAAGCAAAATTTTTTGCCTGCTCCAGACCGTGTATTACTCTATCAGTGGAATTCCAGTGTGAAATTTCTAAAATCTATAGGTCACTGAGACACAGACACTTAAAAACTGAAGTCCTTGTGGAAAATTAGAGTAGGAGTGTGACAATCAGGACATTTAGTTGTTGTTTAAGTGTTAATCAAAATCATTTCTCATTAGCTGCTCTATTAAAGAGCTAGAAAGTAACTTAGATCTCTGATTCTAGCTCCAGGACTTCAATGACAAAAATATGTTCCTGAATAACTGGCAAATTTGTATTCTCAAATTGTTTCAAAACACTTTGCATGTTTTCAGTCTTGGATTTCTCATTTCATTTCATCATCTTTTTCTTGCCAAGAAGTCCATTGTCTTGCTATGGAGAAAAATGTTTATATGAAGCTCATATTTTGTTGTTAATAAAAGTGGTTTGATCTAAAAATTCCATTCATGTATGGTCTTTTCCCCAGACTTTATAGAATCCAGAAATTTGCACTCAATTGGACTTTAATATTGTAATTCTTATATCTCCAATTAGAGTAAATAGACTTTAATCTGACTGCTACGATGTAATAATTTCTTTCAATAAATTGACAAAAATTTGAACCAAGTAAATTGTCTCAATGTTCTGCAGTGATGTTTTTAATCACATTTTCATTCAGCTTTTAATTTATCTGCTTACAGGGTTATTTATTTGCCCCTCTCCTTATGTTTCTCTGATTTTATTTTTTGTCTTCTGTTTCTTTGATTTTGGTAGAGCTTTTGGTGTTAAATCATACTTGAAAAGAACAATAAGCATACACAGCTTAGACTGAAACTCTGCTTAGGTGTTGCATAAAGGCACCCACAGGAATTGCAGCACCTGGAAAGATTTCAGGTACTAACTCTAAATCACACTCTCATACTATTTATATTCATGTGATTCTTGGAATATCTTTTGCTTGCCACAATCCAACACTACTGGCAAGCAATATTTTGGGTGCTCTCAAATCTCAGGAAAGGAATCTCTACAGGATGAGAGTGCACAAGAAATCATTTTATATAGATTTTTTTCTTTGAAGTAGGCAGAATCTGAATGATTGTCACTGGCTTAAAATAATTATATTATGAGGTTAGCTGTTCAAATAGTTTGGGTTCAAGACATGGCTGAAGGGTGATCTGTGGTGGTCTGTCCCCAGAAAGAGCACTTGGTGATAGGGACCAGCTACAACAATCTGGGGTGACTGGAGTGCAGATTATCTTGAATGGAAAATTTTTCCCCAAATTCAGCATTTGGGGTGTAGCATTTTCATGAAAACTTCAATAGCTTTTTTATCTGATGCCTTAGGATTTTAGCTTTCATATTTTCATATATTTGTAATCCTGCATTTCTTTAGTGTATAACTCTGAGCTCCATACAGAGTGTTGGCAACTGCTTTTCCCATTTTTATCAGACACGACAATTCCTCTCTAGGCCTGAGAATCAAGGACACCTCACTGTTTCAGGCCCTGAGAAATGGAAACAAAAGTGAGTTGAGGGGAGCAAACTAAGAGAATGGGACTCCACTGCCTGAAGCTGTAATTGGACAATTAACCTCTGATATGCAAATAGCCAAAACTTCTATCTGTCCCAAAAATCTCTGACTGTCATCCATCCTGAGTGCAGTCTTTGTGAGACTCCTGCACTGCCCAAGGTGTGCCCTCTGAAGGCCTTTCAATAAATCCCTGCCCTTTATCCTTTCACTCTGTCCAGCCTCTGCTCCAGGTCAGCCTTTACAAGGCATCATATCACCTACAAAAACCCTTTCTGAAAGCCATGATCACCTTCCTATGCCAGCAGAAATATCCCCAGGAGGTTTGTCTGTGTTTTATACACCAGTCATTTCTGTATCGTTCTAGAGAAGCCTCGACCAACTGCTGAACAGCAGAATTGGCAGTTGGTGATGTGCAGTGCTCAGTAGACACACTGCTCCTTATGTTCACTTACTTTCCTGATTTAATGTAGTATTTGCTGGTATTGCAAGTGTTTTAAACAGATGTCACTTCAGATTCCCCTTTTTGAAGAGAAAAAAGAAGAATTTGCCCAAGTTTCCTGTAAAAAATAAATAGAAAGCTTTCTAAAAGTGAAAATTTGAAGTCTGATAATCTCTGTGGTAATTCTCCTCATTCTGATTCATTGCTTTATAGGCCAGAAGGATGAAGCTATGAAATTTTTAAGTCAGTTGCCAAAATGTCATTTCTAGTAAAGGTGTGACATGGCAGCCTTTAACATTAAAGCCAGAAATTTCAGGGTTTTTTGCTGGCCTACAAATTCTGGAGTTAAAGCATTTATAACAGCACATTTATAAAGTCAATACAAACCTTAAACCAGAATACACTAAGCTGATCGGTGCTACTGCAGTCATAGCACTTCAGTTCTTCTGAAGGCACAGTTTTAACCATGACCAAATGAATATTAAGATATTCAACTTCTCATCACGAAAAAAATAGGATTTTTTTTAGGGGAGAATTACAAAAATTTGTAATACAGAAAGGTTTCTAAAATAAAAATTTTAAAATAAAGCGAAATATTTAAAACTATTTTTACAAATAATACATGAGATGAAATTATATATTTGAAAACTTTAGGTCTAGTATAATGGGCTATCAGGTTTTTCCAAAAATGACATTCTTGAGATAACATCAATCTATCACTAAAAATGTAATAATTAATATAGCATGTAAATGTTCCCTACCATTTATTTTATTTTTATTATAATGTCAGACAAAGAACATTCTAATAAAGAGAAATGAATATTTCAAATTAGTTTTCTTTTTTTTTTGTGTTTTAAAATCTAGGAAACTGAGTGCTTTCTTCATGTGTCTATTCATATTGGGAGCTGCATTCACTGAAGATATTTACAGTGAGATTCTGTACTGCAATTTTTAATTATTATTTATTAAGTCTCAATGACTCCTTAATCAATGGACAGAAATGGGCTCTTTGAGGAGGAAATTTGTGTAACTTACATTGTATTTTTATTCTCCAGTGAAATGATTCAGGCTCTTAAAGAATCTGTTTCTCTCTCTTGGCTGTAAGTTTTGCACAAGTTTACATAAACATGGTTACATGGTACAGACCTACTCAAGGCAGTAGAATGCTGTCTGATTTTCTATTAATGCCATTTTGTAGTATATAGATTTCTTTTTTGTCCCATAAGACAATAAGGCTGGTTTTATTCATTAAAAAGAAATCCAATTCTTGGTATTTTTTGTTATTAAATAAGTTATTTAAAACTAGTTAAAGAAAAACCCAACATACTTTCACAATTTCTTCTTTTCCTAAAAAGTTTCTAAAAACTATTCCTCAAGGATTAAGAGAAGAATTACTCCCAAAGTGCTTATTCTGCCAGTAAAAGTGCACTTTTTTCTTACTAGAACTATTTTTCTATATGTTTGCTTACATCTACTTGATGTTAACCTTACAAAGATATTTGAAATTCCACAATTCAGGAAGTAATAATAGTAAACAATTTGCAAAGGTTCATAACAATCATGATATTTCAGGTTTTATTGAAACCTCTACCTGATAAAACTAACATTTTTATTATTCAAACCACACACAAGAATAAATTCAGGAATTAATTTAGCTGCACATGGCCATGTTGCATTATAATATATATTACATATAAATTTAAAGATGTTTTGATGGGATGTATTGATAGTTTCTAGAGCTAAACACTTATGAAACCTCTGCAGAAACATTTGAAAACTTATTTCCACTTGCAATGCATATATATGGTTTCATTTTAAAAGCTGTTTGATATCTTCTAATTTCTGAAGCACTAATTCAGGCATTTGCTCTGCGTTGAGCAACTTACAAACCCCAGGAGTTCCTAACTCTCTTCACTCTTAAGGCTACTGTATTTCACTTAGCCTCATTATTTTCAATTACTTGGCATAAAAGGGATTTCCAGCATGACACGTGGGAAGAAATGGACACAGCTCCTATAACTTGTGAGTGTATAAAGGGCATGTAAGTGCTATTTGCCTGATGTTACACTGCAAAAACGGATGGTGGTGAGATATCTTGTATCTGAATGGTTAGTAAGCTTCAAAATTATCTTCCATTTCCCATCTGTTTCTGTTTAAATTTGCAGCTGTATTAGGACAACTCCAAAGTGTGCCTTGTTATTTTGACCCATTGCACTGTAATTTACATGAATAGGGAACAGAAAGAAGCTTCAATCAATAACTGGAATCAAAACAACCACGAAAATCTGGATCCAGATGCTCTTCACTCTGTTGCTATAGAATAAACTCCTCCACATACAATTAGCCTCCAGTCTTAAATATTTGTCTCTTTAGATCCATTTTGTACTATCCTTCAGATAAGTATACCTGTAAGACATCAGGAATTACTCTGAAAATCCACCTACACACAGGGCCTGTATCTGACTCTTTTAATGATGTTTGTGGTAGACTGGACCCAAGTTTGTACAGTTATGAGTTTGCAGTAAAAATAAGTAAAGCTTGTTAATAATTCACACCATGTGGACTGAAAGAAAGTTCCCTAAAAAAATAAAGCACTCTTGTCTCAGTTTCATAATATGAACAGGGATAAAAGCAGTAGCAAAATAAGCAAATATGTTTCTAATTGTGACCTTTAGCAATAAGTAAAAAGCGGATGAGGTAAACCACTAATGAAACCAGTAGATTTTGGAACAATGAGTAGTTTCTATATTAGCTTTCCATATGTGTTGATTCAATTAGGGGGTCATCAAGTCTTTCTTCTGAATTGTCATCTGGCTTTTTCTATGGTCAAATAATTTCAGATTGTTGTAGATTTACATAAATTTCACAGGTAAAACTGTTTCTTAAGCTTGGAACTAAATCAACCCGTCTCTTACAGTATCTTTATGTCACTCCAAAATATCTAATTTAGGGAGTTTTTAATGCTTTAGGGCATTTTCCAAAAGAAAAAGTATCAGGCAACTGTCTTCAACTTATGGAGACAGGAGCATTGAGTTTGGGCATGAGTACAAATTTTTCTGGGTCCTGCCTACTGAGTCAGGATCCCAGATTCTGAATGCCTCCAGAAAAGCATAGATTTACAGACCCGGTAACATTAAAGCTACTGAGTATTTTACTACAGTGATACTTGAGAAAGAAAGGAGATCAAAAAGAGCAAAAAACCCCAAACTTGTACTGTGTCTATTTACTGTATGTAAGTATATGGGTATATATACATGTATACACACACATGTACACATATAAATGTGTATACATAAATCCTTACACTCTTCAAAGAGGAAAATGGAATAGCCTTTAACATAGAACTTTCACTGCTGTCAAGCAGGAAAGTTACTTGAGCCTCCATGAAAGACGATTTGACATTGACTCTTTCCTGACACATTCTGTTGCGTTAGCAAGTTGGCATTTCCTAAAGAAATGTTTTCAAAAGGTTTCTAGCTGGAACACCAAACTGTGTTACAAGTTATAGGCGCAACTCTTACCAATTTCAGCAGGAGTTGGAAGTGTCCATTTATACACTTAAGAATGAAGAAATAAAAGTGCTGGAATTTTGTAATTTACTTTTGTTGCACATGTAGCCCTCCTGCCAGGTGTTAGTGGTAGTAACCAGGACTGGGCTCAATAACAAGTCTAGGGGACTCCCTCTAAAATAAATACAAATGGTGACTTGGTCCCCCACTTAAAACACCAACATTTAGGAATTTAATAATTTAACCTCTTACAGGTGTTCCTTCTCCCATTGCAAGTATGCAGGAGTTCTGAGAATATGAAACCACAAAAAACTTTTATTTGGGAAAATATAGTAAGTACATAGTTTCAAATAGTAAGGAAAACCCACAGAGCACGTTAGGGGTATTACCAGCTTCACAGTTCCATCTGTTAGTCACACAACTCTTTATGGTGCAATGCTCTTTCTAATGGGAAAATAACCAAACATCAGCTGGGACATCAGGTGACATTACTCTACAACACCTTGTCTTTAGGAAAGATCTTCACTGCTCTTGTCATGGTACCATTTTGGATTTTGTTTATTTACTTGATAATTTGTTTCAATTTTGTTTGGTTTGGGGGGTTTTGTTTGGTTGGTTTTCTGACTGGTTTGTTTGGTTGCTGTTGTTTCTTGGTTTTGGTTTGGGTTTTTTTTGTTTTCTTTGTTTTTATTTTTTTTTCTTTTTGTTAGTTTTGTTTTGTTTTGTTTTAAATACAAAAGCAGGACATGGGCCTGCTGGAAAAAGACCAGAGGAGGCCATGTAGATGATCAGAGGTCTGGAGCACCTCTAGTATGAAGACAGGCTGAGTGAACTAGATGACCCTTAAGTTCCCTTCCATCCCAAACCATTCTGTGTCAGATATAACATATGATTCTATGTCAGATATAACATTTAAGGTGTTACTTTTTGGTCTCAGATGCTGCTGTTATTCTGCTCCTGTAAATTTATATCTTACAATATTGACCATTGAAATACCTATACACCACTGCCCGAATTTCCTGCTAAAAAAACTTTACATAAAGAAATGCATAATTACCAACAGCTAAAACAGGACAAATGCTTGTTTCTCTATAAGAATGGAGGATTTATTAAGCTATAAAATGGTGTTCTATTTTAGGGAATATAGGTTAGCAGAATTGTCTTGCATATTCTGCTGAGTTTTTTTAAATTTCTGTTAGGTTTCTATCAAATCTTCATTAATTTTCTGAAAAGTGGACAGTGACAATATGAAACCTATTATTGGATGCTACAGTGGAAAAATTAAAAGGAAAAAGTGGTAAAAATTGAGAAATAGAAAGAATATATTTTGAGAAATTAGAAATATCAGTCAAGATATTATAAAATAAAATTCAGTTAGACATGAATTCTAATGCACAAAAGGAAAATTAATCAGACATCCTCATCACTCGTAAAGAAAGAATAATGAAATAGTACGTTTCAAAGGTGTTCTAATCAGATAGGAATTCATAGCACAGCACAATGGCTTAGGTAGATGTGATATTGGTCTGTCTGGGAACATCCCGTTGTGTCTCCTTGAATATAAGTGGTCACACTGCAGCACAGGGACTCTTCAAAAGGGATGCAGACAAATTGGAAAGGACTTCACAGACGTGCAAGAAAATATACGAGGCCAGATGTTGATTAAGGGGTGTTGTGCTTTTGTTGGCTTGCTTTAGAAATTAAATCCATACACATATAGCATAAATACATAAACACAAGGGGGAAGGAATTCTTCTTTGCTGAAATACAGGAAAG
This sequence comes from Callaeas wilsoni, assembly GCA_013398955.1. NCBI lineage: Eukaryota > Metazoa > Chordata > Aves > Passeriformes > Callaeidae > Callaeas > Callaeas wilsoni. The sequence continues at coordinate 249,753 of VWPU01017220.1, forward strand.
TGCAGTTGAAAGTGCATTAGAAGGGAGTTAAAGATAAGAGTAACAGCAGGGAATATCTCTCACACTAAAAGAGTCTTGTTAGTGAGATGAGAGGATCTTTCTCCCCTGAAGTACTTAGAAGAGGATAGCGTGGAGGGAGGTAGTCTCACACCACTGTGATTTCATGAAGGAGAGAATTTGGGAATTTTGGACCTAAATTATATTCAATATAAGAATGTGTTATCAGATATGGGCATCATTTAGGGAACTGGGCATTGTTCTGAGGCAGACTTGGCAAGACGTTCCTACAAGCTGAAATTCTGTTACCCTTGTTTATCCACCCTTGTGTGACATTTAATTAGATGTCAGTGTGAAAGCAGCAGATCCATTAATTATTATGGATTTTTTTTATTTATACTCATTTTATGAGTTAATGGGAGTGACTGGGTTTCCATGTGAACCTGATGGACATATAATGCTGGCACAGAAGTCCAGAGTGCTGTTTGCTTTCAGTTATTATTAAAACTGCAGGCAACTGAATGGGCTGTGGGGCTGGCCCTGGCCTGAAGTGATGTTAATGGAATAAAACATGTAAAACTGCTGGACAAGACACGAGAAATTGCTTGGCGCAGCAGATAGCAATGTAAGAAGTTCAAGAAAATAGCAAACAGTACTGGGAGAAGGGCTGGCTTTCATAGGTGGTTCAAGGGGCGTTCCGTGAGGAACAACAAAACTTCTGAGGTAATTGATTTATGCGTGAACTGGGTACTAATCCAGTCCCTGGGGAGTAGTCCTGCATTTGATTGCCCCAACCTTAGCAGTAAAAGAAATCCAATCTGTTCTTATGACCATATCACATGAGTTGAATCTGCTTCCATGGTCAGAAAGCCCAGGGTACCAGGGGGAACTTTCCTAAACTGTTGTCACCAGGATGGTGCCCACTACAGTCTCAATAGCACTGATAGCTATTCGCTGCTCTCTAACATCTGGCAGTACAGGAGACAGCTAAGTTAAAGCTGTATCTATTCTGATTGCAAAATAAATATGCCCTAAACATCAGTCGTAAGTCACAACGAAGGTGGACTGAATCCACCTTTAATTTCAAAACATCCTTGAGGATTTAGAACTTTTGAGTTCTTTTAGAGTTTTGTATAACAGTATATATTTCATTTATAAGTGTGTTGTCTAAAAAATAGTGCCAGCAAGTGCTATAGCAGTAAGAAGAATAATAACAATAGCAACAGCAATAGCAATAAAGATGGAAGAGCATCAGCCACCAGTAACCACACAAAGAAGAATATTCAAGACAACCACAGCTCAGAGGCAAGAATTAAAAGGGTTAAATCACTGGGATAGCAGAGAGCCTCATTTGATCATGCTTGTCTTTCACCACTGTCCATCAACAATTTAATCTGTAAGGGTAAGCTCCATGCACACATTGGCACCTCACTCAGCTATTAGGCTGCTCTGGGAAGTCTGGTTAGGCAGAGTATGGCTGTCACAGAAGTTTTTATATGACTGACTGACATCTATACCTAGCATGTCCCACAGGCTTTATAAAGAACACTGTTTAATGCCAGGAATGTTACATCTTGGTGGGTGAACATGATACAGCCATGGCTAAAATGAGAAATAGATTAAATCACGACTTTGGAAACTAAATCCTATTTTTCTGGAAAGAATGATTTTGCCCTGGATTATCCTGGGGAGAATCAGTTGTCCTAGTTTTTATTTCCTTCTCTTTTTTCCCTTAAATAAAATAAAAATTTGCTGAGTTTTTTAACTTCCATCTGAAACCACATCAGAGCTGAGCAGAAGCAAGCTTGTTTTTATCAAGATTTGATCTTAAGCGATCAGGGAAGATTCTGGATTACTGATCAGAGCTATTGCTCACTATAACACATTTCTCTGTCTTCCATTTTGTAGTTCTTGGCCTTCATCCAACTTCAAAGTAAACCATCCTGAAATTATTATATTTCTTTTCTTTTCTTTTCTTTTCTTTTCTTTTCTTTTCTTTTCTTTTCTTTTCTTTTCTTTTCTTTTCTTTTCTTTTTTTTTTTTTTTTTAGGAAAATACAAGCTATATGAATTTACAGTCAGAATCATGGCATTATTTTAGAATTACCTCCACGTTCCTGGGTCTGCATTCCAAAAGGAATGCCAATAATATGTCTAATGCAAACCCCTTGATATCTGTGAGGATCTTTCTTCCGAGTACATTAAGCCTTAAATCAATCCCAAGAAATGTGCATGCCTTTGCTTTATACATTTATGCCTAGTCACACTTTTCTAAACGCTGCCTTTGCTTTTGAAAATATGTAAAAAGGCTGGTTTGAGAGGTGGAGGTTTGTCTGGATGCCATTCTGTTACAGGCAAAGCCAGGAAAATCTTGAATGAGCTCCAGGAAGAGTGAAATTTGCCAAGACACTAGCTGAAGCAGGAGGTTCCAATTTGTTTGGACACTAAGTAATATGTGCATGAGAGCTTCTGAGGGAGCAGGAAGAAGGGAAGAGAGCACAGAGTACTCTAGAATGAGTGAATACAATGTTTGCTCTTATCTCTATGAACATTTTAGCTCCATTAAAATATAAACCGGATCCTTGGCTGTGTTGATGGTTGTACAGCCATTGAGGGTGGCAGCTGCTGTGCATCTTTACAACCTGTTTGCAAGAAGAGAAGACAGGTGTGTTGATACCCCAAAACAGGAAAGCAACCACCCTGGAGCTGATCTCTGGATAGTCCAGAGATGGATAATTACAGCTTAATTTTCAGGGTGCATTTGGTCTGAAGTAGATTTAGAGATGGTAGAACAGCATGGATTCAGTGCTCTGGGCAGGTAAGGCAGGAACGTTGAAGAAGGGACAAGGAATATATTGACTTCTGAGGTTTTCTCATCTAAAAATACTTTTCTTCTATAGTCAGGAGAAAGCACTAAGCTTCTAAGAGGATCATTAATTCCTTATAAAACAGGTATTCCGGATGTGTGAGGAGCATCACTTTATAGCCCATCACTTTTCCCCCTCTCTGGAGGAAAATTTGACATCTTGCTTAGATTTAGCAGATGAGTTTGAAACAAAGCTAGCCTTCAAGACAAGTTCTCTTTAAATGAAATTATGTATACTTAGCTGGCTGTTTTCTCCCTGATATTGTCTTATTTCCCTAGAATCATCCTCTGTGTTCTGATACGAAAGTATTAGAAGTATTTCAATGAAAGATAAGGATAATACATTCCCTGGAAAGTCATATTTGATTTGTTTGGGATCCCCTGAAATCTAAGCTTCTTCTGTGAAGAGCTTTAGAGGAAAGAAGTATGGCTAAATGTGTCTGGCGAGTCCCATTTTTTATGGATGTACTGCTTTGGTGGGGCAGTAGGAGAGAAAGGGATGAGGAGGGTGAGTAAACCATTTTGGTTCTACAAAAGGATGTAACTGTATGACTGGACGTTGATTTAAACTTTGTGTGACCAAATTCAGTGTTTAGGGAGTATGAAATAATGAAAAGAGGATATATCCCTCTTCGCTACACATGTATTGCCCCAAGGGGGTCTGAGCTAGCTCTTATGTCACTCAGAAAAAAAATGTGAAGATGTTTGAATTTAGCTTAGAAGCAATTGAAAAAGGAGATGGAATAGAACCAACTCTCAGGAAAGAACAGAGAGGAGCGTAGGAGGTCGTCAAGTCTGTGATGTTCTTGAGCTGCGAATGCCCCATCATCTGCTGCAATGAAGATGCAAACTAAATTAAGTATAAGAAAAAGCAGCATGGGTAAGCAAAGATGGTAAAGGCAAATGCAAGTAAATAAATATAGCAATGATCTCTATTGGTGTGGAAAAGATACATGCTATTCTGAAATTAAAAACTTTATTTTAATCAGACTAATACTGGCATGAAGTACCATGAAGACTTAAGGTACAACCCATGTGAAAAAGCTGCGGAGATGAAAAGAAAAATTTGCTGAAAGATACAATAATTTGATTTTTGAGTGAACCAGCCTTATTTCCCTCAAAATTGTTCTGCATTTTAGCAAGAGATTTTTTTAATCAAGCTTACCTTAAGATTTAATTTTTCATTAAAATAAAGAAAAAAAATAGGAAAAATATTTCAAAAAAGTGAAAATAAGTAAGAAAAAAGCTACACACTTTCTTCAAGAAAATTAAGTAATTGAAGTACATTAGCAGTACCAAAGGACGAGCTTAAGAAAATTCAATAAACATAGCAAAACTTTTGAGTGCGCAAACAACTGATGCTTTTCTACAGTTCTTTCCTTCAGACAAGACAGTAGACAAGGTAGACAAGGGCCCAGAAAAATCTGTCAACTACCTTCTTACACTATCTACCCCCTTGACTGAACTTTTAATCATGGAAACCTCTATAAAGAAAACATTGTGTAACATATACATAAAGTGCAGTAGCTGTGCTGACCACCAGAGAATCTGTCATTCCAGGGTTCATGGTGGAGCAGGCTGGCTATGAGAAAGAAATTTTGTGGAATATTGGGGAGAAAAAAGGATAGATAGGGAAAATTGTAAATAGAAATTAAACAAAACCAAACAAATCTTAAATATGTTTTAAGCATCCTAACACTGATTTTCAAGCCTAATCTTATTGGTTTAGCTCTTTTACATGCAATGCTGAAAGCTTCATAGTTGCATGTAGCAATAATGAGTCACCAAATATCAAGAATTTTTTTTTCTTTTTTTCTTCCCATTTCAGATAATTTGTGTCTGACTCCTTATGTTTTTATTGAAAATAATTCATATTAGACATTTCAGCTCCTGCCCTGTCTCTCTGTATACCTTTTTCTTCAAATAGCCACCTATCTTGAATTTAGCCTTGACCTCTTTATGTGATTCTAGTATTTCATTTATCTAGAAACAATGAATCTTTCACTAAGAGGAACCAAGCCTGCAGAAATAGATGTTATGAACTCCAAATAGAATGCACACACTAGTTTGAAACAAATTGTTGTTTTCATGAGGGCTATGAATAGAACTTCAAGATTTTCATGTGTTTTGGCATATTCTTCAGTGGTTTTGCTCAATGGGTGTGATCTATGTGAGATATTTTGTGTCCCATGTCTTAATTCTGAAGACTTTAAGACGGCTTGTATAAATCTGCATATGGAAAGTTATAGCTGCAGAGCAGTCAAATATTATGGCTGATGGCTTGAGGTTCTTTTAGCTCCAAAGGTAGAGGCTTCAGCTCTAGATTCAAGAGAAAATGCTGTGTGGAACTACAATTCAGAAAAGAGAGGAAGAGAGAGCAAGAAATCGGTGAGCAAGAAACTGAAGACTTAAAGCTTGAGCAGGAACAAGGGAAAATGGGAGCATAAAACAGAGACAAAATTATGCCTGGGACATAGGGACAGGGAGGAAGGGGTAAGAGAATAAATGAGTAGGAATTAGAACTTGCATTTAAAACTGGACTGACGTCATATAATGATAACAATATAAGAGATCTTAAAAATGAGCATAGTCCAGAGATACTCAGTTAGAAAAATAAGCAAAAGACTCTGATGAGATCTGAACAGAGATGAGCTGAATCTAAGCCCATTCAGTCAAACTACCAATTTCTTTTGGAGCCTGAGATGAATTTGGAGTAAATTCCAAACCTCAAGTTTTTCATTTTGGTTCCAAAATAAGATCTGGCCACTCTCAACAGGAAAGGATTTATTTTCTTCACTACTCCCAATCAGGGAAAAGTCAAAATGTAAGGGCAGAGTGGGGGATGTTGAAGGAGAGTTGGTCAGTAGACAAACAGAAAATAATTTGGTAGAAACTTCAAGTAGAAAGGGTCAAAATGAGAAACCTCTATGGGAACCCAGGCAGTAACACACCACTAAATTATGAATGGAGAGAGAGTGAGGCAAATGTTATGTTAAAGAAACTGAACTTCCTGTGCTTTCAAGTTGTGGTCATAGCAAAATCTGGACTTACTAAATAGGTTGCATTTGCCTTGTAGGGTTCCACGACATAAATTAAATGACACATGTAACATGCCACTCTGAAATGTGAAATTATTGTAGAATGAGAATTTGAACAATGAGAAACAGCTTCCGCTTCCACTTGAAATTTCCTGTGTAAAAAGGCCTCAAGATTTGTTTCTTTTTCTAACAGTTACGTGTAAATAGGCCAAAGTGCCGTCATCAAAGTTTCTTGTTCCATAAATTTCAGGAGCTTCACATATGCAAAAATTTTAAGTAGGCTTAAGGAAGAATTATACATTATGATTTTATTTACAAAAATACCAATATTACTACTTAAAGGACCAAAGGAATTTTCCCCTGATAACATCAAAGAAGTGGATCTTCAAAGAGATGGAGAATTCCTATATGTAGTAAAACGAAGGAAATCTCAATTCTTAGCTAATTTAAAGTTAGAAACTGGCCATTAATTGCTCTCTCCCCTTGCAGATTTCTGTCCTGTAAGAATTACAGAAAGCACATTACTGTTAAAAAATACATAAAGCCCTACAGAAGTATGCATTTTGTGACATTTAACTAAGCTTACAGAAGTCCCACCTTGTAATATAATAATAAAAACTACTTCTTGTGCTGAATTTGTCATCTTTAAATATCTAATCACCTTGCTGGAGGACAGTATCGTTGCCTTTTGACAGATGGTGAGACTAAGGAGTAATAAAAGAGAGCGAGTTACCCAAGATCATCCCAAAAGAACAACAGCTGCCACTGCTTGTCCAGTTCAGAAGTCATATTAGAAAAAAAACATGGAGGTAAGGCTGCGGGTGTGGTCTGAAGCATCTCTGTCTGCAGAATTATTTCTGCAAATTCGTGGTGCGTGTAGAGAGAGGTATGTGTAAGTTTGGACTGAGAGAAAAGGCTCTGCTCCCCTATGCAGACTAGACTCATCCTATTAGTCTGAATTTCAGCCACTTTCACAGAAAAGAAATGTGTTTAACAGGTGCTACTGAAGGAGGAGGAGTGGGAGGATTAGATGCATGAATCCTAAAACATACTAACGTGCTTTGTATACATTTTCACTCAGAAAGTTGAGCTTTTGGTTTTTTGATGCAACTGGGTTGTGGCAAGAGCTGAGCCAGTGACGTTTATCAGCACTGCTAAGAAGCCCAGCAGTAAGTCACTACAGAAATATTTATTACCTACCGGTAACCGCTGGTAATTGCTGAAAAAACAACCTGAAAGACACGTCTACGCTCTTGCTGGAACGACTCACCATGATGTAATTCCCTAAGCACCTCCACTAGGAGACAGTAGTAAAAACTTATGAACATGTTCTCCCTGTTAACATTCTTTCCTTCTCCCTTTAATATAGCTGGAAAAAAAAAATAAATCTTTGTGCACCCATAAATTCACTGCAAAACAAAATCAGTTGCTCTAAGCGGGCACAGCACTGCACAAGTACATGTTAGAAAGTCCCATAATCTGTAACAGTACTGCAATTTTTTTCATATTCTGTTGTCAAGGAATTTAATTCAAAAATATATTCGTCATTTAGTGTTGAAAGGCATTAGCACAGAAATGGACCCGATTCTCTAGTTGCTGTCATTGTCAAGCTGATAGAGAAGCTACTGATGAAATAATACAAAGTTCCTGTTTTGGAAAATATTCAATCAGTATTTGAGAAAGCTCTCAAGAAATTAATACATCTTTTGGAGCAGTAAGAAATGACAAAAATTTGAGGCTTGGTGAGATGTTGTTCTCTACTGCCTGCAGCCCACAGTTCCTCCCTTTGGCCCCTTTCAGGACACAGAGCAAGGACATCTCCAGGTTCAGAACAGCCAAAATATCAGATTGGTCAACATTTGGGCAAATCGCAGCCGCAGAACCTGGTCTGTTACCTCTCAGAGGCAAACTGCTCTCCTAACAGGGCAAGTCTTTAATTACCATTCCTCCTTCTCCTCCTCTCCCCCCACAGCACACTCAGCAATTCCCCGCTCATCTGGCTAGTTTCAAACCCATATTTACACCAACTGGTTAGTTTTGTTCTATTAGCTCTCAGACCATTTAAACCATCTGGTTTTCCTCTAGCATGTCCTAGACCCCTGACCTGAGTGATCTCTACATTTGATGTTCATCCATGTCTGAAGTAACTGTTTTTAGAGGTGACAATCCCAATTTCACTCACTGGTGGGCATGGTCCCAGACCATACTGTGTGGTTACTCGATGCCTGTGCATCTTCTCCCCTGCACCACCTCCTGCCACATTTGAGCCAGGGTTATACAATCCCTGCTACACATGGTGCATCAATAGGGAATATGAACACTTTGTAACCACAAAAAGAACCTTGAGTTCTAGTGTGCTTTATGTCTCCTATGCTCTTTAACTAGCTACAAAATTGTAATATTTTTTCCAGGAACAATCTCACAATAGAGTGTGCCTGGCTTTGATTTCTAGGGATCCGTGCTAAAATTCTTATGTGACATCATCTCAGGCCCTCACCCAGAAATCTGGGGAAATAAATTGCCCTGTCTGGGTGTTCAGAAAAAGAAGTAGTTCCTCATTTAAAAACAATAAGTTTACATAGAGGGAGTTAGAAACACAGTTTTATCAGGGGGACAGGCTTTCTAAAACATTACCTTGGGAAAACTTAAGTAACTAACAGAAGGTGAGACTGCTGTCCCCCAGGCCCAGCCCTGGCCCTGAACTCTTCCTACAGCAGCAAGGGGCGGTCAAGGTTATGGGCACTGTCCTCCCCCCTTCGGTTACATCCAACTCACACAACTCATTATCCAGGCTCAAAATCCAATTTGAGGGCAGTTTAAACCTTCTGGCCCAAGTCAGAGGCAATCAATTTGTAGTAGTGTGTGGGCTGTATGGGATCCTCAAAGGCAGCTTATAGCATCACAGGCAGATTAGGAGCAGGCAGGCGGTGGAATGAATTGTTCTGGCAATGTTGATGTTTGCCCCCCAGCATTACATTTTCCCTCCATTGCAACTTTCTGCATCCTTCTCCCCATGAGTTCATCGCTTTGAAAAAAACACACAGCTTTGCTGGACACAGATGCACTCATTCAGTGTGTAACCTGAAATTCTGGGACTGCTGGACAGAGCTTGATCAAACACAGAGATGTGGCAGAGAGATGTGTCACGCAGGCTTCTCCACCGCCGCTTTCAGGGAGTGACCACCAACCCTAGAAGGCTGGCACCACTCTCCTAGGAGTTGAGCGGCTTCTGTGAGCTTTTCTACCCATCTCCAGTAAAACGGCCAGGCTTCTCTTACCAGACAGGAGGTGTCAGTGAAATGCACAGGTTGACAGCTGCTCCAAGTGAATTCCACCGTTCCACAAGCAGCTCACTGAGACTCTTCTATTTGCCACCTCATCTCCTCTTGCTTCCCATCACAGACACATTTTGCTGTGATTCTGCAGCCAGGAAATCACTCTCCTTTCAATACAAATGTCCAGTGGGCCAGTTCTTATAATTTTCTGAGAATTTTTAGATAGAAATCAGAGGTGTCTTATGAGAAACACTGGCTGAAAATTAGGGTTGTTTTTTCTTTTTTAAAAAAAGACCCTTGAATTTTTAATTTGCAGTGAAGCAACTGTAACCTGAAGTGTTTCACTAAAGGGAGGATATGGACACAGTTTGTAAAATTATTCTGTTCTTTTTTTTTCCACTTCCTTTTTGTTCTGCCTATATTTTTATGAAAAAAGGTATTTTCTACATCCTGTAACTCAGGTAAATCTCAGTATAATTGTACGTGAAGGAAGAACCCTTTTCTAGCCCAGGAGAAAGTCAAAATGGGAAAATCAAAGGCTTTTTTGCCAAAAAGAAAAAAGTGAGAATATTTCCCTACAAGGTCACAGTTACCTAAATAAATCACAGCCAGCTTCACACTCCAGACTGTATTTATATTTTGAGCCAGAGAACATCTGTTTAATAGTGGGTGGTCATGTAACAATTTCATAGACAACAGGACCATCCGAATACTCTTGGAGATGTCAGAAAGGGACTTACCCTGAAGTCAGTGAGTTGTAAATGGGAGGAATGTAGGCCCCACTGTTCTGGAAGGTTCTCTTCTCAGAAGCTGAGTAAAACTACATGCCAGTGACTACATAGGAAAATACAGATTGTCCTGGAAAATTCTTATTTAAAATGTAAAGTACAAACTAGAACCCCAGAGCAGTTCTTCAATAATAGGTGCAGTATTTTCTGCATAAATACATGATAAAGACTCAAGATATGTCAGCGGCTTCCCAAAGTAGTAGAGTGCTCTCTACCAGTATCTCCCAATGGCTGGATGAGGAACACAGGGAAGGCACAGACTCTGATAGTTTTTACCTATACCTTAAACAGGTCAGTCACCTTGGTAAGGAATTGACACAGAAAATGAACACTGTATAATTTTGGATTTCTTGAGACTAAGAGCATAGACATTACTAAACCTAACACTATAATTGTCCCCACTCTGTTGCCTACAGCCTGCTGCCACTCTTAGGCACATCTAACTTCACTGGCTATTGAGGGACCTTAGGGGAACTATACCCCTTTCCACAGCTCCCAAGGAACCAGGAACATGATATGCCACATGGAACAGAAGAGAGAGATAATCATTGAAAACTTCCTTCTGTGTATCAGAGATGCCTCATTTATTTATCAGATTATGCGACTTCCTTTTAGAATTTTTCCCTGAAAGTCTATGTCTGCTTATTTCACTTCAGGAGTTCAGAGAAGGCAGATAAAAGGTGGAAATGATGCCTGTAACAGAGATGCCTTTCACTCTAAAATATTTCTGTTGAAACTCTCTTCTGAAACATAAATATCCTTATACTTGGTCCAGTCCTTTCTCCTCCTGAAGGGATCAAATCCATCCTGTCACAGATGGTCAATGTATTTTTCATCAAACTGTCTTTGATTAAACAGTCTTTGGTAAATAGAAAAAGTGATATTTTCCATGGCTTTTACCTCAGGTGAGTCTCTGCTACCAGGCTAAACAGTCTAGCTTTCCCATGCTAAATCTGAGCAAGGTAATCCTTTCCTATCTCACCCAAAGTGCAGGCATTAAAAGCATCTAATTGCAGATAGCTTGTTCCTATTAACTATTCAGTAGGGTCATGTGTTAGAATTACTTTTCCTGCCTTGAAAATTGGAAGTCCATTTTGTACAAGGCTACTCTGTCAGAATTCTACAAAAATGCTTCAAGACTGAAGATGAAACCTTCACTTTCCAAGAATCCCAAAACTGTAGGCTTGAAAAGAACAGCAAACTTTAGTGTCCTGAGGCCTAAGGCATTCTGTTACTGTCAGACTCAGAACTGAATCTTTTTTATGAACTTTAAATGTATATGTTTTCTAACTTTAGGTATAGGCAACTCTCACATATGCATTTTAAGGCTCATTAATCCCTAACTCTTGCTTAATTTCTTTTGTGTGACTAAAAAACTTGATTAAGAGAAAAGAACATGCCAACAATCTACCTTCTTGAACTGAGGCAGCAGTGGAAAATACACACTTGTGAAACAATTCTACAGTGTGAAAAAAAAAAAGAGAAACTGCTATGAAAAGAAAAATATTTGTCCATTTTTTATGTTTCCTTTGCTGTTTCAGTTACCTGGATATGAATGGGCCTTATTGAAAAATTAATAACAAGAGCTTAGATGGGAAATATCCATAGGATTTTGTATATAAACCATTCTTGTCTAAAGGTCCTGATAAAACAGCTGGTAGGTATTAGGGACCAGCACTCCCTATACACAAGAAATAAGTACTATAGTATCCTACACTGGTATCCTAGAATACTGTAGCAGTATTGTTTTGGGCTGCATGAGGGTAATCTCTGTTCTTATAAGACGTCATAACTGTATTGATCAATGCTGATTTAAACCAGTTGTGGATCAGACATAGCGAGAGGTGAATTTACCTTAGTTAACTCAAATCTGATAGGCCACAATAATCAGCAGGAGCAAGATGCAATTTGCTCAACCTCTTTTAGCTTGCAGATCTCCATAGAGTATCTAAGGCACTTGCCTTATTGCCTGTTTCTCACCTTTGACCATGAAGACATCCCAGGGTGATCAGTTCAAATGCAGGCATCTGCACTGTGGGATGTTTCACTGTAAGTGGAAATAAATGAAGTCGAGATTCACTGAGGGAATTGTATCAGACTCATCATTTCTGAGTAGAAATCCAGCAAAGAGCGAGTAAGCATTATTTAAGTTCTACTTAAACCTCAAAGTAGACAGCCGGCGCACACATGAGCTCACACATGGGAGCTCTGCACTTGAGATCATTTCAGTACCGTACGAGTAGCCCTTCTCTCCTGTCTGCATAGGGGTTTAACGTGTACTATTACAAACCATTGTTGTGATAACAGGGATTCTCCAACCATCTGCTGCGGCCAAGTTTCAATAACCTGGGAGAAGCCACATGACAAAATCACTGCTGACATATACTGGTGCAGTTATACCGAGGCTGATTTTGGCCCTATGCATGTCAGACAGAAGTTTGTAATAAGGTTTCCTTGTTCACTTCTCTGACAATCTGCTTCAACCATTCTCAGAAATAACTGCTAACGGCAGATTCACTCCCACTATTTAGCTTCTCTTTTTCTTTTAAACTGAACCAGACGTGAGAGACAATGTAAAACCCTCAAAGTAACTCTAATCCGTTTCCAAAAGATGCTTCAGATTGTACGGTAGCCCAGGATTCTGTTTTGAATAAACCCATCTTCATGCTCTTTGCAACGGAGTATTTCTAATGCAAGTGCCTGTGAGGAGGAGGGGAGAGAGGTTCATTAATAATCATGATGGTTTCAGTATTGTTGCATAACTCAGTCAATTTGATCATCCACTGGGCTTTATCAGGTTTGTTTTATTGCAGTTTGCTTGTGCCTGTGCAGTTCCCATTTCGGGGAGCTGTAGTTCTGGGAGCTTTCATGCTATCCCCACTTCCAAGCGCCGTAAAGCGGCGGCCTGCTGTTTTAATCACGCCTCTCTTTCTCCAATGTTGTTTGCGCCCTGGTACAACCCATCTGCCTCGAATCGAGTGCTCCACTGGGGCTGCACACATCTGCCAGCCAGACTACCTTCGTACACAATTACTCAATCCACCGTAAGGCTCTTTAATAGGAAACAAGTGTGACAACGGCAAGCCTTTTTTCTCTCGCTCTCTCTCTCTCTTTCCCTCTCTCCCCCTCTCTCTTTTTATTTTTTTTTTCTTTCAACCACATAGTCAAACCGCCCTAATAGAGATGAAGCTTGATAGATCCACCCAGGTGTAGGTGAAATGGTAGAGCCTCAAGCGTAATAGATGCCGTGCTCTTGTGTTGAAGTTCAGCCCCGTGTCCTGAAGGGTTGTCTGGCAGCACAGAGATGGGTTGCTCTTTGCACAGTTAAAAAGTCAATGTGCTTCCTCCAGCTCACATGTATGACTAATTTAGAAAGCAACCTGGATCTAGGTGAGCGCTGCAGAACTGCCTCTTCTCTTCAGTGCACGGACAAAGCACAGCACACAGTAAGTGGAAAATTTGTATTTACATATTTTACTTGGGAATTAATTAACTGTGTTTACTTTTGAGGGAATCCTCTAAAGGCTGGTGCAGAAATGAAGCAGAATAATGTTTGCATGCAGATCCCTTGTGTATATCTTCCTGTTTCATTTTACACTGTGCCCTTGTCCTGCCACTTTAGCCTAATTACTCAGACCATACAGCTGGGCTGAAGCAACTTTCTTATCTAAAACTGAGCTATATAATGGTATCGGTAACACATGGGTTTATTTCTCTGTTAAGGTATGTGTCTGTACAATATCTGATTTCTGAGCAGAAGTAGTGTTTAATCACTTTTATTAAAAATGTATAAATGAAAATGTTTAAACTAAGAAAGTGAAATACTCCAAACCCCCTCTTTTTTTTTGGGGGGGGGTTGCATTGAGGAGCGAAAGGAGCAAACAAACATTAGAAATGTTAGGCATTAAAAAGGGAAGTCATTCAATGTGAAAAAGAAAGCTGCATTATTTTGTTTACCAAACCATTAATTCAAACGTCCTGAGAATGTTGCCAAACTATAAACTCACAAACTGTATCAACTACAGTGATAGTAAAGCTCGAAACAAGAAAAGAAGGTTGCTTGTCTAAAATGCAAGAGGCATATTAGAACCAGATGTACAGAATCTCAACTTTGAATACTCAGTCTTTCATGCTTGGTTTAAAGCAGCCTTAAAATTGCCTTTACTTTGCATTTACAACTTTGGATTCGCTGTTAAACTGCACTTGAACTTGAAGTCAAGATTTGATCTTAGCACACACATATTATTCGAGCCTCCTACCAGAGATTTACTTTGCTATAGGGAGTCTGTTTACTACTGTGCTGTATATCCTGAAGGACATTAACAAGCTTTCTGTGATGGACTTTCAGGTGGAATGTAAAATATAAAAGAATGTGTCCCTTGCATATACAGAATGTTCTTTCTGAGAAATAAACACATGCATTATAAAAGGGATTTGCCAGCACCTCAAGCAGATGATGATACACTATAAGAATGCATACAAGTATGTCTGAATTTATTTTCTGGAGTATCCAATAAGATGACACTTCTCACTTTGGACTTATTTAATCTGAAATATTACTCAGGTTGGAGGTTGTTGTCAACACTGGAAGTGGAAGAAATGAGTCTGCACAGTTATGCCTATAAAATGTTTTCAGTAGTCTTCCTTTCCGCAGAAGAGTTATTTTCTTTGCTCTTGGACAGACAAGTATATATGGTTCTTTTAATTAGCCATGGCTTAAGGCTGCTACAGTGATCCTTTGTGTGTGATAGCCATTAGCCTGATCTGCTGCTGAAAACATCCAGTCTGTTAACACCAAGATTCTAAATATGGCAATTTAAAAGTTGAAAGCTTAGGAAGGTAAAATAACCATTTCAGAAGAAATACTTAGACCTGTAGTTGCTGGCATCAGGCAGTGGTCAACGTCTACCCCCTACAGGGAGAGAATCTCATTTCATTGTCTCGCTCATTCATGAACACTGTAAGAGTTCCAACTCTTGCACTCTAGTACTGAAGTTATTCTCTGGCTCCAACAACTGCCTCGTAATGGCTGGGACAGACTGTGATTAATAGAAAGTCATTTATAGAGAACTAATAAATAGCATAACTAATAAACAGCAGTAGGCATTTTCTCTCTCTTAAACTGAACCCAGTGGAAAATGGCTTTTAGACTTTAAAAGCCATAGTCAGCAGTTTCTTTCATAGTTACAAAGTGCAAGAATGAGTTCACAAAACACTCCTGCTTACCTTAAGTCAGCTGCATAATGTATGGATCTCGAATATAGCTTTGCAACAAGGCATAGATAATACTGCTATGTAAAACATGGCCTTAGACATGGCAGTATAGGCATGAGGTTAAGGTACAGCCAGGTACTAGTGAGGTGATAGAGTTGTGGGACACATTGTTTGGGTCAAATTCACATTTATTCTAACAAATTTTGAGTGGTATTTCATAATTTGCTTTCAGTGTAACCCATTGCTCTGTAAGGGATTTCGGGACAAGAAGAAAAAAGGATGATGATGCTTCCAACTTATGTTTCAATTTATATAAACATACCTGACAAAATTTATCCGAGTTTGCTGGTTTATTTAATTCAAGAAAACTAAAAATGCATTGTATGTTTTCATCGTACGTGTTGTGTTAGCTATTGTGCTTTAATGTAAGTTTTTAATTCAGATATTGCGCATTATTTGCATTTAAGTTACAGTACCATTTACTACTTCGTAGTGCATTTTTGCAATAGAACAACTTTAAAACATCTTAAATAAGCATCATGTGATTCCTCCTCTTCCAGTTTATCATGACTACGAGTTTGGAGTGTGTGTAGAGTAACAACCTAACCTGCTTTTCTCTCTTTCACCATCTTTCTTGTATGTGCACAAACATATACACAAATATAATCACAAGAAATGTTATGTCCTATGCTTCTCCATACTTTGAAATGGAGTTCTGGATCTTTCGAGACCTCTTCCATTGGCTTCAGTGCCCAAAATAATTTTAACAATAAAAGATATGGCATTTCTGTATTATAAAGCTGAATCCTGACCTCAGCTACAACTCATGACTCTAACAGAGTTTTGGGTTTATGCATAAATTTGATTGTCATCACCCTTACCCAAAAAAGAGCAAAGATCTGAAAAAAATATCCAGAACGTTAAGTGTATATTATTCACCTAAATGTTCAGGCCTAAATTTGTCTTTATTAGGCTTTTTGTTTAAATGGATGAATACAATCCTGGATGGCTTAGTTTAGGCAAAGACATTTGAGGTTTTTTGCTATATGAGCTCCATGTTCAATTAAGAGCCCAGTGGCAAATTGTCAGTTATACTCCAGATTTATAATGGAAGCACAATGTCTAACCCATCAGTCAACTATAGTAATAAAAAATTTGTTAATTACTCAGTAGTAATTTTGAAAATTTTGTTAATAAACATAATCTTACTATACTGTTTACTAGCAAAACCACTACAGACACAAATATTAACTGCATCTTTTTTCTTTCTATAGCCAACATTTCAGCAGAAGGCTTTAATTTCACTCCCACTTGCTAGTGTAGTGGAAGCTATAGGGATTGTATGACACGATGAATCCTGTTTTATCTTCTTTGATACTATTACTCATGGCTGCTAAAGATTTAATGAGTCCTAAACTGAAAAAGATGTAGAAAAAGTGCTTATAGGCATAACAATGTGTTACTGATGAGCATCAAAAGATTACCAGAACATTAGCTAGGGTTACAGGAAAACCTCAAATAATGTATGCTCCACAAATCCAAAATATTTTCCATAAGCAATCACTGATGAAAGTTTCTCTTCATCTGTATTATTATTCTTCATATAAAGCATCATTCTAAGCTAGTTCAGATCTTTTTTCTGCTAAGTCCAATGTGCAGCAGATCTAGTCAGCAAGCATTGCTAGTGCTATTAACATTGAAACCTTACCAATCATTTACACCAATGCACTGCAAACTTGCAAATTTTACTTTCCAAAGTCTTGTGTGCTTCTGTGAACTTATGTAGAAGTGAACACAGTTTGATTTTCATTCTTCTTACATTAAGTAAGTATCAATGCTGATTTGCTGCATGAGCTGCTGCTTAAGAGGGCATTTTGGGTACTGCCATGGAAACTAAGCCTTTGATCTAGAAAGCTTAAGTCCAGTGATAATTAGGTTTTGGTTGTGAATGTCTGACACATACTTTTTAAATAAGGTTTAATACCAAGTAGGTCTGATTTGAAGATAAGCAAATATTTTAGGAATCTGGATAAAATAAGATTACTTGCTGATGTCTATATTAAAACTAAATAATCTCTATTATAAAAAAATGTTTTTCAAAATTAGTGGTGGATTCAGACAATGTTATATTTTGGGTCTTGCTGCTCTGTATCAACACGAAAGCCTTAAAATACCATAAAGCTGTTCTTTTTGCTTATTTAACTCATCGGTATCACAGTAAAGAGGTGTTGATTTGTTGATTGTTGATAATTTTTCTCCTAATATATAGACTTACAGATGTTCACATAAAGTGCTTGCATGAAATAATGCTGTCATTCCGATTTATCATTCGGGGGCTTTAGTACCAGTTCGTGAAGTGGTTTTTCTCATAATTAATGGTAGGTTGATCTTCAAAGGAGCTTAGATGCTGATGGCAGCAGGTACAAATACTCAGGAATAATGGAAGTTAAACTTCAGGAAGAAAAAGAAAATCATGCTTTTCTAGACACAAGCTGCATACTACCCTTTTTCTCCTATGAGGCATTGGAGTGCAAATGTTATTAAAACAAACAGCAAAGGAGTGCATTTTAAGAGCAACATGCCTCTCTCCTTCTTCTAAAAATGTGAGTTCACTTGAAATGATTAATGGGAAAGGCTTTCTGGGGTTTTTTACTGCTGTTCTTTAAAGGGTGATAAAGATATATGAACCCCATGATATGCACAAATCCCATGCACAATGACTACGAGTTTGATTCAGTAGCTTACACTCTAGTGTAAAACCTCAGAAAACAGTGGTAAGGAAACCATGAATCAGAATAATTTATTTTTCATTATTTTTTTTTTACTTTAAATTCAAGAGTGAAAAAAATATTCAACTAGACTAGATTCTATTGTGATTTTTTCCAAATCTTATTTTAGATTTACTATTTTAAGTTCAATTTAGGTGTTATATCAGTTTCTTCCTTGGAGTTAACAGCAGGGCACAATTTTTATTTTGATTGATTTTAAAGTAATACCAGCCACAAGTTTTGTTACTCTGACAACTTTGAAATTAAAAAATCTGTAAAACTGGGACAAATTGGCCAATAGTACTGCACAAAGGAAGCGCTGAGGTCAAAAATTAGTTTGTTACATTTCCGGAATGTTGTACTGGACTTTAAAACCTCCATGAATGTAAACCAGTCTTTGAAACACCCGCACAGCAAATTCACATGGTGCATGCCACAGATGTGGGTCATACCTGTATAATAACATTAGTGTTACCCTCAAAATTTACATTGAATGAAGTGAAAGGCGTTGTACAAGATAATGTGATTTCCACTGGAAGTTTTTTTACCATGGTAGCTTCTATTACAGTAAAATACACCCTTACCTCTGGGGAACTGATAGATGACACAGTTTTAGTCATGTTGGTTTTTAAATCATAGGCCCCTATGCATCCACACAAACAGATTTTCTTTTCAATACTGTGGCAATGTGAGGAGCAACTCCTCCCCATTTTTCTAAATCTTGTTTTATAAAATTCCTAAAGAACTAATTTATTATTTAAGTCTGAGTATATTCCTGCTCCATAGGAAGTCTTGTATCTGGCTGAGGGAGGGCAGTGCCTGGTGGACTTATTCTCCTAGAAAAGATTCTGAAGAAGACAAAAGCTGTCTATAAGGACACCAAAATTACAGACGAGTATGTCACCAACAATTCCATCTCTGTCCCATGTGAGTCTTTCAGCATAATCCCAAAAAGTTTTCCTAGTCCAACATGCCCTAACACAAAATGGGGCATTCACCTCATGATCCCAGACATTATGCATTAAAAATGCCATTTAAGTGGCTGAAACACAGCCCTCACAATCTTTCACATCATTGAAGATGAAAACAAAACAAAATAATAGTCATATTTTAGGGTCACAGTGTTGCCACGTGAAGACTTCTGCCTCTCCAAGCCAAATAATAAGCAGAAGGGATATGAACAGGGCCTGAAGGCAATCGTTTGCAGAGCTTTTTGCTCTGTAGGGAAAAGCATGTTTTGGTTTGTTTTGATCACCGAGACAAAGGCTCATCGCTAAGAATTCTTCCATTGGCTAATGCACAGCTGAAAAGTGATACAGCACTGTGGTGTGGATGGAGAAGGATAGAACAGAACAGAAGTAACAGATAATCACAATTCCAACATTATTAGTGGGGAAAAAAACCATAGTTAATTTAATAGAGATGATGCTAATTTCCCTTTGATGATATAGAGATTTGAGAAGGCTGTGCAGATGGCCAGCACTGCAGAGAACAGCTCTGTCAGGGCTCCTTACGCATCCGCAAGGGCACAGCATGCCAGCAAAGCTTGATGGTCCATGGATCAGTGCTTCCACCTCTTCACACGCCAAATTTCCACAAGCTGATGAGTGCATGTATGAGGTGGCAGGGATATACCAAGCTAAATAAACCCTGTTTGTTGTTTCATGGAACTTCTTGTGGTTCTTCATTTCTCCAGGTGACCTTTCTTGGCAGCCATTTTAGCAGAAGAAAGATTTACTGACATGTCAAGTGAGCTACTCTGTTATCACGGCAGTGGCTCCCCGCACACCAAGTTTAAGGCACATTAACAGGGTATTGTGGGAGAGCAGACACAGCTGATGCCCATGCAGGGCTGAATCTGTGAAAAAAACAGATAACTGCTCTCTCCGGAGGGAAATTTCTGCCAAAATACACACTGACTTCCATAGTACGTGGATTTAGCATACGGTTTTTATTCAGCACCTTTATAAAGATTTAAATGTATATATACTCACATTCATAAAAGAATATGTCAATCACACTTCCCATTATTTGATTTAAGATCTCGTAGGCTACAAATTTACTTATTGTTAGCATTTATCAGCATTTTCATGACCAATCACAAATTCGATGAGGGTTGACAGCACCCATTTGCAGCAATTAGTACAATCTCACAGAAAACACGGGTTTATGAACCTGACAATCTCAAGTGTTTTGGATTTGTTTGGGTTTAAAAATGCCAGTGGCTACTTGTCAAACTTCATTTGTAAATCAAAACTGTTTTTCTGTTCTACACCTGCAAAACAAGTGTTCAAAACTTGTAAACTTCTTTATGGATATATATTCTTGGCCTTCAGATATAGTGGAAAGAGTCCAAGACAATTTTTTATGGCTGAATTATAAACACCTGAAAAATGGAGTTTGAAATGAAAATGCTGACACAGCTTTAATTACTGCAGCATGAATGATTTTATTATACACTATCCACAGTGTCTATACATACAAAGTACATGCTCTAGTGTTCTAATATTTCATTTAAGTAAAAAGCAATTACTTAGCAGATGTAGAGACCTACGCATAAATGGGCTAAAGCAATACCTTTATGCTGTTTGAAAACCTATGTGGAATGTTATTACCACATAAAAGGGTTTATACTTTAGAAGACTCAAAGGTACAGAGAACCAGCTAAAGCAATAAACTGCTCTGGTGTACTTAATTAAAAAGCTTCATGTTACTGAAGTCAATTGAAAAACAGAAGGTTTGATTCTTTAAGGTAATTTTGTCCTTTTCTGTTAAGTGCTTATCAAGTGTTAAAGAATTAAAATGCCGTCCCAGCAGTTTAAATTGAGAATAATTTGCTCTTCTTCTATTGAAGGCAATCCTTTATGCTGTCAGCCTAGACACACGTAATAAAATGGGCAATGTGGATGTAATTGGGTGACATGGTTGGATTTAATTTACCTTTAATTAACCAGAATTGTAGGAGAAGCAGGGAAATCAGTATTGAGACATTTCAGAAAATAATTTTTTAATGTCAATCTCTTTACATAAAGCTGGAAAACTTTGCAAAAAAGGAAAAACAAACCAGAGAAGATTGCTAAAATATATTCCAAGTTTATAAGCACAAAATGTTAGAGTGGATTTTGACTCAGTCACATAAAAGACCGAGCTCCAGGCTGGATTTGTAAGTGAAACTAGAAGGCCTATGAGAAATAGTGGATTTTTGTGAAATCTACACTCTTTTAATGATGCTATGCATGATCCATTCTAAATAAGTCGGTGCTTTTTCCTCTGTTTTTCTTCCTTTTTTTTTTTTTTTAAATGATGGTAAAACTTCATGAAAATGCCTCTTTTTGGGAACTCTAAGGCTTGCATGCACTTTCCCAACAGATGAGTGTGGAATGCATATGGCTGAATGAAGGCGCTTGTGGTTCCCTCTTTCTTGAGAGAGGTCTGCATTGTCCTTGGCTTGGTTTGTGCTGTGCGGTGATTCCAAGAGAGGCAGAGAACAGCAGTGCCCTGGGTCCCGCTGCCAGGACACACTCTGGAGCCAAAAGCCATGAGATGGGTGGTTTGGGATCACCAAGCCAGGTCTGTGCCGTGCTCTGGGAGCATCCACTTGGAGAGAGCTCCCAAGGCTTTATGTAGCGTGTTCAGCACAGCACAAAGAGACAGAGCAGAAATCTGCTTCAGCTGCAAAAAAATAGGAGTTAACATAGGAATTGTTGCTGTTTCTATGTCTTCTGTCGGTGTTCAAAATTCTGCAATGTTTTACCCTCTGTAACATGTAAAGGGGATCTAGCATTCAGATAACACAGACAATAAAAGGTTAAGAACACATAAGAGCACAGTTTGTTGGTGGCTCAAAAGAATGTTTAGGTCCAATCTGGTTCCAGCACGGTTTTATCTCTGGAGAGAAGTACAGAACAGGTATATTTTTAATTACTTGGAAAGAAGGGGAAGAGCTTGGTGGCAGTCAATTTTAAAGCTGTTTAACCAAACTTATGTGAAAAAGGATTATAATTCATTCTGGGTTCATTCCTGTTTCAGCTCTAATAGTCACAGTAGAATTAGAACACCTGATAAAATATTCCAGATTGCTACAACAGTTAATTACCATTGCTGAATTACTGATTTTAATTTTTTTAACTCCAGTTCCAACTATTCATTTCTGTAACATTAGTGTCCATGCAATATAAAGCCTATCTTTTTTTTTTTTCTTTTTTTTTTTTTTTTTTTTTCTTAAATATTGTGGTTATTTTTACAGAGACTGGTCTCAGATTAATTTCTAGTTATATAGCCTCCTCTATATATTCATCAAAGGCAGGTAAAGACCTCCACTGAATTGTTAATCTTTTAGGCTGATACTATTGCCCTCTGGACATAACTCTTTCCTTCCACTGAAAGACCAGTAGTAACTATAGAAGGACTCTGTAACACTCACTTCCAATCTGGAGATGCCTGCATTAGGTGCTAAATGATACACATGATAAATCTTTAGTTGGATTCAATATAATGCTATAAATAATATTCTCCATCTCTTTGCTCACTCCCTGAATTCCTCTGACAGTATGGGCACAAGAACTGGAAACAACATCCAATGGGAGTTACAGTAAGGAAAAAAAGTACAGAAGTAATTTAATTTTAGTAACCCGTATTTCTTTCTTTGGTTTTGATTACAGCCCTTCTTTGAATTTCAAGACAATGAAAATAGTAATCCTATCAGTTCTGCTTGTTGTAGAGGTGTGGTTTGATTGGTTTTCGTGTGACTCACATTTTACATCAGATCATGTAAATTAGAATCAGGCTCTGTATATATAAAATTTTAAGTCTCAATGAGTTCATATTTCATTTAGTCCTAACCTTTTCCTTTAATTAACTGTATTATACCCACACTACATAATGCAACATAATATTTCAATCAATCTTTAAGCTAGTTTCATGAGAGGATATTATGTTTCTTCTGCATGATATATATTAGGTGAAATCATATATAGTAAAATCCTATATAGCTCACATTCAAAATGAAAGTCTACCAAACAGTTTAGCAATCTAACTTGTAACAAGGATGATGACTAAATTTATAAATAATTTCTTCATTGTTGTCAGAATGCTGGGATGCAAACCAGCAGTAGGGCAAATTTTCAAATACAGTATGGATTTTACACACACTATAAAGTAAGGGAGAGGGAAAGAGCATGGTGAATTTAAGGCAGCAATATGATCTTAACATAGAAAAGAAATTTCCTGTTTTTCAGACAGGTACATTTAACAGTTATTACTATTTCCCTATAGTCATATACTGAAAAACTTATGGGCACAGAAAAATAAGTAAGGCTTATTTCAGAATACTTAAAAACAAGCAAAAATTTAAATAGTGTGGTAGCCTAATCTGTCATTTTCCAATGGCTACAATGAGCGTAGAAGCAGGTCAGTAAGGAACAATGAATCCAGCCTTGTGTTCTCAGTTGCCCCGGTGTAAATGTAGAAATGTTTCTTTCCTGCAGAGGTTAATGCCAGAGAACAGCAATGCCATCAAAACCTGGCATGTGTACACGCAAGAAGTGAGTCAAGCCTGAAAACAATGAAAACAGATAGAAAAAGGGACAATTAGTCATATAATTGATAAAATTAAATATGACACAAATAGAGCTAATTATGTCCTTGCTCTCAATTCAGATTTTATTAGTTTGGGAACCCTTGGAGGTAGCCTAAATTACATGTATTATGTTTAGTTTGATGGGATTTTTACCCTGTTTGCTTTATGTCCTCATGGGCTGCATCCTCAGCTGGCACAGAAGAGTTGCTATTACTTTCAGTAGGACTGGAAGCATTTATACAGAGGAGGAACCCCAGCTGGATTTGTTGGCTGACTAACTGGACCCTTGGATAATATTTTGATTTTTTTCTTCTTTTTTTTTTTGTTTCTTTTTTACATATGAAAGCATTTAGGTTTTAATCTCACAGTGTTTCTCTGCAAGCTTGAGAAAAATGAACATTAACATACAACCGTTTTGATGAAAAAAGGAAAAATAACGACTTGGTCTCTGTAAAGGATGGAAAATGGAGCTGGGAAAAAACCAAAACCCTTTTATTGTGCAGCGGTGCAAATGTGCTCTGTAGCACAACCTTGACCTCTTAGTTTCTGGATCCTGGAGCTAGTTACAGTTCACGACAGTCCTTCTTTAGCATGTGCCTTTCCCACACAAACAAAAACACAGACAGACAGGGGATGACATGTATCCAGATCTTGTAATAGTGTGAAGTAGCTCTCTCTTATTGTGTCTGTAGCATAGCACATGGAACCAGGAATAATCGGTCTCAGCTGGCACTTTAGTAATACCAGTTATAATTACACCCCCGAAAGATGCATGAAAAGAACATTATTATTATTGTTATTATGGTGGAGTTAATCACTTCTCTGTTGCAATATCTGGAATCAGTGTCACTTGCTTGCATCCCCCTCACGCTTTGCATTGCACGTGTAGTGCCAAGTTTGGGAAGACAATTTTCAGTGTTTTGTTTTCTCATCATTGTTTCCATGGGTGGCTGCAGATCATTGTATAAATTCAATATCAAATACACTTGCTTTGATGACAGAACTGTGAATATCTCCATGAGCCTAGCTTCTCTATTATGTCGATTTTTCACAAATATGTATTTATATTTACAACTCACTTTTGAAATAGAAAAGTGCTATTAATCCAGTTTAGGAGGGATCCTTCATCAGCAACATGCTCTTCCAGTTGATTTACATGGTACAAAATGTACATTGCATGATATTTGTAATAGGCTCTTACAGATTTGTTGTGTCATCAAATATTGTATATAACTTCAGTGAAGTGTTTACTAAGTTTGTAAATTTTAATCCTGGAGAAAATCTAGAGCAATCTGAATTGGTGTAATTGTCAAGAATAACCGTAACTGATTAATGTTGAATTGTTAAAGAGAGGCCAGTGTGTAAAGTGAGGGTCATGTAACAGCACTCCATTCCCAAACCTGTGCGTGTGACAGAGGGTATAGTGGTCAGTCTTGCAAGAGACCAGTTGAGAAGATATGACACATTAGAGAAATTTTAAATCAGCTAAGGTGCAATACTCTATACTGATTCATAGCCACTGAATGATCTGTGGTTGTTGAAAGCATATCTTAAAACAAGAGAATAAAGCGAAGAGATACGAGGATAAATGATAAAATCAGATACATTAACAGAAATACAAGGTTATATTAAGAGAAAGAAATAAGCAACAGCATGGGTACTTGATCAGATTCTTTTATACAGGGGCACAGAAAGAAAAGAGTGTTCACAGGGAATTTCTTGCACTTTTTGCTGTTGGAAATTAAATTTTCAGTTTTTCACTTCTAGGCTTGGTCAAAAGCTCCCTGAAATTCCATAAAATTAGTTTTTCCATGTCTCAGCAAGTTTTGGATCAGAATCTTTGAAAGTAAGCTCTGGATCGAGTAGACTGACAGCCGACAACTTCCTGTAGGATGTGTGAATAGATGAGGAGAGATATTCTCAATTTGAGTGATATATATAGCGACAGAAGTTTTGAGCATCCACCATCAATCCTTTCCCTTCTTTGAACTATTTTATTCCTGATTCATTACAGAACTTTGCAATGAGGCGATTACATTGTATTGACTTTAAAGAGGTGAGGTTAGGTGCTGCAAATGGTAGTATGCCATTTTTAACACCTCTTGAAAGTTTTTCCTAGCTGATCACAAAGGAGGCATTTTCCGCAGATGTTGTTTTCCTGAAAAATTAATAACATAATCTTTCCATAATACCAGCAGCTGTAATAATACTATTAATAACCCCTTGACTGCTTAATCAACAGTCGTTGGTTAGCAGCAGCTTTCCACAATGTTTTTAAGATAATTTAGCACAAAGGTTGGCAGGAACTTTTTGACAGAGTATTTTTTGCGTGAAGAAAATGCCAACTTCTCACAGGTACTTTTGGGAGGAACATGTGGTAGTCTAGCCAGAATCCACCCCGCAAAGTAAGGGATAAGACAGGTGGTTGTGTGCAGCACAAATGTAGAGATAGAGAAACTCATACAAGTGTTTTGGGCACTCAGTTCCTCTCTTTAGGATGCTGTTTGGCCTGCTGAAGTTTCTGTTCTTCTGGTGAGACGATCAGAGATAATTTTCTTTCCACTAGCCAGAGGCCTCTGAAGGACAATCTGTGTACGGTGAGGGTGTCTCTCCTGACATCTCTCAGCTCAGGCTGGTTATAGGGAAAAGCAACTCATAGCTTAATCTGTATTTATCATGGACTTTACACATGGGTTGATTGGTTCTGTAATTGGTTTTGGATGTTTTGGTTCGGGAATTTAATCCTTTTGGCCTGAAACATTGTGAAATGAAATCACTGAAGGAAAAGATCTGAGAATTCCATGACTTTTGTGTGAGAGTGTTATTATGCGAGATTTTTTTTCCAAGTTTAGGCTAAATTTTGGATTCTCCAGTCTTTACCCCTCTCTGTTGAGGCTTTCTTTCAACCAATAGTATTCCTAGATTGCCTCTTACCAAATACAGTGCCAACCTGATGAGCAGAAGTGCTAATTTCCAAAACTTCGATCTTGATGTCTTATAGAAAAAAGAGACACTTTGTTTAAGTTGAACTTCCTTTGGTGAAAAAGTACAAAACTTTAAAAAGATAAATAAATCTGATATGATTTACCCTCTTTTGTGACGGCGGAACATCACAGCAGGATCTCGATGTATTGCAAATGTTTAACAGGAAACAATCAGCTAAATGTAGAATAAGACCTATTCGGTAATTAAAATGATGAATATTTGTAATAATATGAAGATTATGAAAAACTCCAATCATTAAAAGGAAGGGAATTTTATTTTTTTGCTGTGCATGATGAGCATAATCAACATCAGTAATTCCTAAATACCAGAATACTGCTATTGATCAATGGAAATATTTACATCCCCAGTGAGGCTGAACCTCGGTAAGCTGCTAACCCTAAGCAGCTCCTCACTCTGAAGGCAGAAGCCTAAAAGGGAGAAACTCATTGGCTGAGATAAAGACAGTTTAAAAAGTAAAGGAGAGATGAGGAAGAAGCAGGAAAAAAAAAGAGATTGATCTTTGGGCAGGCATATGTGTGACTTCATTTGTTCCTGAAAATTCAGTGAAAATGGATGTAGCAAATTCTTATGCTAATTCTTTCACTTCATTTTAGATATTTTTAATTATGCAGGGATTAGTTTGCTAAGATGAATTGCTTTAATTCAAAAATTTTTCTGGCAAAATCAAAATTAATATTTTTCAATCCATATTTCTTTAAACCTGAATGAATATTAGACTACATTCATGGACCTGTTAACATGTCTAGTTTGGAACAATATAGGATACAGATTTTTTTTGAAAGTTTTATAAATCTTCCAAGATTCTGAGGAACTTAGAGTTTTCATTGTCCTTGAGACAATTTTAATTTTTTTAAAGATTGCAGTGCAAAGAAGACATGACTCAGTTTCACTTTCTGTCATATGCAAAACAACCTAAAACATCCATGGAGCAAAAGATTATGAGCAAATATAAACCAAAGGTAGGGTGAGGTGAGGTGAGGTGAGGTACAGGAATTTTTTCATAAAACTTTTGAAAACTAAGTCTGAAATTTCTGAGAAGAATTGATATATCTTTGACTTTCAGAATCCTTAATTCCCTTGATCTTGCATACTCTCACTGAAAGTTTCTTGCATTTCTGTAGCATAAGCATCATTCAGCAGTTATTAATGCCTAATTAAAACCACAGTCATGAAGAAGTTCCCTGAAGAGCTCCTTTAGGGATACTGATGTATCTGTACCAGACTTGTGTCTCCTTCTGCTATTTCTGAGATGAAGATAGCTGAGTCACAGTGAATGCTAATTTCTGTAATGACATTGCCTCATGCAGAGGCATTCCCTCTGGAGTGAAGAACTGACAGTGCTGCAAATGCATCAGCTCATTTAAAAGGACCTGAACCAGCGTTAACCTGCCATGTCCTCCAGGGAACACCAGGTAAGAGCAAAGGAAAGAGAAAAGTCACCTCAACAGACAAGTTGTTCTCCATGAAAACAAGCCTGCTTTTTACCTTTCATTTCAACAGTTTGGGTCAAAAGTGACCTAGGAAACCTTAATCAGATTTTTTTTTTCAAATTGTTTTTTTTTGTTGTCATTGCATTTCACAGACTTCACAGTCTTCCTCCACTCTGTCTCATGCACCTTCTTAATTTCTTTCTCTCCCACTTTTCTGGACTCTGTTCTGACATATTTTACATTTTTTCACATCTTTCTCTTTTTGTATTTTTCCTCGTGCTCCTCCTTATTCTCCTTCTCTTTGCCTTTACTCTGACTTTCCTGGACAATACTTTTCCTATTTTCCTGGTTTGCCCTGTAGTTTGTATGAGACCTTGCTCTAAGGCTTCTGTCTTTGTTATGTCAATCCTTGGCTCTTCCCCAGCTTCTCAGATACCTCTAAAAACATCTTTATCTTTCCAAGCTCTACTATTTAAAGCCTTCATTTTAGTATCTTTTCCAATATTTTTATGCCATGAAATGTATTGTGGTTAAGAATTTGCAGCAGATGCTAAATAAGTAAAATGATTAAAATCTTTCTTTAAAATCAAGGATGTTAGTACTACTGTAGAGGGAAGGTGCAGAAGAGACAGCGTAAGGACTGAATTCATATTTCTGGACTACTTTCCTCTTTAAACTCTTTGTTTAGAAAATGCTCAGTGTTTGCTCAATATTTACTATGATAGTGTAATAGTAAGGAACATATGATGAAGGACAATGTGACTTTTTCGAATGCACTAAGAACTGAGCTTCACAAAAGGTTGTCACACAGAACTGTGGCATATTACTTCAGCCTCAGGTGTTGATTTTGCCTCACTAAATTCTTAAGAATATGCTTATTCTTCCTTCCTTGTCCTAATTTCTTGCATATTGGTGTATATACTGACAGGCAGTTGCTACATTTCACCTCAGGGATTTCTGTACTTCAGTGCTTGATGAAGTAATCCTTTTGTCTACTTTCTATTTAAAATCTCTTGGGATAAAAGGTAACACATGAAGATGTGTAGAATTGTACTCATTCCAATCTAGCTGTAAAAAATTGAAAGATATGATAATGCAGAAAAAAAAAAGGTGCAGAAAACAAAATTCTGTGAGCAAGAGGTATTAGGAAAAATTACTGAATCGTTTAATTCCAAAATAATATCCATCCACACCTTGATTTTTAAACAAACTTTCCACTGGGTGACTCATTTGTAAAATGTTGAGGTCAGCAGATGACGTTAACATACAGTAAAAATTCCTAATGACCACCCGTTCCATGTAAAGTATCAAGGTTTTGCTTATTGTATATGACACAGAAGGAGGAAGTAACACAACCTGCATTTTATTACTTGAATCAGATGCAAAAGGTTTTCAAAACTTCAAATTCAACTGAAAGCAGCTGTTGGGAAAATATCATTACATTATACCTTAAGCTACAAAAGCCATTTTAATGGTGACATTTTATTTTATTCAGATGGTCCTTTCTTTTATTCAGTCTAACCCGGTAAAGCCTGTGGAAATTGTATCTGGATGAAATCACCAGAAGGTGAAGGGCCCATGACTAAAAACATTCTTTAAAGATTATTCAAGGTTACAGTCAAATGGAATAGCAGCACTAACGAGAGCAAAGGTCTCCATAGCTACAGGAAGTAATATTACATCGTTTAGTTGGACCTTTAAGAAAACACAGTCTTGTTACTAGATTTGGTTAAATGTCAATTAAAGTGCTGAACAAAACCATTAGATACTAGAGAAAACACAGTATTTTGAAATGTGGGGATGTAATTTTTCCAAATTAGTGTAGAATGGAGTCTGCAGGTGGAGTTACCTCACACCTGATTCACTTGCAGTTATAGCCATTGCACCAGTTTAACTAACCCTTCCCTTGATTTGAGGAGATTATTTTTCTATCTGTCTCTCATCTTGGATGTTAATACATTCATCCTACGTGGGGACTGAGCAAAGCCATTGTGCTTTTACCTTTAACTTCAACAGATATGCTAAAAACTGGAGGGCAGCCATTCCAGTCAGCACAGAGCTGAGCCCGTACCGGTGTTCAGCCCATGACTACACTGCACTGAGAACACTTCCAGGAGTGTGAGCATAAAGTGCCTCTGCCCTTTGGCACCTCCCCTGGCTTCTGCACTGCAGATGCCTTTGGCAGCCCTCAAAAAATTTTGCTTCCATGGAACTGTGATTATTACTTTCTGCAACTAGTTTAGAATTTTCATTTTGAGAAGACTCTGTGAGCGTCAGCTTAGCAATTTAAGTTTTCATTTTATGAAAAGAAATACTACTCTCTTTTGTTTTCAACCTGCTGCCAGATACCTTCATTTGGTGCCCTGCTGAACTTGTTACGAGAAATGCTGAATGCTGTGTAATCAGCTATTAGGATCAGAAGAGATAAAAATATAAACCCAAATTAGTCTTTCTTTTATGCTAAGGAGGCAAATCCTGAATAATTTCAAGAACTGAACCCAAAGGAATAGAAACGTGCATGGAAACTAGGCATACAGTTCCTTTAGGAAAGAAAAAAAGAAAAAAATTGTAAAGTAGTAAAGCCCAGGGGCACTGCTGGATAGACAAATTTGTATATCTGCGTCTTTATATACCAGATCCAGTAATGCCACCAGTCTGAAGAGTTACCTTAATGATGAGATGATTCTCTTACATTTACATTCTGATTATTTTGAGGTATTTGTCAAAAGTCTTCAGAATAAAATAGTTTACACCCTTATTTAATAGAAAAATGAAGATAGGAGACTCCAAAGCTTGTCAGGAAATCATCATAGTTGCATCTAAACATGATCATAAAAAAATACACAAGAGCATATGTATATACATCTACCCTTATGCATATACGTTTTTATCAAAATCTAACTTATGTTTCAATATGTCAGTTTCACTTTACTAACATTCTATGTTAAACAAAATAAAGCAATGAAGCCATGCTTAATTCACAAACCAAATAAAATGATTTGATTTTCCTACAAATTCAATCCCCTAAAAGTTATTAAATCTTGAGATACCTGTTACTTTCAGTTTCTTTGAAATTCCCCAAAAACAACAAAGAAAATCTCGTTAGACTAGCTGTTATTCTTTGTAATGTTCATAAAGTTTCCACATACCTTGAAGTTCCTAGTTCATAGTGAATAGCCCCAAATGAATCTAACCAATGTTTTCTGGAAGACGTTAGGTAAGCAGCTACTACAGATTATTACAAGAAGTAACTCTGTATTTTCGGACGTGTCCTGACAAATAGTTGTCCATTCAGTAGCCACTTTCACATGTATTTTACAAGAAACTTCAATATAACTGTTCCCTTGTTACGTGTCAGCACAATCAAGCCTTAAAACAGATATTTTTTTTCTGCCCATGAATGAATCAGAAAACAGACATTTTTACTCTTCATCACAAAGACCTTTCCAAACATAAGCATACCAGGAGCTTAAATGTACAGACACAAAGAATTCTGAGAAAGTTCAGGAGAGGCAGTGCTGTCAAAGAAATTTTTGCGAAGAGGAGAACCTTCATTCTGCTGAATAACAGTAATGCTGAGGTGGGAGAATTCTTCAAAAATCCCCTTTGATCCAAATTCTCTCTCTGCAGTTAAAAGTTCATTGGAGTGGGGTTTGAACTGATGGATAGATTAGAAAGACAGAATCACTGCTGAAGTTCTGCAACTGTTATGAAGCATAAACATTAGGAAATTAATTGATTTCTCCCAACTGAATTGCATATGTTGTGCAGTATTTGAGTTGGCAGGGCATAAATAGGTTGGTCATTTTGAATCAGATCATAAAATTTCTTCAAATATTTTTTCCATTTCCCATACGGCATTCCCATTATTTACAAAGCCAGTGTGGTTTTCTCTATTGTTTTGGAAGTCTTTGTTTGATCAAAAAATACAAAATCATATTTCTTCACGCATGACATGCATCTGTTGACTTACGCATCTGTTCTAATGACTGTTTTAATGCAAAAAAGATGAAGTGAAATAAAAATGGAATTAGGAATTTGTGTGCTTTTATATTTCTCAATGCATGCCTTTGTTGAAAAATATGGTAATATTCTACTGTATTAAGCTAATTTGTTTATACAAATACTGCCCTGTGTACTTACTGCAAATGATGCACACATTTGTAAAACTGGAAAAATAGGTTGATGTGTGAGGAAAGAATATCTTACCAAAACCTCTTCCTAGTTCGATTTTTAAGAACTTACTAAGCAATTCTAAAGCAAGAGTCTCTCTCACTGAAGGCAACATGGGTTTGCCAGCTTTGGGTCTCACAGTAACAAGGCATTTAAACATGGCAACAGAGCAGGAAGGGAAATGCTAAGAAAAATCTACTAAACCAGAATTTTCATACTATCCTGCTAGGCTGAGGGGAAGTCTTACTCAGCATTTCTACATGCAGTAAGGATGTTTTCCCATGTTCAAACTATTTTCAGGCTGTCTGACACATTACACAGTATTTATAATTTGTATTCCACATAATCTACATTTAATGACTTTCATGGTATGCTGTAAAGCCCACCTTTCTTTGAAGTATTTACAACAATTGGTTGTGGATTATTAGAAGGGCAAGAAAAGAAGTTTTAATTTGTCTGTTTGCTGGTTGTAAGGGATAAAGTTGTTTTACATGAAGAATGTCAAGCAGCTTTTATGTTCATATCTGCTAGCAAGGGCTCCTAGCTACTTTGGTATAGCAGTAATCGTACAGCCACCTAGAAGCACATTTTAAGACATTAATTCTAATTAACTTCAGTTTGGAAATAATTCTGCCTGCAATCACCATGCTTTAGTGGAAGTCACTCTCAAAGTATAACGAATAGGTTTAAGTGTGTCTGATTAGAAAATGTAGAACTTATCAAGTGTTAGGTTTTCATAGTTTTGCAATGAATTTTCAATCATTTGATCCAAGGAGAAACTACACAGCTCAGCTGAAACACAGAAAACTACTAAGTCAGAAATCTCTTTGCCAAAAAGACACAGAATCATGACTTCCATGTTATGGATGATATTCCAGTCTCTAGACAGAAGTCTGTACCTCAGAACATGTGCAAGGTGTGTTTAGTCTGCACCATACACTGTAGCAGAGGCATAAAGAGTTATATCTGATGCATGCCCCGAGCCATCTGTAGCTGTAGGTCTTAGAAAACTTTCTAAGCAC
Source organism: Callaeas wilsoni (assembly GCA_013398955.1). Lineage (NCBI taxonomy): Eukaryota > Metazoa > Chordata > Aves > Passeriformes > Callaeidae > Callaeas > Callaeas wilsoni. The sequence continues at coordinate 282,907 of VWPU01017220.1, forward strand.
CACAAAGCAACAGGTTAAAGCATGCCAATGGCTTGGAGAATAGTTTCCTGCTGTTCAATTTTTCCTGAGCCACTTGGAGAGGATGTAGTGGAAGATGGAACCTGAATGTAAACCAAAATTCTTGTCACCTTGCCTTTCCTCTCCTCCAGCACCACTGGGTGTCCAAAAGAAGCTTAAAATTCTTTGAAGACCTTCCTGCAAATTGCTGCTTCCTAAGAAATGGTGACAGCTAGTGGTATTGTACTAGTCTGGAACAAGGACAAGCTAAAAAAAGTCTGTAATTACTCTCGTGCTCCAGCTTCTGCTGCTAAAGGGCAGATATGGCTTCAATACTGGTGCAGGAACGATACAGACTTTGCTCTCTTCCATGTAAGGAAATCCTTTCCCTGGTGTTTAATGGAACAAATGCAGCTCCAAGTGCTTCCTATTCCTGTGCTGGTGTGGTATAGCATCTGGCCTATATTTAATCCCTTCGTGAATCACAGACCCAGATTTTTAGAGGTTGTGGGGATTTTTACACAAATAGGGTGGGAATGTTTCCCTTGAACACTCTTAATTGTTTTTGGCGTAAAAATTATTTGACTTAGATCAGGATCAGACCTAGAAACTTGAAGTAATGAAGCCTACAGACAGCTGGCAAAAGCACCATTTCTCCTTGCACATTTATCTTTTTCAACTTGGGGGGCCTGGGGTTAATTAGAAGAAGAAAAATTCTGTTAAACAAGGCTTTGTAAAGTAGATTTGCGTTCTTCCTGGATTTAAAACTCATTGGTTCTACTCTCCGGATAAGCATAAAAGAACTATTCAGCTCTTGGTATACTCATTTCATCTCACCATCAACATTCAAGCAACTCGAACACAGCATGAAGTCAACCTTTGGTGATGAAACACTAATGAATCTTTAAAAGGACTGTTGATGTAATACTCTGCTGCCTAGATAGTGAACTCTTTATTTTTGTTTTCTACTTACATACATGCTGATTGATGGAATAGTTCTTTAGATTCTTTAGGAATCTGAGGTTTTTTTCTTGCTGAATTTTGATTTTGAAGTTTAATTTTTATTTTAGTTAGAAAATTGTTTCTCAGCAAGTAAGGGAAATGGAAAGTGTTTAGTACCAAAAATAAGATGGAGCAGCACTAGATTTGACAAAAAAAGGACAAATTGAGCAAGTAAACAAAAATCACCATGAGTCATTTCCTCTTTATCACAAACATTTTCCCACTTATATGGTAAGACTTTAAGCATAATTCCCCACTGAAAATTAATGATTTGGCTGTTCAGTTTCTGTACACTGATTTGCTGTGTCCTGTTCTGTGCCGATGGGTTGTTCACATCTTTTGCTCAGAGAAGCATAATATTTCTTGGCTAACAAGAAAAGTTCAAAAAAGAGTAATAGTTTCACCTTTCCTACAGTAGTAAATTGGATACATAATGTTCCTGCATGCTGTCAGTTTCTGCTTTGCTCCTTTGTAGTACTTTAGAGTAGTTTTGCTCTTGTCCCTCCTGGCATCTTACTGAAGGAATGTTGATATACACTGTTTTAAGAAAGGGTAAAAATATTTCTCCAGTTTGAAAAGATTAGAATTCTGAAAGAAAATGTCATAAATCATTAGAGGTTAAAGCTATGCTATAATAGATGTTTACACAGGTAGAAAACCTGCCATTTTCAGCACACAGCCACCCTTAACATCAGTGAGAAGAGTGCATGTATGGCAATGGAGACAGCTCCAATATCCAAGAAGAAAAATATTTAGGCAATTAAAACCCACTGATGGAATGATATTTCTATGGCAGCCAACTGTCTCACTTTGGACACTTGGAGGAATCAGGATAGTTTTAACAAATCAGCACCTAGACAGCTTCCAAAAATCCTTTACTAGTTATGAAATAATATTTATGGTAATGAAATATAAATTAAAACCAGTACCTTTTTTTCAAAAAATGCTTGCTCTAACGAGCTTATTTTTTGCCAAAGATTTTGTGTATGAAAGAACATGTAATTTGAAAAGATTTATATTTTTTAAAAAAAGAGCAAAACAAGGCAAAAGTTTCTGAATTGCATACTTATTTCCAGTTATATCTTCAAGATGACTATAATTAATGCAAGGGGTAAAATAATTTGGCACACAATTGAAAGTCTTTCGTAGTTCAAAAAACTACAGCCCCTTTATCAATTGAAATGTCTCTTGAGAGAATACACAACCGGACACCATAAAAAACCATACTGTATCCATTCACATTCGTAAATCTATTTCTGTCTTCGACCTGCAAGCAGACTCTTCTCAAGTCTGATCATCTTTCCTAGTATTAGTCAGAAAATGTTTATCTTTTTTTAGTAACATATTTGCTTTTCCTTTGTTTTTAATTTTCTATTATTCCATCAAAAACAAACCAAACTTCAACATTTTAATTAGGTTCAAAAGCCTGAATGTATATATTGATTTAATATGTTAAATTTCACTCCATGGAAAATACCATTTCCAGGGAGAAAACGTTTTCAATCTTTTTAAAATTTTTCTTAAGGCAAAAGAAGATGTCTTAAATTACAGATGTTATAAGATGGCACTGAAAATTCCACGGAGTCTGCATATCTTTAGGAGTCTGTGTTTAAAATTAATTCTGAAGTGCAAGGCTGAAGGTTTGGGGATTTTTAGCAAATCTCATCAAAACATTAAATGAATTCCAGCACATGATTTCTTATTGTTACATGTGGTATATAAAACCCAGAATCTTTTGCTGTAATATTCTTAATGCTGAGAAAACTGTCTGATTACTCTCTAAACTTTTATATAGCCCCAATGTAGAATGAGTCCAGAAAATAGTATTTTCTAACCCTTAAGGGGTAAGTTTTTATTCAATAACAGTTATGGCAGGAAAAATAACAACTTCTTTGTTTAAAGATGGTGCTTAATATAAGTTTAGATAACATAGGTCTTATATATAGTCTCTGCAGTAACAGGATTCCTTTTGTTAATGCCTGAGGTTTTGTCCACTGCCACGCGCCTGGTTTCCTAATAAATCCATTAATATCTATTTTCAAATAATTGTTTCTCTTCTACATACTACAATATATTTAAGCATAGTTTATTTAATTTATGATGTATCTCAAATTACATCATCCCTCAGCACATTTTTAAATATCCAAGAAGTTATATTGCTGTATACATCCACTGGGACAAATTCTCCTGTAGTATGCATACCAAGAGAAATCCTGTATGAGGAAGTCTACATCGAAGTCAATTAAGTGGCAATCATTTGCAGCACTTAATTTTGCCGTTAAACTCTAAGCAGGGACCATAATTTTCCAAATATGTGTAGACATGCTGTGATCAGGAGGTCTCGGTTGGTTAGGGATTAATTCTAGCAGTTATTGAAATAAAAACATGTGACATTCATACAGCAGAGCAAGAAGAATTTTTCTCATCGAGTTTCACCCACAGTGAGAAATGAACTTTATTATGACAAATACGAAATCACAGGAAAACCAAATGCAGAGGTACCTTCCCCTCTCCCTCATACAAAACTATTACATTTATACAGCAATAGTTGAAAAATAATTTGTGTGAGAACAAACCATTTCATCATGTTCAAACTAGTCACCTGTTAATGTCTGGCTCTCTCTCCTACATGCTATTTAAACCAAAACAAGCATAAAACAGCCTGCAAAGTCCCTAAATATTCTTTATCTCTAATAATGTGATAGAGAATTTCAGATTCATGGCCGTGTTAGCTTAACATGATAAAGTTTCTATACATGCTTCTCTACAAACATCAGCAAGAGAAGGGAAATATGTGAAAGTTGCTAAAGATTTATTTCACAAATCATGCTTTTTATTTGCTTGCACAAATGGTCAGAGAGAGTGATGAGTGACCTCTTGCTCTGGGTTCAAGCTAGTTGCAAAAGGCAAAGAAAAATGGTACCTCTGGTCACTGAGAGATGAACTTCCCATTTGTCAACACAACTTCATTGGGAAAGCCTTGCTAACATCACTGACAAGCTTCCACACCAGCTTTGGCCCATGGTACCTCTGCTTTGCTTACAACTACTGCAGAAATGAGTAATACAACCTTTGGGCATTCTCAAGAGCTAACTTCATGAAGCCAGTGGATTATCATAAACTATTGCTGAATTTTATATTACAGTATTGACAAAGAAGGATGATATAGTGAAAAAACGGATAATGAAAATATACAGTGTGGTGCAATACTTTGAATTGTAGAACTGAGTTAAGTCTCAAAGTATCAAATCCCTCTGAAGCTTAGAAAAGGCAGAGAATTAGATTCAATAGTAGCTTTCTTTAACTCCAGTTTTTACTCTAAGTTAAAATCCAGATTGCCAGATTAGTTAGATAAGTTATTGCAAATTGGTATATTCTGAACTTCACTCAACTTTTTGGCAAGCCACTTGAATCTCTGACTGTCACAACATAGCAAGATAGAAGGAAAGAATCGGTTTCCTCCTACCATGGGATCCCACCACTCTCCTTTCCAGACCTTTTAGTCCTTTCTTCCATCCTTGATGAATTTAGTTCATACCTCTTCAGTCCTTTTCACTTTTATCAGTTCTGAGTTCAGTATCGAACTAGTAACACTGGGAACTTCTTCAACAGCAGCTACTCCTAAGGCTGCTTATAATCATCAGTGTCACCCATCCAAGAGAGCTGTCCACCCTGTTCCCACAGTATTTTGAAACCTTCAAAGTTTCTTCACAGCTTCACCATTCCGAACAGTCCTACAGTTCTTTCATCTGCACAGATATACGTCATGACAAGGAGAGGCAGCCAGACAAGATTAGGGTCCAGTATTGTGGGTTGCTGTCAGATAATGGCATCAGTGCCAATCTAGAATGGCAACAGATCCATCCTATTTGAATGTTTTTTTCTTCTGTGAAAACAATTTTGGTGTCTTTCCACTTCCCAGGGGACATAAGGCTGTGTTCCAGGTCAGTACCATAGGTAGAAGCTTGTCCCACCGTTTTACATAAGATCTATTTAGTCCACCTCCACCTGACACTTCTCTGCCTGTGCTCTAGTCCTCTAGCAGCATGTGAATCTCCTCAGGTATTCTTGATTCCTGAGGCTGCTGAGGCAGCTGGGAAGCTCTGTTTATTCCCAGTTTACACCTCACACTGCAGTGTCTCTTGTCTCTCCGTGGGCCTCACATTTAGCTATTTATTTCATGATGTAGCTCACTGACATATTCTGCTGCCTGGCATTGCCTAACAAAAAGGAGTTTTATTCCTTGAGTCAGAAAAAAATGATGTGTCCATGCCTGGGATATTTCAGTTTTCACGGATTTACCTATAATCCATCATTTAGAATGACACACTTGAGACAACATTTTCAATGGAACACTTTGCAAGATTCTAACAAATATCAATGCAGTATCTAGAGGATCTGTCTAAACTGTCTGAAGAGGTCCTGCCTTGGGAATAATGCAGAAAGTACAAAAATCTCAGCATACCGTGGGCTGAACACACTAACTTGCTAGTCAAATATCAATTTGAAGAGAAGTCAGAAGAATACTGTAGGATGCAATGTTGAGTTAGGAGAGATTTATTTCACAGAACCACAGAATATTCTGAGTTGGAAGGAACACAGAAGGATCATTGAGTACCACTCTCAACTGAATGGCCTGTACAGGGATCAAACCCACAACTTCAGCATTACTAGCACTGTGTTCCACGCAGCTGAGATAATGTCTGACTGGTGGAGCAGGATTCAGCAGCCCTCATGGACATGCCTGCTGCCATAAAGGTGCACAAATCTGTATTTTCCTGTCCTCAATCTGCTGATCCAGTGGGGGCAAGGAATTGCCCCTTCCTTATCGATACCTCCTGCACCCCAGGAGTCTAAACTGGCACTGAAGTGATGGCATTGAAGTGACAGCATTGAAGCCAACACAGCCTCACGTGGAGGTTGTACTGCTAGCACATAGTGAGAGAGGTGACAATATCCAAATGAAAACTGCATTTTGGCTCTCCCATTAATCCCCAGCTCTTCTTCCCCCACTACAGCATTGAGGACTTGCAATTTCCTCCCGTTTCAGATCTCATCAGCTCCCTGACCTTGTGCACTGGGTATGGAAAGGTGATGAGAAGTTGTGGTGCTCGGCAATGCCAAAGTGCATGGGCTTATCTCACCTCTGATTGTCCCAAAATACGGGGCATGCCCTTGTCACTTGATGCAGTGGGTAGGAGAGAAAGGCTGTCAGCCAGCACTGGGTTGTGACTGCTCCTCAACTCACTGCAAGCCTTGCAGGCACGAAGCACTGATGACCCAGTAAAATATGTCATGTACGTACCACAGAAAACAATTGGAAACAACAGGGCATGAGAATGCAAAATTTGTAACAGTTTTATCACAGAATAATCACATATATTACTGTACACTTTTATTCTGCCTCAAAACAAATATCGTTGTATAGACCTCAAATACACACATACCTAGAGGTTCAATATTAATAAATCAAATAATAGAAGTAATGTACCATTTTACTTTTATTTTTAACCCCAGTAATTTGTAAACTTGTGAAGCCTGTATTCCATACATATGAAGTCTATAATCTATGAGTAGATAGTAGATTCTCTTTTATTTTCTTATTTTTTGGGCCATTTTGACATAAGTTTGTTTTTCAATGATTTTTAACTAGCAAAGAAAAATCATAACAGACTGTCAACAAAACAGTCAGTTTTAATATGGTAAGGTTTAAAGTGATGTAGAAATGATCAGATAATTTTAAAGAGGTCTCTTTTTTAAATGCATTTAATTCCTTTCACACTACCCTAAGGTCAGCACAGGAAGGATACGTCTTCATTTGATAGCCTTAATCTAAATCTTCTTTGTGGTTAACCTCTGATAGCCTTTCTGGCCTCTGTTTAGAACCTCATATCAGACCTGTCCACTCTTCTAAATATACCCTGATCCATGTCTCTATTTTAGTATACAGCCCAGAAATTACCTTTCAAGCTCTGTACACTCAGTCCAAAGATGTTAAACTGGCAGGATCTGCACAGAAGTAGAACGGAAGCTGCAGAAAATCTAAAGACAGAACAATAGAGAAAATAAGCGATTCATATTCAAAGAAAATAGAAAACAATTTCAAATAACTAAGAGAAATAATTTTGAGAAATGGGCTAATTTTTTCACCTTTTTGAAATTCTCTGTAGAAACCATCTCTTCTCCCTCTAAAACTTAAAGTGGAGTCTGATAAGAAGGGAACTTAATTTTTTTTAATCCAGATGGATTTTCAAGCTTTAATATCTGATTGAAATCTGGCTGTAATGCCACCAAATGAGCTGTAAACTTACTCTCTCTACAAGAGTGGTAGTCTTCTTGTCCTTTCTCCATGACTGAATGGTAAGTTAGGGGTTTTTGGCACATATAGCCTTTCAGCTGGCCTTCTTGAACATAAGCCTGAATGCTCCCACCATAGATGTACCTGACCACAGCCTTCTGTGGTGGTTTCTGGGGCGATGCTGTGGACATGTTCATGTTGAACCACTGCTCCAACTATGCCTGAGCTCACCAGAGAAGGTGGTATGTCCAGGTGAAGCATCACCAAGTTTATGTGGAGAGAAAACTTCATTTGTGAACATGTACATACTTGAGCCAGCCCCGTGTGCTGCTGCATCAAGTGTCAGTCTGACACTATCACCACGTTTCAGGGCTGCCACATGCAGGTTGTTCAATGGGCACTCTACTATGCTGTTTACATGTAGATGTAGCCTCATGAGGAAAGTCTGGGGCGAAGCAGCTAACTCAGCTAGATGTCCTGACTCACAGCCTTGTGCTCTGGCCAGTGGGTCACTCCTTATTTCTTCCACAGATCCGGCTGTTTCTAGTTTTCCTTCAAGGATCTCAACCAAAACTCATTGAAGTTAAAATAAAGAATCCCACTGCCATCTGTGGGCTGTGGGTCACTTCCAGACCAAAATAAATTTGGCTTTCAATATTTATCTTGCATTACTTCTTATTAAAAACACATTCTTCTATTTTTTTTCGCTCTCTCTTCCATCCGTCTATTTGTTGTGCTCTCTCTCTGTTGACACAATACTGGCTGAGGCTGGTTAGTACTGAGCCTTCTCCAAACAGGTCACTCCAAGAGTAGCACTGCAGAGCTTTGGACATCTTTGAGAGGAATCCAGCAGCCTGCTTGCCCTAGTCACATACAGAAAGATAGAGCAGGACTTGTTTCTTCAGGATGTTTTTTGCACCAAAAATTGTTCAGAGTAAGCAACCTGTGATTTCACATATGCAGAAATAACGCTGTGATGAGTGCTTTAAAGAGGATGTTTGGACTTTGGCAGTTTAGAAAACCAGTTGCAATCTTGCCTTAAGTTTGAGAATTCTCATCTTTACTGAGAGCTTCCTTCCAGCTGTATATAAGTTTCATAGTGTTCACATTTCACACTGCATTTGTTAGGTACATACCATAGCATAAATCACCTGGAACAGAAACAATTCCATGTGATGAACTGAAGATCTCCAAAATTAACTGTTCATAACTGAACTGCAGACCATGGCTACCATGGCTTGTTTCCTGGGGGAAAAAACTGTGAACATTTTTGAATTAGGGAAGGAATGAAAATTTCATGATCTCTTCACGAATCCACAGAAGAAGGAGGATACTAGGGAAGGCAGCTTTTTCAAATTTTAGCTCTGCTTAAAGTTATTAAATTTATCGATATCTGTTACATTTTTTGAGTAAATAACATTAGAAAAACAGATTGTGTACAAAACAAAAAAATAAACTTGCTTCACTCAACTTTCACAAGGGTTTGATCATCCATCCTGTTTACAAATGGCTATGTTAATCATTGCAATCTGAGAATTCAGTGACATTTTAGTATAAATAGTTTATGGGTCTAAGCTTTCCTTTAGACCTGGTTCTTATAAACAGTTGGCCTAATTACCTTTCAAGTGTTCCTGTATCTTCTGACTAATAAAAAATTTCCCTTGTGGCTTACACACCAGTTGTTTCAAACCCAATGACAAATAAAGAAAATAAAATTCTAATATACATCCTAATGTCACAGACATTCACTTATTCTAGTCTAGAAAGCACTTAAGCACACGCTCAGTTTACAGTCATATTTACATTTTTTAATTTCTGTTGAAATTAAGCAGGTGCTTAAGTGAATATGCAAGTGTTTTTCTGGATCAGAGTGGGGTTTTTAATGAATCACAGGGCTTTCAGCTGACCAAAACAGAAGTATCTTGATTGCAACAGTGTTTAAATATAGGACAGATCTATTACTGTGCCCCAGACAGCTGGCAAGCCAGACTAGACATAATCAGAGTGGTCACCGCATAAACAGGAAGAACATCATAGCAGTTGATAACATGCATGCATATGATTTTTGCTGGTATATTTAGGTGTACAGAAAAATAGAAAGAAATTAAGTGAAGTGACATAGTTTGAAGGGCAAAATAAGACAAAGAGGACAAGAAATACAGGGTGAAACTGGTAAGGAAGGGAGTTAGACCAAATGGAATACATTCATTCCCACTACAGTGAGCCTGATGAGGGGAGGGAAGTTGCGGGGAGTCTTGCACTAAACATTTTTAAAGCAGACAGAAGCACATTGGTGGCTTCACTGAAGACAAAGATTTTTTTTTTCCCAATAAGAATATAACACTTCCTCCTAAGCACAGTTATATCATCACCACCACAAAGAATAAGTACAACCTTATTCTGGCTTCCTGTGTGTGTTTTTGAGGTTAGACTTAACAAAATACAAGTAGTTGTTTGGAATATTGGGTACCTCTGTAGAATTTTGAAACCTGGAATTCTCAAGGTCAGCTGCTTGCTGAGATGTAAGATGGACTTTGATCTTCTTTTATTTAGTATATTTTACTTTATAAAAAGTATATATTTTTCAGAAAACTGCTGTGAACTCAACTTGAAGTAACTGTGTTGACTCAAGAAAAATTGTGCCAATATCTGCCTTGTCCAATCTGACCATATTTCAAAACTTTAATCTGCGTTCTTCCCAGTATGTTTGTTTTCTTCGCTTCAACTTTGATAACTTTGAAGCTGCAAATAACCAAAGTTTAATAGAAAGCATCAAACGCCATATGAAAAATTTTATCTCTCGGTCCAAGGGACCACTTTCAAGATTTCTTTCCTTTAAGTTCATTAGCTCAGGAAACAGCCTCTAAGACATCTAACCTGAATGTGTCTTAAATTAAAAAGAAAGCTCAGTTTCTTCTTCAGTGGTGACTTTTGGTCTTGGAGCTCGTCTGCATTTCAGTTCCTTTTCACTACCAGCAAAAAGATATTATGTGCAAAATTAGACAAATTTTAATATTTCTCTTTATCGTAAAGAAATGTAGCATTTTAATACTGCATGGTAACTCTCTTTGCATAACCGAAAGCTGTTGAAACTAGCTTACTTATTGAAAAGTACTATTTCTTCATGATAATCCATCCTGTACATATGAATCTTGCATTACTGGACAGAGGAAATGATGAAAAATGTAAGGCTAAATGAGAGGAAGGAAATGTGGGCATAAGAGAATAAAGTCACATTGCTCAAACAGTACCAAGGAAAACAATTTTATTGTAGATGAGCATAACATTACTTTGCAATTTGACAGTGAGAAAAATTACTAATGACTAAGAATTTGTTTGTTGATGTATAAAACACTGGTGTGTCTGCATGGGAACCATGCACACAGTCACTCACCCCATCGCTCCGAGTATTTCCTTTAGTGAAGGACACAGAGCCCCATCCTGCTCAAACTGCAGTGCTAAGAATCCTGAGCAACTCCTTCAATGCTGGAAGAGTTATTCTAGATGCACTGTGTCATAACAAAACCTTAGACCAATATTACAGAAAAAACTCTCTGAAATCAGTCTTCATACAGAAAACTTTCTTTATTTTATAAACCAAACAGTTGCCAATAAGTGGAGAAGTAACACAGACTGTGTTACATCAGCTGTGACAACCATAAGATTCAGTGTAAACGGAATATGAAGAAATTGGTAGCAACATCCAGAGTTCAACAGAAATGCTTTCCACTTGCTGTTTTGCAGTACAGCAAATTAGCTTATAAATCACTATAATATCTATTACTGCATTTGTTCTGAAAAAAAGGTCAGCAATTATCAAGGCCAAAGTCTTAATATAACACATTCTGCAGACTTTATTTTCTAAACAAAGGAGCAAAACCCTCAATTTTTTAAAATAAGTTGGATTAATTTATGATGTAATTGAAAACACATGGACTGACATGGAAATGAGTCTGGTTGCTTGTGGTTGAATGGACGGAGAATCTAGAGTCATGTCTGTTTAATGCTAGATTCTACGTTAGCATGAAATAGTGGAAATGGAAATCCCATATGTGCTTAGATTAATAAATAGTCTCCAAATAGGTTTATGTCTGGTATATTCAACAGATATGGAACATGTCCTTACAGTATGGGGGACGTCCTAATTGATGTCTTAATAGCAAAACAAACTCAGAAGTAATTCTCTAATAATGCATTTACCATCTAAAGCACTGGTGGCAATGCAGTCTAAGAGTGTGTTTTTAAGTCAGGTGTGACTAAATCAAGAAATTACATGTTTCATATTAATCATCAGTTATGTTGGTAGCACGAAATTTTTCTTCTCTTAATAAAACCAATTCAGGCTTAAGTGACACTCCACAGTAAATGTTATTAATTGTGTGCTTCCTGCATTGACTCCATTTACATGTAAATATTAATGTTTGAGTATGTTTTATTTACATAAGATCCCCATTTTTTTTCCAATGGAAAAGCAGATTACCATACCCAGCACAGAACTACTCAGACACTGCTAAGAGCAGACTGATAAATGAATTGGAAATGATGACTGTTGTATATGACTGAGACCAGGAAATTAAAAGACAATATCTAACCAAGGCTCTGTTGTTTCAGTTATGAGTATGTCGGCTTTGATTTGAAGCATGGCTATGAACAAAAAAATGCCTATGCAGTGGGATTCAACCTCCCTTTTTTCATCTGTTTTTTATATAGACAAATAAATTTTTATTAACATATAACCAGGATTCATCCATGCCTTGCATTCCAGTACTATTGCTATCTTGCAGCTCTATGCTTTAAAATATGCAGATTTTTCTACATCAACTGGAGTAAGTGTATCTGGAAGTAACTAAAGACAATAAATAGAATAACAAGTGTAATTTTCAAGATCTTTTTGTAATTATGAGTGTATAATTTTACTACATACAGAAAATATTGTTTTGGTGTCTAAATACAGCCTAGGAACTGGACTGCTTAATATTTCTCTATAGCTGAATAAACTCAGATGTACAGACAATTTATTATGTGACACTAAAGGCACTGAATATTGCTTATAATTGGATTGTAGAAAGAGAAGGCCTGCAGAATAGCTTTTATTTTTTAAAGAAAGGAATAATTTACCTTTTCCATTGCAATAGATATATTCTCTTATTTTGACACATATGGGGTCAAATTTTGTTTTCTAATAACTATTACGATGTGTTCCACTCAGAACAGTCCAGTTACTGGGAATCTCTGATCTCCTGCCCCTTGTCTGACTGACCACAAAACGCAAAAAGATTTCCTTGTGAAGTGAAAATTCCCAGCTGAATACACCCTCAGGGACTCTGGATTGTAAAATTGATCATAGTCCAAATCAAATACTTATTACTTATTTCAAGTGTCCTCCTTTTATGTGTCAAACTGAATTGAAATTCAAGTCAATGGCAAAACTCCCATTGACTTTCAGGAAAAAAGATTAAACTCTATAATGTGTATTAAATGTTTGGTTCTGGTGCTCAAGTCAGAACTGCTGGGTGGGCTCAGGAATACATCAGACAAAAAATCATCCATACCGACAGCGAGAAAAAAAGAAAAATATAAAAGATGCTGAAAAATCTTTTGTTCCATTGGAGAGATGCCTGTCATTAAATCAATGCCATGTATTGATAAGGGATGTTAGCATTCTTGCTTGTGAGCAGAGAGGAAGCTCAGTAACACATAAACATTCTCCCCACAGCACATTTATTCGCTGTTTTTCTGATCACATGGGAAGCATAATGCTAAGAAGTTAAATCGATGGTTTAAGCACATATTGAACTTCCATTATATTGCCAAGATAATAAGGCATATCTTCAGCATGCCATTATGTGTTGCTTTAATTATTTTCTTGTTATTTTTATGTTGTTGAGACATGATGTGGGTAGAAACCCCAGAATGTTGTTCCCAACTATATAACCATAAATACATCCATACAGGGGAGAAGCAAAATGTAGGCTTAAGACAGCAGTTATGAATTTACATATCAGAGCAATTTCACTGAAAATTCCAGGGCTGAAATCAATGGGAAATTACAAGGTGTATAAGCAACACTACTCAGTTAGAGCATGGAGCTAATAATGCCAAGGTTGTGGGTGGCTATTTACTTAAGAGCTGGACTCAGTGATCTTTGTGGATCCCTTCTAATTTAGAATGTTCTGTGATTCTGTGGTTCATTATTTCAGCAGGACTGGGGTCATTCTTGTTCGTAGCAGGGGTTTAGGCTTGGGCTGGGGGACACACCATAGTTTATTTTCATTGCCAATTCAGATAATACGAGATGAACAGTCTTTGGCAAATATAGAAGAAAAGACAAGTTTATCTTTCCCCAGACATGTAAATTCTAGTCTTTCAACAGTGTATAATTTTATTTATTTATTATTTTTTATATTGCCAGAAACTTAGATGGGTAAACAGCCTGTCCCACTGGCTCTAATCGTGAGCTACACTAGTAAAAGACTTGATTCTTTTAGGATATTTCCATCTTACATGTTATTAAAAGGTACATTTAAGAAGTTGATAAATTCTTTTTTAAATGTAGAAGGATTTTTTTTAAATTTTGAAGGATGGAAAGTATTTGGAGAAATGAAGCATCACTTGTTTGTCCTTCTTCCCTTTTCTCCTTTCATCTAAAAGTTGATTTTTCATCCACCTGAGAAATTGAGCACAGAGCCAAAGTTGCTGAAAAGATATTCTTTTAAAATGCACTTTGAAATTCTATCACCTCTTAGAAGTGGTGTTTCTCTGCTGGACAGTTTGTATGTTCCTGTCCTTACCTGAAGTTCTCTTCTTCACAGCCTTGAAATCACCCACACCGTCCCCAGTGAGCACAACAAGGTCAAACAGCCTGGCTGTGAGCGAGGACAGTGTTAAGTTGCCTGCATGGTGATACACTCTGTCTTGTCATAAAAAGTTATAAAATGATAAATTCCTGAATAGCAGCCAGGAGAACATGAAAAGAAAAAAAAAGGCCTGATGTAAAAACCAGGTAAATGGCTATAGAGGTAATATTTCTAAGAAAAATTTGGCCAAAATTATATGAGACAAATGTCTTCGCCTTATTTTTACTGTGCTCTCTAAAGAGGGGTGAATTTTATTTCCTTAAATTCTTTCTAACAGTTTAAAAATATGTTGACCAAAGCATATTTTGACACCTTCTGCAGGACTGGAAGGCTCCTCTGGGAAATAATTGCATGAACTGAGTAACCTTTAGCTGGACGAACAAAAATACTCCTTGACTTGAGAGGGCTTGAGCAGATCAGGCATCACAGGTTTGGAATATTGTTTTCAGCAGACCTGTTCACCTTAATAAGGCTACTTTTACTGAGTAAATGCTGCAGATCAGAGGGAACATCTTGGCACACACTCAATAACAGCTTACATATACATGTCTAGATCTCAAACATCTTTAAAACACCAGGAGTATTTATATTGACTTCAGAGTCTTTTCCCCCGAACTTTTTTCAAGAAGTTCGAGAAGTACCAATATGTTCAAATTTCCTTGATATTTTGAAGGATTTGTGTCACAATGCAAACCGAATTTTTAAAAAGTGTCATTTTTGACTGATTTGGCATTCCTTTATTTGTCTTTTTAAAATGAAATTAGAAGTTGAAGTAGGTCTTTGATGCAGGACTGGCAGTTTTACATTTCTCTGTGTTTTGTACAGCATGTAGCAAACAGGTAGTGTTTAGCTCATAAGTGATATAAGAAAAATATTTATTGTTTCTCTTTTGACCTTGGAAGTCTAAAAGGGGATTTAAAAAGATACATATCAACATCAGTCAAGTTTTCATCAGGCCCATTTGGTTCAGAATGAAAATAAAGAATCTCTCAGACAGGATTTTTTTTAAATTTCAAGGAGTCTGACAATAAGTTTTGAAGCTTTTATACAGACAACATCCACGACTAGGATTAGGATTCTCTTCTCACTTCTAAATTGGTTCAGATGGGTGGATCACCGGGTTTATTCACCTCTTGTTTTAACTACTGCAGGGCAAAAGCCACCTTCAGATTGCCGATGCAAAGGAAGGAATTTTAGGGGGATTTCCAAGTGACAAGCACCGTTACTAATAAATTGTCTCAGAATGTAAAAATGTGACCCTCTCAGGTGGTTCAGACACAGTGTTTGCAAACTGGGACCAAGTATCAGATTCCTGCCTTTTTGCTTAGCGCTTGCCATGGAACAATACAGGGCTGTGACTTCTTGCTCCAGCTCTGATTGTGCAGACCGTAATTAAGGATTTGGACGAGGATGAATGGCAAAGAATGCCACTGTGCAATTGGCTGTAACCAATGCGACCTAAACTCATCCTAGATCTGAAAAAAAAAAGGGAAGAAAAAAGAAAGAGAAGGAGGGAAAAAAATGACCTCTTGCACCCTCTTCCATGATCCGTGTATGTAGTTAGCACGGACTCCCCTGCCAGGCTTTTCATCGCTGTGCTTTTAAAACCATTAGCTTGCTTTGTAGTCTTAGCAAGACATACATTTTTGAGCTATCATAAACGAAATCTTAGAAGATACCTTTCAACATATGCCAGGCACAGTTAAAAAAGAAAAAGACCATTATGGCTCTTTAAAGAAGGGGAAAAAACCTCAGGGTGAAATGGTGCAGACGTTTTGTGGAATATGGAAAGTTTGAAAGAAGTTAACATATAATAAAGGGACACAAGAAAACACAATTGTGTTACATAAAGAGCTGACAAGCTGGATAGACTATAGTTTTAATAGGATTCTTTCTCCCTATATATTAGTTTTCATCTTCTATGGTAAGTCAGGTGATGCCATTTTGTCTCTTACTAACTTGCCCTTGATATTCTTTTCTTTAATAAAAATCAAAATGCATTACCAAACTGTTGTCTGGAATAATCCAGCTATTATCTGCTGTCACTGCAGAAATACATGACTGGAAAGAATATCTCAATTTATTTAGGAAAAATTTGGGTTACAATTTTTCCAGTGAAAGTTGTATGTGGCATTTGGATAGCACTGTGTGGAACAGATTCAGCCTCCCAGCTCCCAGGTTTCCTCAGTATACAGAGAGATGTGCCAAAACTCTTTATCTGAATCTGGATTACTGAGTCTAAACTTAGACCAGATGTAGAACTTTCCTGATTGTGTTGGTTTTAACTGGGATATAGATAATTTTCTTCATAGTACCTTGTATGGGGCTGTGTTTTGGATTTGTACTGGAAAATATGTTGGTTATTCAGGGATATTTTCTTTATTGCTGAGCAGTGCTTGCCCACAGTCAAGACCTTTTCTTCTTCTTACGACACATAACCAGCAAGTAGGTTGGGGGTGAACATGAAGCTGGGACTGGACACAACCAGGACAGCCAACAGCAACTGACTCAAGGAATATTCCAGACCCATCATGCTCAGCATAAAAAGCTGAGGGAAGGAGAAGGGAAGGGCAAGGGGGCATTTGGGGTGTTAGCTTTCGTCTTCCCATGTCACCGTCATGTGTGATGGAGCCTTGCTTTCTTAGGGATGGCTGAACACCTGCCTGCCCAAGGGGTTAAGAAATTCCTTGTGTCCTTTGCTTGCATGTGCAGTTTTTGCTTTGACTATTAAACGGTATTTATCTCAATGCACAGGTTGTTTTCTCTCTTTTATTCTTCTAGTTTTCTCCCCCAACCCACCAGCAGGGAGTGAGTGAGTGGCTGTGTGCGACTGCAACAATGGTTCACATTGGCCATGGAAAGGGGGTTTTATTGCACTAGAAATCTTTTGTCAGGACTTTGAAGCTGGCACACTGTGAACTGGGGGTCAGAACTTTGCTGCACTCGTATAATGAAAAACAAACAGGCAGATTTTAATATTTTAAATCCTACTTGTACTCAGGAGTGATAGAAATAAGGTTCATTTTGCAACAGAGAGAAACACATATACCAGTGACGGATGTCTGGGGCAAACAGAATCAGTGTGGGAAGGACTCTGTGCTCTTTTCATCTTTTTATAGTAAACAGCTGGGAAATGTGGAGGAGTCAGGGCCCCTTATGGTAAAGATGCTTCACTCTTATAGCAATAAACAATAAAAATCCTGTAAGAAAATAGGTAGTTGTTTTAACTGAAAAAAGCACAAACAATGAATTCAGTGAGACACAGAAGCAAAGCCTTGAACAAGTTCATTGATAGAATACTTGTACTGAATTTTAGTGTGTATAGTACTTTGATTCCACTTTTCTGGTTTTATTTCCCTTGGATATTTTTGAGGCTTTTATAATTTATGCCCATTTAATGAGTATGAGGAGAGGAAAGAAAGAAAACTCAAACTTCTTTTTCTTACTGTTTTCTGCCTGTGTGGAACTGACACTGTCTTAAAGTCTTACTCTGCTTATGCTCTGTAATTGCATTTGATTTAACCATGTCAATTCTCTGGAGTTAAATACACTTTTAAAAGAACGCCTTGGTCTTAGGGCTCCTGACCGCTGATCTCATGTAGACTGTTCTCTGTGTGGGATAATTCCACAGAGGGAAAAAATTTCCCACTAAGTGGTGATATCTTCCATGTCCTTTCAGCAGGAAAGGGGCTTTCAGGTACAATTGCACCGGAAGAAATTTCGTCTCAATATAAGAGAGAATTTTTTTAGTACAAGCCATCAATCTCCAGAACAATCTGCCCAAGTATTTGGTATACCTCTCATCAATGAAGGTTTTCAAGATATGACCAAACTGGAGGATGGATGATCTCATGTAGGATTCCCTTCCAATAAAAAGCAGGACCAGATGATCTTTCAGGGTCCCTTCCAACCTGGGATTTTCTGTGATTCTCTGATTCTCTTTCTATTTACGAATCATTTAGTCAGTAAGAAGACATTTTTATTACAGTATTATGATTTTTCTTGCTCACCATATCAATGAATTAAATCAAAACCTTATTAGAAATGTTTGTTTCTACAATAAATTAATGATTATTTCTAGGACAGATGATTAAACTAGATAAGTGAGAGGTTAGAATAGAGACTGGACTCATAGCTTCAAAACCCAAATTATTTTTATGCAAGTGCTAAGAGAGCTGGCATATGTCATTAAAAGGCTACTCTTGATGATGTTTGAAATGTGGCAATCAGGAGAAGGTTTTGAGGACCTTAAAAAGGAAAGAATCCCTCTTTGACCTCAGGAAGACAAGAAGAAGGACACAGGGAACTACAGGTTGGTCAGTCTCACCTCAGTCCATGGGAGGGTGATGGAGCAAATAATGCTGGAAACCATTTCCAGGCATGAAGATCAAGAAAGTGAGCAGGTAGCATGAAATTAGAAAGGGGAAATCACACTTCACCAACTTGGTGGCCTCAACGATGAAATGACCGGCATGGTGGGTAAGGGGAGAGCAGAAAGTAGTTTCTCTTCATTTTTGATAAGGTGTTTTTTAGCTATCTCTCCTAATATCATCTCAGACAAGCTGCACAAGCATGTTCTACATAAGTGAGGTGGACTGGAAATTGGTTGAACTGACAGGTTCAAAGTGTTTTCACAAGTGTTGTGCCCGAGTATTGATATGAGGGACAATATTATTAAATTATTTACTGTTCCCTACGGAGAGTGTGGATGAGACCAAGTGCTCCCTCAGCAAGTTTGCAGACAATATAAAAGTCAGAGGAGTTGCTCATATGCCAGATCTGTGCTGCCATCCAAAGGGACCTCAACATGCAGGAGCAACGGACTGACAGAAACCTTCTGAAATTCAGCAAAGGAAATTCCCCTGTCCATGGGAAGGATACCCCCAGGTACCAGCACGCACTGGGGACCAGCTGTGTGGAAAGGAGCTCTGCAGAGGAGAACCTGGTGCTTCGGTCACACAGCAAACCAAACACGAGCCAGTAATGAGGACTTACGGCAGAAAAGACCAGAAGCCTCCAAGGATGCTCTAGGCAAAGGATTGCCAACAGGACCAGAGAAGTGATTGTTCTCCTCTGCTTGACACTGGTGAGACCTATCAGGAATGCTGGGTCCAGTGCTGGCCTCCCTGGCACAAGAGAAATACTCATTAAGTGGAGAAAAACCAGGGAAGGGCTAGAAAATTCTTAAGAGGCTAGGCTGCCTGTCATTTGATGATGCTAAGAGAGATGCTGAGATTGTTTAGCCCGGAGAGGTAAAGGCTGAGGGAGACCTTACCTGACTGTGAATAACTAACTGGAGGAGTGAAGAAGACAGAGTCAGGTTCTTCTCAGTGTTGCCTTGTGACAGGACAAGAGACCATTGGCATTAATTAAAAAATGGTGTCATGAGAAACTGACTGCAGAACTTCAATTTACTTGCATTGCAACCTTTACTGCGTGCGAGGTGGTGATGGGAACTCCAGCTTCTTAACAAATCGTGCATTCATGGTAAGCAGGAAAAATGAGCACCTGGCTTACACACTGCATGTGTCAGAGCTCAGCTAGCTGAACTTGCTCAGTGAAGTGCATATAAAATTCTTCTTATAAAAATAACTTAAAACAGCCTGAAGAAAAAAAAAAATGTCCATTTTATTTAACTACCCACCTGTGAAATATGAATGAACATCCTTAAATGCTTTAGTGGCTTACTGATTATTTGGAAACTAGAAATGTTAAAGAGCACAGCTCAATATTGGGCTTAACACTATGCTTAAATGTACTTACATGTTTAAACCTTGTTTTAATTCATTTTCAAATACCTCAGTGGTACTTAAAACACATGTAATTGTGCAATTAAATGCTTTGCTGAAAAGGTGCCCCTGACATTTCTGAGACACCATATAGTCCAAGAAGCTAAATAATGCTATGATTTGAGAAAATGTTTGTAAATGTAACTACCAGTAGTTAGTAGTTTAAATTAACACCAATTTAAAATGATGATTACATGGAGGATTTGATCTGTATTTGAGTATATTTTAAAGTTTAGTTTTACTACTGTAAGATTCACAGTCAGTTTTCACTAAGATTCTTAACAAAACTGTAAAATCTCATTTTGCATTTAGCGTGGGCATTATTCCAGAAAAAAAATTACGATGGAATCATGTCTGGGATATGGATGTGGAGTTAGCTTCTAGGAATGTAAGATAATACAAGAGGCAGTAAGAAAAGGAGATTCAAAGTTTCATGTGAAGAAAGGTGTAGAATTATTCTTTTATTTTCTTAGCCTGGCTTTAATAAACATAGTGTATGTAAGGTAAAGGGGGGTTTGTTCCTTTTGGATTTTTCAATGGACATTGAAAACTTATAAAATTTTTCCAACAATTAAAAAAAAGATTAAAAATTGAAAGAAATGCAAAAGCAAACCCAAACACTGAACCTCAGAACTGCTTACTGAACTTCATTTATTAAAACTGAAAAATACAAAAAGCTGAGTTTCAGCTAATTTTATTTGTCTATTATGTTCTGTTGTGGTTTTAAACCCCACAGTTTTTAGGTAGAAGTATCAACCCATGACTATTTTATGTGCATTTTGAACCCCATCTTTGTAGAAAATGAAGCTCCTTTTGAAAACGGTGTTAAGTCATGCATAGATTAACAGAGACCAGATGTTAGTACAGTTCTGATTCCAGCTGAATTTTCTTCCATAGATACAAGTTGATGTGGGCAGGTGACCTGTGTGCAGTTCACACCTTCATCACTGCTGTTTGTGTTGCAAAGGTTTTCTTCAGAGCCCTTGTGCAAAGCAATAGCACAGAGCTGGGCTGTGGATTATTGTTATGATGTTCCTTTAAATAAAAGGCTGGATCGTGTAGCACACAACCTCTTCTAACATCTCAGCAATATCACATGTAATCCCCTATTCTCTTCTCTCTCTAGGAGTTCTAATTACATGTTTAATGATTAGACTATATTCATCCAGTCGATGAGAATTAAACACCCTCATGGACCTGAAGCTGAATTTTTTGTCTGACACAATTTTTTTGTTTTGTCCTTTGATTATCCTGCACAATAAGGCAGAGCTGATGCCTTCTTTATGGGTATATTTAGTAACAGTACAATGAGGCTCTGAGTGAGGATGTGTGTGTGTTTACCTTAACTAAAAGAAATCGGGAATTTTTTACGTCTGCTGTGACTGTATCATCACTCTCTCTGTCTTTTTGTGTCCCACCACCTATTCACTTTTAATTTAAACTGTACTCTCCAGAAACTATCAGGTATTTTCCCAGTGACATCAGCTGGAACAATATCAAGCCCTCAAAGACAAACATTTTAACTTTCTTAAAGCATTTAAATCCAGAAGAGCTTAACATATTGGGTAGATGTTTTCAGGTGTACTTTAAGACTGGATTTCCCATTTAAAACTAATCCCACCTGTCACCTGAAAAACTTCCTAAAGTGGCCCATTTTTAAAGCATGTTTGTGTATTTTTCAAGCATGCTAAGTACTGTTTGGAGTAATTCTTAGCCTAGGCTTGATGGAAAAGAAATCTTCTGCAGGAACACAAAAACTCTGTGTATTCTGGGTAAACACAATTGTGCCCTTACAATTATGTTGGTGAACAGAAGAAAACTATTGAGCTATGTTTGCCATTAAAATTATTCATTTAAATGGGTTGTTTCCATTGTGCACAGGTGGTAAACTTATCTCACATGTTTTTTGTATAAAAGTCTGAAATAAGTGAACGCTGGCAAACAGAATCTAATGGTGTCATTAAAATGATTGTAAACATGCCTGTTGTGGCAGATGTGTGCTTTCCTTCTGTTGATATACATGCGGATTGTTGGGCAGGATCAAACACATGCAGACTTTCAGCATGTCAAAAAATGTCTGTATTCTAACAGGTTCTGTTTGGAAAGAAATCTGTTTCCTTAAGGCCAGAATAGCTATAAAATAACCAGACTGCCCGATCAGATCCAATGTCTACTCCTATTTTCTTTGATTAGAGCTGTGTTGCCTGTATTCTCTGCCATCTACGGTTTCAGCTGAACAAGAGATTATGTGTTGCATCATTATGGTTTGAGGAAACGTTTCAACAGAGTAATAAATGTAGAGAAATATACAAAACTCAGGGCCAGGAAGTCATCAGCTTTTTCTTCTCTCTAAGAACGTTGCCCTTTGCTTAACTACAATTGCCAGCTTTGCAGTGATTATTTACTCTGCTACACAAGGTAACACAGGCATGGCTGTTGTTATCCACCAGAGGATAGGATGAACTTAAACACATTTCCTCAGAGCCAGATTCTCCAGCCTAAACCAAAAGTTGATGGACAGCTGGGAATTCAGCAGAACCATGTGCTTCCCTTCTACTTGGAGCAGGAGCTGTGCTCAACAGCTACTTGCAAGGAAAAGTGTAGCTCTGCAGTTGCTCAATCTGCCTTCAAGCAAAGATTCCTCTGGAGTCTGGAGTAAGGCTCGTGGGGAAAGAAGCCAGAGGATTTACATCCATCTGTCCATACCCTCCCCTTGGGAAAATGTCTGTGCAGTAGTTATACGTCCCAGAGGGGGGATTCCTTCTCAGTATTTTTTTCAAGCAACGCCTTCTATAAGAAAGAAATGGTTTAGTCATCCAGGCTATAAACTTCTGTTTATCCAGAATAATGCTCAGAATCCTTAAATGTTCACAGTGTCACTTGTACTAAATCCTAGTATTTAGGCTTTATAATTTTAAAATTATTTAGCTCCCTTTAGTGAGGCAAGAAACATTGCTGTAGCCTAACCCACCTCTTATACACTGGCTAACAGCTCTCATCTCTGCTCAAGTGCAAAAGGAAATCAGATCTTCACTTTGAGTAAATGTCTGTAGCTCTAAAGGCAGTGATGGTGCTATGCCCAGCACAGAAAAGACAGCTGGTTCACAGACAGCTACAGTCATGTCTTGGAAGTTAAGAACTTCTGTGTCAGGAATATACCGGATTTTAGATGTGGGGCCCAAATCTCTTGGCATCAGCATTAGTGGAACTCCAGCACAACTTTGGAATTATGTAGGTGTAATACCGATGCCTAAGACAGCAAAATCCCTTCCGTACAGCACAATGAATCTTTAGAAATGGTAAAAGGCATACAGTGTCCCTTTGTTTTTAAAATATACAAAGCTCTTTACCCAAAAACATCTTGGACTTCTTGACTTCTTTGTGTGTGGTACACTGCCTGAATACAGCTTGTTTGTGGTGTTATTAGATTGCCGTATTCGGACTGGAGGCTTGATACCTAAGCAACCAGGATCAGCACAATATCTCTATCCAACTGGCTTAGCTAACGGAAGCAGCCTTCATGTTCTCTTAACCAGAGGAAGCACAGAAGGTTGCTCAGGGAAAGCTTCCTTAGCTCAATGTGAAATTTAGTTCCGGAATCAAATCTTTTATTTAAGTGCACCCTCGGCATAGATGAAGAATAACGTCAATGCAATCATTTTGCACATTAGTTCATTTGAATAAGAAAGTGGCTCTTTATAGCAATTCCCTCTTCCTTACTTTCAAAAAACAAGTCTTGCCTCAGTTAAAAATAGCCATGCACAAATTTAGAATGAAAACACTTACCGTTACTTGTGGCTTTTGTGTTTCTCTGTTTACAACCAAAATTCCCAAAGAAAAAATGTGGTACACTTCTATATTTAGTAAATTGTTCTGGTGGAGAGAGAGTTAATGAGGCTGTCCATCCACCTTGGTGTTCAAATTGCCTCCTTGATTGATGATGCGGGGAGCAAACCTGCACCACGGGTCAGCGCCCAGAACAGCCCTGCACAAGACACATTGCAGAGTTCCTTGTGTAGGTGGAGACAGTTTCTACCCCACAGCATTCAGACACATTACATCTCTCCAGGAACAAGCTGAGGATTTATCATAATGGAAGTAAAAGTAGGTAATTTTTATTAATCTCATCCTTTTTTTAACATTTTTTGCTTTTTTCTTACGTAATCTTTGATTTAAAAGTTTGAAGCGCTACCTGCCCTAATGCTAAGTCATTTATGAGTAATCTTCTGTATGTTAACTGTCTCTCAAGCTACTGAGTCCTATTTTCATTTTGTGCACAGTGCAGCATAACTTTTTTAAACAGTACATGTCAGCCAGACAGCAACATAGCTAGAGGTGCTGAGACTCCCCGCTCTTGGTTATGCAGTATGTCTTAGCAAGACAGTTTATTAGATGTAATTTAACAATGCTTTTTTATTAACTGAGTGCTTTTGACTCTCACTTGCTGGGTTGTTTCATGATGACTATTTCCTAAGCAGCAGTACCAATAGCTTACCCGCATGGGGAGGGTTGTTAGCAGCAGCTGGATGATCAGGCAGGCTGCATTCCATATTTCTTGTTTGAGCCAGGCTGTGTCCTTCAGCAGCACTGACCCAGTGCAAAACACAGTGTCCCATCACCTCTGTGCCTGCTGCACTTGCTCTTGGAATTTCTTGTTTGAGCCAGGCTGTGTCCTTCAGCAGCACTGACCCAGAACAAGGCATGGTGTCCCATCACGTGGAGCCCTGCAGCCTGAAGGAAGCTCCACTCTGGAGCACTGACACAGTTGCTATCCCTGCAGTGTGTTCCAGGAGCAGGAAAAAGGTGTTTGACATCATTATAATTCACCTGAATGGTCTCCCTGCTAGGAGATCCCCCTTTGGATCCCCCATTCAGGGTGGGGATGCTGCTTTAACTGGGACAGTGGTGCATAGCTGAGCTTTGTTTCTGCTGATTCCCTGGTTTTCAGCGACATTAGAGTTCTGTCAGTCCTTGGTACTCTGTGTGATTGCCAGCACAGCAGGGAACAGCATGGGAGGGATACAGGCTCCTCTCCTCCAGAACAGATCACAGCTTAGCAGCCTCTTCTCCGAGAAACACATCTCAAACTACTGGATAAGGAAGGATTGCATCCAAGATTCCCCAGTGAAAATAGAGTTGGAGCCATGAGACTGTTATGGCAAAAAAACAGCCTCTGCCTTGTCGTGCTCAGCTCCGGGCTGCTCACAGAGTGCACAGTGTGCCCATGGCTTTTTTGTGCCCATAGGACAGGTACGACTGCCTAAACTCCGAATCCCAGTCAGCCTTGAATAGGAGATGGACAGTCCTGGCTACGAGTGGAGCATAGACTAGAGATGACGTTTCTGGTTATTCAGGCAGCAAGAGAATTTTAAAACTTTGGTGTTTTTTTCCGAGAAAGCTAGTAAAAAGAAGTTATATTTAGAAAAGTATTGACTGAAGAATTCTCATTGCATATGTCAGATTATAACTTCATCGGCCACATTTGTGCAAGTTTTTGAAACTTTTTAGAAACAGTTCTAGGTATTAAAATTGTTTTTCAGGTTTTAATAGCTGATATTTCTTGTCTTTTTTTTTTTTTTCTTTTTTTTTTTCCCACAATGGGAGGCAGTCGAAAGAAAGAAACTGCCTCTAATGAAACTGCTAAAAATAATCTCAATTTTTAAAAAATTGCCATGCATTTGTAACAGGCAGCAAACATTAGTATTTTCTATCAGTTCTTTTTCATGGAAAAAATGTCAAGATGCACATTTGTGTGAAAAAACCACATTTTTTTACAAAATAGCAGAAAATTGCAAAAATTATGTTTAAATTAATAAGAAATATATCACTTATAAGTTCAGGATTATCATAACAGTGAATATTCAACATATACACTTTGAAGAAGATATTCCTCATGTAAACAATACCATTCTGCTGCTGTAAAATTTTGTTTATTTATTTATTTTAAAAGTCCAGTTATAAAGGAAGAATTATGTGCCAAAAACCTACTCTTTGACTCAATTTTAGGTGGTATTGTTTTTGTGGTGAGTTTTTTTTGTTTGTTTGTTTAGTCTTTAAGATTTGTTTCGGTTTTGGTGTCATTATTTTTTAGGGAATCAAATGCTGACTTGCTGCAGTCCTTGAATTGTTTTCTACTTCTTTAATAGACCACTTGCCTCCTACATGTGCCAAAAAAAGACTCTTGGAATAGATCTTCAGGGACTCATTTAAAATTGCTTTTATCACAAACTGAGCTTTTTGGATGATGCTATTTTCTTAATTTAATCTGGCCCAACAAATTATTATAGTCTAATCCTGATTTCAATATTATTGTTTTTACTAATGTTGTTTGGAATATATTAACTTCTGCATAATTTGTTAAGGGTGAAAAGAGCAACAGTAGTATATTAGACATAAAAAACATTGGTCTTCAACAGAGTGAGATGAACATGGATGTGCTGGCATGGGTGAAGAGTCAGTGGTTAAATGAAACAGAGTTTCCCATCATGGTCACTGATGTTGCTGAGTCTTCTCGATTTGGGGTTTTTTGTTGTTTTCATTGGTTGTTCGGTTGGTTGGGGTTTTTTGTGGGATTTTTGTTTTCTTTTTTTTTTTTCCTCCTTTTTATCTTTCCAGGGTGTAGTAATCTTTGTTGTTCTAAAAGCATCTTTATTTAAAAAAATATAAATAAATCACCTTTCTTCTACAAAGCTGAACTCTGCAAGTTTGGGTTTCATTAGTGCTTTACTTGCATCACTAGAAGACTGTTAAGAGGAAGAACTTGCTAGAAACGTAAACATCTGCTCCAGACCTTCAGTAACCAGTGCTTATGCAGTTATGGCTTTGCATTTACAGCCAGGAAGTTTAGAAGCTGCCATGTGGAAATGTAACACTCTTTGCCTGTAGGTTGCATCCTTCAAGTCAGATGTGTGGTGCAGGACTCAGCCCTGAGCTCTGTAGAGGAGGGAGCACTAAGGAAACACTTTAATGCTTTGGTCTGTGAACTTTCAAAGAAGAGCAAAGGGGGAAGGTAATCTCTGTTTCTTTTTTCTTTTTCTGTGATACTCGTGTGTGTGAAGGCAGTGACTTGCCTTGCACCTCTGGTACAACGGGACGAAGCCTAAGGCTTGGTATTTTTAAGGGATACACTTAAAATTTATCTGATATAGCAAAATCTCATCATTAGACACCTTAAAGTCTGTTACTTCCTGTCTGATAATGACCTATGCTTTAAATTGGCATACAATAAGTTAAAAAAATTTTTCACAAACCCAGGCTGTAAAATTGCATTCCTTGTGGAAGGTAATTTAAAGAGGAAGAAGCATGGGAAATGATAGAATATAATTTCAAAAATAAATCATATGTCTAAGGCACTTTCTTTTCTGAAAAATATTTTGTTATCCATATTTAGATTTATTCAGATCAGTGAAAATTTTTTAATGAAATGTAATTTTCCTCCCAAATGAGACAGACTTACTTGCAGAAAAAGCATATGGCTTTACAAGCATTAGTAGTCATGGTTGGTAAATATTGGCATTAGAATAACAGGAAAGTCTCAGTAAGAAGTGAGGTCAGAGCTGGGTGCTCTGCTCTGCAAACATCTGAAGGCACAGAGGGTTTGCTGTCAGACAGTGGTAAATAAATGAAAGGTCATTACGTTCCTCTATAAAGTAGATGACTTTTTATTTTTTTAATCAGAGGGGCTGAACCTACTTAACCTTTAAGCCTTATGTCATCCTCTGTTTTTTCTAAATATTTCTGCCTCTTCACCTTATATTAAAACTGCAGTTCTTGAGCTCGCATCTGCCAGGAAGAAAGTCAAAGGGAAAATTATAAAAGAAACAGTCTCTGCACAGGCGGAAGAGGATCTTTGCGATTTATGAGCTGTGGCTCTTTGTAGCGAAATTTAAATTATTTTAGATAGTTTTTAGTGTAGGTATCTCCTTCAGCCCTAAGATGAAGCTAGTGTCCCCTTTCATGGAAGCCTCCTGTTGGTGCAGTTTGTGGTGCATAGAGAGGGAGCAGATGCAACACAGGCTCTCAGTATTACGTAGAATAGGCACAGTTGATGGAAACTTTCTGAAAAAGGACACTTGGTACCATGAAAAACCCTTGAAGGATTTATATGTACACAGTGCCTTTGCCCTACACACACCCCATGTATAATGTCCTGTAATTTCCTCTCTCCTGTCCCCTCCCAAATTATGTGCAGAAACATCTAATAAACTGTCTTGCTAAGACACACAGCATAACCAAAGCACATGGATGAGAGAGAAATAGCATTAAGAAGAATATTCTGTGTTGATGCTTATGTGGACTTGACTTTTCAGAAGGAATGACCTCAGCCTCATTCCTCAAGGCTTCCCTTCTTTACAGTCCAAGAATCTGAGTCAAAATTGCTGGGCCTTAAATGCCAAACTAATCTAATTTAATACTTTTAGCAATAGCTTGAGTCATGCTCTGAATGCTCTGCCTTGCTTCATTTAATTAAAAAAACAACACAAGGCAAAAATAATACAAAAGCAAGGCTGCCAAAGCTGTGCAGTCTGCTTGTATTCCAAGTGGGATTTGTTTACCAACTTTCTTCTTTATATAGAGGATAGTTAAGCTGTTTTCACTAACTCATTTCTAATACTACCACCTCACCCAAGCTAAAGGCTATGACCTCTGCATTTTTTCCAACCAAAGAAGGCAAATGGTAGTTAATAATATATCAGTGTTTCAACCAAATACTCTATTTATTTAATTAAGTCTTATAGCAATATTAACGTACCAGCACAGCAATACAAAATCTCTTTATTTATATGTCTGTTTGCATGGAAGAATTAACAAAAGAACAGCAAGACTAAAACATAGGCAAGTAGTTTAGTAGTTTATTTTTTTAAGTTTTATTCTTCTCTGAGCACTGAAGAGATCACAACTCCAGTAGAAATTGTTGTGAACATCCTTTGTTAAGTGAGATTGTCATCCACTTAGCCCCTTTTTTCAGATCTCTTATTTTATGGGTCATCAACACATCATTATCAGGTAGAGGGTAAGGAGAAATTTCCCACTGAAAATTTCTTGGATGGTTGTCTACCAGGGAGGTTTATGCACTTGTTTCTAAATATCTGTCCCTGGCCAATGTCCCATACCAGATGTTGATTTAAAGCAGCACGCCAACATTTGCATCCATGTAGAGAACATACAACCATAAAAACATATGGCATTTGAATGTGCACTTGTATCTGCATTCTCTAAATTTCAGGTTTAGGTTTTCCATAGCTATTTTGTGTAACTCTTTGAAAGAATAATTCCACTCATCTTTAACTTGGTTCTAGTCTCATCAAATTATTCTAAGACACTGTGAACATTTTCTGCACAAATATTGGGATTCACCTGACCTAACATCAAAAGCCTACAATGTAGATACATGTGCATTAACTAGTGCCAAGACTTCTTTTGTAGACTGACAAAAAAATTACTTCTAGAGAGTGATTTATCTGACCTGTTTTAAAAAATATATTTATCAAAAGATGTTTCATATCATATGAGTTTCTACTCCTTCCCTTTGGCCATAACGGAATATAATCATAACTAGCTCAAAAATTAACTTTAAGAGGAATCTTAGTCAATCATGTCTGTAGTCTAGATGAAGGTCCCACAAGATTATGTTGACTGCAGAAATATTCATACCTAAGCTACAGGTGACTGAAAACTGGAGCATATTTTGATAGCCAAAAAGGTGCAACTCCACCTACCTGTACTTCCTGCACAGACAAATGCTATGGCAAAGCAGGAGCCGAGTTACACAAGCTGCGGCATCGGCATCTCCCACCCCTGCAGCGATCCCTGTGTGTTTCTCTGAGCTGAGCGGCTGGAGCTCCCCGGCCAAACAGCTGTTCCACATCTTCTCCGGGGAAAAGGCAGAAGGACAGACATTTTTCTGCACATACTTTGAAGTAGCTTTACCACTGCTATTGGTATACATACCGTAATTTGATTTAAACAATTTGTTCCTGCAAAGGGAGCTGCGGCCAAGTCATATGCAGTTAAGGGAAAATAAGACAATATCATTATTTCCTATTTATTAGAATAAGGAATGAACTTGGATGTCCTCATATTTCAGAAAAACAGTGATATGGATCCATGCATGAACTTTATGGCAAACTCAAATTCTGTTCAAGCAATATAACTATATGTCCGAAAATCCTCAACTTTGGCCAAAAAAATTGGATCTGATTATAAATTTTAATTTTTAAGGTCATCGCTTTCTACAAACAAGACCTCAGTTTACACTAGCCATGATTGCTGAAGTTTTAGTTTCACTGCAGAGGGAAAAGTAATCTCTAGTCCAGTAACACTCAGGATAGATGAAAATATTTAATATTCACCACCTGCAAATGCTTCCTGAATTAAATAACAGGTCTGAAATCTATTTTCATCTTCGTACATCCCTGTCTGGCCCATTGGTAAATTCACTTTGACTCAGCTCCTAAAATCCATAAAACAGACGGAGATAAACACACTTCTTCTTTTCCTATGTTTAAATTATTGACTAGAGAAGCCACAAAGCGGAGGCAGGTAAGTTAGAGGGCAGCCAGACACTAACTGTAATTGCATGTGAAATATTAGAAAATACTGCATAAACATGGCATGGACTTTTGAATGTCTAGTTTTCTTTCCACTGAGGTTTTGTCTGGGCTCCAAGTATACATTCACTGAACCGCTTAAGCCCATCTACTGAGCCACAGGTGACAAATAATCAGCATTATTGTTAAAGTCTTTTTTGGACTTCAAGCAAACAACCTTGTAACCAAACAGAAGAAGGGGAGAAATAGGTATGTGTTTCTAAAGAACCTGACTAAATGGCTGGTCATAAAAATCATATTTGAGAACGTGTCAAAATAAGAAGCACACAGCCTAAAGTCACTAGTGCTAGATCTGCAGTTACGTTGTCGACTGTCTTCGTTATGCCTCAGTCATAAGCCCCAAGGACTGCTTTGCAGTCCTAGTGGCCATTCATCCTTGATGAACAAAAATATAAGGTCTGGAAAGCATTCTGAAAGCTGAACTTCTTTTAAAAAGCATTACTTTTTCCACCAGTCTGGCCAAATCTCTGCTCACCAAGAACTTTGAGCATAAACATCAAAACCTGCTTTTCCAGACAGGCTCGTAAACAATTACAGCTCCTAACTAGACATTGACCTGACTTGCCATATCACTGTACCACTTTACTATTCCAAACTATTGTCAAGTGCCGGTAGGCTTTATTTTTACTGCCATATTACTTTGTGATTGCAATGTGCTGATGTTATTTGAGCTATAATGACTGGTGGATGGAGATCAAAACTCTGACCTCTGAGTCAAATGACCATTCATGAATAATGCAAGTAGCTATTTGTCTACTGCTTTTGTTTTTATACACTATTCCTCATTTGTGTCCTTCCCTATTTCTAAAGACACAGCGTGCCTTTTATCTAGCAGCAGTAAGCAACTGTAAAAGTTCCACTCGGACTAAAAGATTTTTTCAGTTATTGCCATAAAAATACTTTGCCAGTGAGATTTCCTTCTCTCGTGATTCCTTCCTGAAACACAGAGTACATTCCAATATTTTAGAAATAGGTCTTGGATTGCCAATAAAATGAAATCTCAATAATTCTTAACTACCCCCTAAATATTTGAGGGAAAACTAATATAAATATCTAAAAATGTCAAACCCTAGGCAATAGAAGCCTATTAATCTAGAACAGTGTTTAAAGAATGCAAATTCTAGAAAACCTACCATCTCTCTCTACCTATCCAGTTGTCATGAATCGATGCTAATTTATTTCCCTAGTTTCAATTCCTTGCCTGTCTTACAATAAATATAATCCAAACCCTGGTATTTCCCTGTAGATATTGCTAAGTTCTGCTCACAGCAAAAAAGCAAAAGCACTCCTTTCATTTCAGATCTGGCATTGATATCTTCTACTTGGTAGTAAGTACACTATCCCTAAGGGGAAAGTATAAACTACACCATCATACCAATTCATCTTACAGATTTTCTGGCTGGATATACTTAGTGTTTCTTTCTCTCTTTCTATTCTTAAGATGCTTCTCACCTTGAATTCACCTTTAGTCCCTGACCTAGAATTTCCAGTCATCATCTGTATTTTGCACCCTAGTAGGTGACATTAAAATCTATAAGAAAAATGTGTAGAACAATTGTGCTTTCAGTGTTAATCTGCTTTTAATGGAGTATTTGCTTTTAGCAGTCTGAAACCATCTTCTTGGCTTGATCTCCTTTTAATCTAATGCATCTGGAGAAATGGTAAAAACTTCATTCATTTGTTTTGTAAATGGATAAAGCATTCCTTGCTCATCTTCTGTGTATGTGCATTGGAATGGATTTTATTCATTTCAATTCAGCATTCTGGTAATTCCTAGGTTCTGAAATGTATCTAACTGTTTGGATAATATTATTACCTGGCCCATTTGTAAAGCTCCTTTTCTTACTCCAAAAGTACCATTTCTGTCCACTTTCATGGAGCAGGATTTTTCTTGGGCATTCTCTGAAATGGCCTTTTTTGTTTTAAACCAAAGTTGCAGGACTCATTTTTATTTGTGAAAGTCT
Organism: Callaeas wilsoni; assembly: GCA_013398955.1. NCBI lineage: Eukaryota > Metazoa > Chordata > Aves > Passeriformes > Callaeidae > Callaeas > Callaeas wilsoni. Next base: position 315,424 of record VWPU01017220.1, read on the forward strand.
TTTTAATCTATGTTAACCTTTAATTGCAATCCAATGAACTTTGTTTTAGTTACCATTGCCTTTCTGGATCTTACCTGCATTTTTCTTGGCTTAACTCAGCTAAGTGTGAGCAACTGTCCTAGGATAGACTACTGCAAGTGGATAACCCATTTTGTAAGAGCAGAGAAGTTTGTAAGTGGCTTAGTTAAGGGCTTGCTTCTCCAGTTGTTCTGTATGCAGAAATTCCAAAGCACTGGCAGGACTTTCTAAATAGACAAAGAATCTTACGCTAAAACAGCATTAGCAAAAAAATGACTGTTTTATTTAGCATGTGACTAGATATTTACGGGCTAAATCAGAATGTCAAATGACTTCTGAGCTGGTGACACCCTGGATAACCAGGACTTGCCAATACATGACTAATGATCCAGTACAAACTGTGCTTGCCTAATTTTTCAGCTGCATAATATTTTTCCACATTAATTTTTTTTCTGTATTTTTTCTATTTGAACTTCTCTGGGCAAGCAGCTGTGCATAGCAGGATGCTGACTTGGTTCTGCAGGAGTGATTTATAAAGGTATTGTACATAGGCACACATCTCAGGGCCCTTACTCAATTTTTACACAACTTTTTCTCAAACAGATTCTTATTACAGTTGCTGCATCGTGTTAAAATATCTGGCTGAAAGCATATTTGTTAACTGAATTTCATGTTACTTTTCATGCAAAACATATCCCTAGTTACCCCCAAAATATTTAAATACTTATAAACATGAATAGTCCTATTGGTTGCTATTTTATCTCACTGAATCCACTGCACTCCTTCTTCAAAACACGCATTTCAGATGACATCTCTTAAGTCTATTTAAATACCTTGCTGATATACAGCCTAATTCTGTCCTTTTTATATGACTTGTGTAATTCTTTTGGTATTTAGCGCATAGTAATTCTTTAACTGCCAATATATTTGTTGGATATTAATTACTAATTATCATTTCTCATCTTCGCTTCATGATAAAATCATTAATGTCACCACTCTGGGATCATTTTTAAAGACATGTTGCTCTAAACTGCTGTGTTTAACTACCAGCACAGTGGCAGTTACCCATAACTAAGCTACTGCATCATTTTTAAGTCACAGTTTCACACAACTCTAACAAAAAAATATCTGTTTCGAAAATGGCAAGATGAAGAAAAAAAGTCGAGAAAAAATTTCTAAAAAGAAGAGGCCATTAAATTCCTACTTATAAGTTCTCCTTTCAACTGCTTCTTTGTGAAAAATGTTGCACCTTCATTCCTTGCTTGCAGTACCCAGGCCCTGCTAAAATGAGGAAGGAATTAAGCCAAGTGCTTTCTGCTGCTAACAAGATTTCCTTGAAATGGAAGGTCTTGGAAGAACATAGGTGTGGGCTCACATAACTGTGCTTTATGCCCAAATGGAGGTGTTTTGAACTCGAAAATGCTTTAGATGTCCTGGTGTCATGTCGCCAGGACATCCAGATGCAAGGGTAGGATCTGTGGAGCGAGACCACGTGCTCAAGGGACAGACTTCTCCAGGCTGTGAAGAGGACAGATTTCTTCACCATGTTTGGCTGTCCTATTGCCCAATACACTGTGTATTGCAGAGCCCGCTCTCAGCTGCCAAAATGTCTCCATTGACTGAGACAAACTTGGGAGTCCATCTGTGAAGTCTATTCTCAGGACTCGGATTCTAAATTTAGGCAGTGTCACATTTATGAGTGTAGAAAATCTGGGTTTTTGTGTGTGTGTTTTTTTTTTTAAACTGTTGGTCAGGTGGATCAGGAATTTACCTTAACTTTTAACCAGATTGAACAGATTTTCCTCTGTCTTAATAAATAAAGAGACATTTAAGTATGGTTTCCTTTCATTGCTAAAATTCTGTTCCAAGGAATTTGGAAAAAAGACAGCTCCCCAAAAATGATATCGTTTATAAAATTGTAGGACTTGATCAAAATTTCTTGATTGTTCTTTAATTTTTCAAATATATGCCTGGTTTTAACCTTCTTTGGAATAATTTTTAGCTATTTGAAACATTCCTTTTCCTTTTCAAGCTGGCAAAAATAGAAATAAGAAACATAAAAAAGTATATGGACATTTCACTGAAATGAAAGGCACTTTCCATCTTCCTAAAGCCTGTCTGTCAACGCAGAAGAAATATGCAAAAAATGTGAGACAAACAGGCCATATGTTTTGCTTTTCATGCATCTGGCAAAAATGTGATTTCTTTTGCCATGTTTCTCCTGTGATGAGAATTTATTTCACAAAACTGACATCACATATTTTCTCTCATTTCTTTCTGAGTCTTCATATTTACCTAAATCTGCTGTTCCACAACGTCCTTTTCTTTAGTGTCCTGGTGCATTGCCTCTAAGGTCATCAAAAAATTTACTGGTCCATGACGTTGCTAAAATTGCAGGACAGTCTTTAATCCAGTGGAAAATACAACTACGTCTAAAGGCTGAAATTGTGAGAAAAATAGTATAATAGCTTAATAGGGTGGTTTAATAATAACCTAGGTATTGCTCTTCATCATGATGAGTCTTTTAAGATACCTTGCTGAAAGATATTTACTGGTTCAGTCAAATATTTTGGGCACACTGCAAAATCATTTGCTTAATTCTGTGTATAATGTAAGGGTTTAAAATGGATAACAGCAGTGATCTCTACTGGTCTTGAAGTACAATAAAATATAACATCACCAACAATCCTTCAGAAAAATTAGATCATGCCTGATTGTCTTTGATTGCTACTTCCTACCTGAAATGTAGGAATCTCAGTTTTATTTACATAGTACAGTAGCAACCTATTCATTCTCTCACTTGTTTCTTCTTTCACACCTTTGGTATCACATTAATTTCTTAGCTTTCCTAGTTTCAGTGTTCAAAGTGTCCTCAGATGTAGGATGTATTTTACACTTTTCTATTCCACTATTGTGGTTTAACCACAAAATGAACTCAACCCCACATGGTCACTGACTCATCCTCCTCTGGTGGAATGGGAGAGAGAATCAGAAGAGTAAGTGTGAAAAGTTGTGAGCTGAGATAAAGACAGTTCAACAGGTAAAGGAAAAGCCAGACACACAAGCAAAGCAAAGCATAGCAAAACAAAACAAAATGAACAAGGAATTGATTTGCCACTGTCCATGGGCAGGCAGGTGTTCAGCCATTCCCAGGAAGGCAGGGCTCCGTTATCACGTGTGACTTGGGAAGGCAAACGACATAACTTTGAATGTTCCCTCTTTTCCTTCTTTTCCCACCAGATTTATATGTTAAACATGACACCATATGGTCTGGAACAGCCCTTTGGTCAGTTGGGGCCACCTGTCCTGGCTGTGTCCCCACCCAACTCTTCATGCACCCCCAGCTTACTTGCTGGTGAGGTGAGGTGAGGAGCAGAAAAGGCCTCGGCTGTGTGTAAGCTCTGGTCAGCAATAACAAAAATACCTGTTTCTTGCACAAATCCAAAACATAGCCCCATACAATTAAAATAGTGGTACACAATTAAAAAAACCCCCAACTTCTTAGTCTTTATTCCTTGAATAGATTCCAAAACGCATCGTTAACAGTAAGTATATAGTCGTTTTATTTTAAATGTAAATTAATAACCACAGTTAGAGTAATTATACGGAGAGTAACTCTACATGGCAAAGCAAGTTATAGTAGTTTTTTGGATTCAGTTAGATGGATAACTTTAGAACTCAGCCGTGATATTGCTAGGCTGTTCTTACAAACTCCTATTATCCTGTTCTATATCATCTGTTCATACCATATGCTTGCAAAACATTCATGGTTCAGAAATTTTAGGTTGACTACCTCTGAATTGAGCATGTTTGCAAATATTTGTAAGACAGAAACTTAATTTTAAATGCTAAAATTTTCACACTACGAAGCTTTCTTCCTTCAGAGCAAAAGCTTCTGGGCACTCAATCAAAAAATTAACTAAAACAACATTGTCAAAATTGTTATAGCCCAAATAAAGCCAAAAAAGAGAGAAAATTAAAGATGCACATAAAGAAATAAACTGCTTTGTTGATTGAAGTGTCACCACATGTGGATGATGAAATAGCTCAAGCAGAGATTTCTTTCTGTTTCCAGGTCCTCTGTATATCATCTGCACATTTGCAACACACACCAACAGCCCACAGTTTTGGCATACAAATTTGCCAGACTACTTGGTGCAATCCTGAGGGCTCAACTGAAAACCAAAGCACTTTTATTTCACAGAATATCAACAAGCAGAAACTGGTGCAGAGGGCTGAATTCTTAGTTATAATAAAATGGCATAGTCTCTTTGATTTCAAAGGAGGTGTGGCAGTTTATGCCAGAAGAAAATGTGATTCATTATTAATAATGAAAACACAGTTGTAAACTCCAGAAGAGTATTCTGTAAATTTACTGATTTCTGAAAGAAGTCTAGTATGTTATTTAACTGAAAGCCTTCCAAACTTCATGCTGGTATACCTCAAACCTATATCCTTTGGATCCTCAAATTTTATACATAAACTAGCAACACTGAATCACTAAACTGATGCTTGCTATAAATAAACTCATCTTGATAATTCATACAGAAGGAAATGAATTTTTTTTCTTGCCAACTCTTAGCATCATAGTATCATCAAGGATGGAAAAGACCTCTAAGATCATGAAGTCCAATCATTAACCCAGCACTGCCATGTTCATCACAGAGCTCTGTCCCCAAGTGCCTCATTCGCACACCTTTTGTACACTTCCAGGGATTATGATTCCAGCATTTCACTGGGCAGTCTATTCCAATGCCTGACCATCCTTCCAGTGAACAAATTTTTCCTAATAACCATTCTGAACCTCCCTTGGCACAACTGGAGGATACTTCCTCTCATCCTGTCACTTTTTACCTGGGAGAAGAGACCAATATCCACAGGTAGAGTTCATTCAGTCCTAAAAGAAATGGGGAAATGACCCTACCTTTTTTGCATCAGGCACAGTGAGACTGGACATGTCTGGCTAAACCTGCTACCTGCTTTATTTACAGCTACATTTTGAGGAATCCAAGGCTTAGATGAAAGAACAATCTCAGAGTGATCCCAGATGTATATCATTAAGTTGTGGACAAATGAGTCTCCAAATTTACTTGGGAGAAGAATTATTTCAGTTATTAATCTTACTCTCTCATTCTCTTCCCTCCTTCTCAATATTGTAATTATACTTTATATGAAATTATTGTGCTATTTATTGCACTTACAATCTTCTTTTTAGTTTGCCTTACATATTTATTATTATTATAACTAAAGAACTATACAAGCAATTGATTCATATTAAAAGAATACCCACAGACCATAATCAAAACTTGGACAACATACAGTTGGGTAAAATGCAGCAACTGTGCTAGAATAGACAGCATGCATCTGATTTGAAATGCAGGAGAAGATCTACTAGCTTGAGATAAGGTTGGCTGGTATTAAATATTTTCTGATCTATGCAAAAATACATTGTTTGCTACTTCTCCCCCTTAAATTCAGCAGAAAATAACCACAAGGGTTATAAAGTGTACATCTGAGCCATTTGTTCACATCTGTGCATTGTCCTGCAGAGTGTTTTAGGTATACACAACTGCCTAGTCTTGTTTTCATTATATTTATTCTTGAAAACTAACCCTCCACCATGGCAGCGTTACAGGACAACCAGAACAATAATTCCACCCTGAGCTCAATATTGTGGAAACCAGGTGGTTTAGAACTTTTATAAATTCAAAGTTGTGCTGCCATTAGTTTGATCATATTAAACACTGACATGTCTTTATTTTCTCTATTTCATTCTCAGTAAATGCTGACACTACTCATCGTTTGTGAACCTCCTTAGTAAACAGATATGTTTTTACCAATAGCCTGCCATGTGGATTCTTAAGTAGAAAATAACAAAAAGGAGTGATGCTTTCTGCAGCCCAGTACATCTGGCACTCATGTATTCATAGCACCTTTAAGCATATCGATCTGATTTTTCTGCAGCTTGCAAAGATATTTACAGTTTCAAATTTTTGCAATAGTTTCCAAATGGATCATATATACATATTTAGTAATTGATAGGAGTGGCACTTGGCGTCCTTTTCTTGGACAAGCAAACATGCAGAGACTTTAAAAATAAATTCAGCCTGCAGGAAAATTCTGTGAATGTGGGATACTTGGAAATATCTTTCCAAAGGAGATTTAGCTATTAAATTTCTGAGATGGCATGTTGGAATGTCAGACGGGAAAAGTGGTTTCATCACCGTCCTACGAGGGTGGGCAGTGCAATGTAGGCTACTAATATTAACCAGATTTACTTTTTGTGGAGGTTAGTCTCCTGGAGCATTGCCTGGAATGGTTTGCTTTGCTGACTGGGTGAAACAGGACAAAAGGCAAATTTCACACCTTGGCCTTACTACAAAAAACATGAGCTACATGGTAAGTGTGAACAAAAGATATGAAGTGGGATGATTTCTTTCAGGATTTGGTTTGTGGGTTTTTTCTTCTCAAGAAATTCTAAGCACCTTTGAGAAGGGAAAGAGAGTTAGAGAGTAATTTTACATAAAAGCTGGAGGGTTTATGGAAAATAAAATTCCACACAGGAGGTATGGTTTTCTTCTTAGTGTTTCTCAATCCACTTCCATTATACCATTCTGGGAGCAGGTTTACTAATGTTTAAAATATTTTTTATTGCTCCTTTTCCCTTTAACACTTTAACTATCTCAGTGGTTTGCTCCCTTTGTTATCTGAGACAATGAATTGCATAGGCAGATGTAACGTGCATACAAATATTCTTCGAGCAGTAAACTGAGGAATAAAATATAAGCTGTTCTCACCAATGCCATAGCTAAACCAGAAAGATTTGCTGCTTTTTAAGAAAAGTGTCGAGAAAATTCATGTTGTTAATTTTCTAATCAAGAAATAATATAAATAACCATTAGTTTAAGGTCAGAAATTTTACCTTCATAAATCTAAAAATGGTTTTCGTATGATGTCTATCTTGATGTCTATCTTGTCTATCTAAAAATTTTCATATCGCTTTGTGTTGGAAGAGGGTGGTTCTTTGGGTGTTTGGGATTTTTTTTAAATATTACTTTTGTCAAGTTGCTCTGTATTTTTACCAAAGTTACAAAGGAGGAGATAAATTTGCAACAGGAGTGCTGAACTCAGTAGTAATAAGTATTGCTGGGATATGGAGATTTTCCAGAAATTTCCTGTATTCAAGAGGTGATTGGCCGCAAGGATTAGGAAGAAAATATTTTTAAAATTATTTTACATATTGTATTTTTCTCTCATTAAAATGTATGTTGAATAGATCTTTATTATGCAATGATGTGGCTTTGTTTCAAGGAATCATATTTACAGTCACCTACTTGGGTTTTGGTGACCTGCTTGGAGTAATTAGAAAACATATTTTAGAAAGTCTGTCATCAAATATGACTTTCCTTGGTTGAATAGAAAGCTTCCCTGTACATGAGCTCCTCTGCCTCAAGCGGCTGGTGACTTAGGGTGCAATTTTGTTGTGCAGTCTATGTTCTGGAGTATTGAAATATTTTACACTTAGTAAAAAAATATTATTAAATCCCCTGGAAGCAACAGAATATGTATGACCACTATTATTCCTCCTGTTTAAATCAAAACAAAATTAAATAGAACAACCAAAACTCAGAATGTCTTCTTGCAAGGAAGAGAGGTTGAAACTTATGCTGTTATTTTCCAAACTCTGAATTAAAGCTCATCTTGGGTTGATGTCAGTTCCCTAAAGAATAAAAGTAATTCAGAGATATTCTCGACTTAGTGCTTCTTGTTTTCTCGTCTGAAGGGATTTCTCCATATGCAAACTCTTGGTTATCTGATTTTATTTGTTGGGTTTTTTGAGGAATCTTTCTTCCTGTGATACCCTTTGGATAATTATCAGAAAGACACTACTGTCTACATAGGCTCTTTAGCCAAACTTTGTGTAAAAATACACTGCATAGGTGACCAGACTTTGCCATCCATGGGTGTGATTCAGTCAGTTGATTTTTCAGCACCTCCAGTCTTGCACTGGGTACTGAATGTACTTCCATGTATCCTTTCTTTCTTGCCTAGGATAAGTAAATAACATTGTTGCTAAGGAATACATACATATATACATATATATATATATATATGTAATAGTACTACTACATGTATTTGTTAATAGTACTATTCTTTGTTTGTTTCTGTTCATGTGTTACATTGTTGTAAGAAAAATCATTGGGTCAGGTGAAGCTTCCTGGGTAGAAAAACTTTTCCTTCCTTGGAGATTATTTAGTTCATCCAGAGGGTACAAGCTTTCAGAGACTGAAAGCTGGCCAGCAAAGAGTTGAAAATCATAGAAAGGTCCCCACACAACTGAGTGGGAGAGCTTGCTCAGAGGAGCAACAGAGACAACCAGGGATCAGAAATGAGGAAAGAAAACTTCCCCAGGGCCAGAAAGAGCTGTGCCAATTTTGCTGCAACTCAAAGCTACTGAGCTGGCCAGAATCTGAGAGCATCCCTGCAGAGGCACAGTGGAGAGCTGTATATAAACCTTTTTTTTGTACTGTGTGTGAGAGTTGTGATGAGCTGTATTTACAGTGTTGTTCTAACTTGTATTCTAATTAAATCTGGCTTTCTTCAAGTTAAAAGTCTTCCACACTCTCTATGCAGATCTACCTCAAAGCATTACCTGACACCAAGGACTTTCAAAATGTCAAAGGCTCCTATTGCAAAAGCTCTGACAGAGTTTTTGTGCAAGAATTAGCTTTAGGCTGTACGGGCTTGTATATATGTGTTTATTTATGTATATATATGTGTTCGTGAGACATCCAGCCTAACTTTGGTGAGTTCCCTTGCTTAAATGCAGCTTCTCTGAAACAAGAGAAACTTCAGTGCAGACCAGTTTACTGTGCTTTTTGAAAGTCCTTCCTTATCTGCCCAGCTATGATTTAAATGCAACTATACACTTCTTTTTAATACACAAAACTACAGATGAGAATACACTATCATTGTATTAGAAATACTGTCTTTTTCTGTGCTATATTTTCATTCTAAACAATACAAAGATGTTTCACATAAATAATGGGGTTTGGGTTTTTTTTTTAAGTTTTAGCATGGCTCTACAAGAATGCACCCTGTGGAACTGCACTCACGAAACTGAGCCACTTGTAACCATGTACAGAATTTCCAATGCAGTTAATTCTCACAATTCTAATTCCATAATGATATTTTGCGTTCATAACATCATAGTAGCAGGAGGTGGTTGTAATGAGTGACTATTACATCAAAGACGTATTTATCTGGTTTGAATTTTGCTTTAACTATTTGTTCACAGTAAATCAAGGATTCTTAGCCAACCTCATTCAACATGCTTGGGAGAAGAGTAAGATTCAGCCACACTTATTCACTGAGAAGTAAGGGCAGCCCAGTTAGCTCCTTGAAATCAGTGGTATTAGTTGTCCAGGAAGGGGCTGCCTTAGTAGTGGTAAAGGTCTGTAGAATCCAAATCTATAAGAATAATGAATCGGATTTTAAAAGTATAAAAAGAGCTAATTTCTGATCAAATCGCCTAAATTCCTTTCATATTAGCCAAAAACCCCAAAACACTCAGCATATCCAAACACTGGTTTACCTTTTTCTAAAATAGAAATCTATGTCTCTGAAAGAGCTCGCTTTGTTGTAGAGGAAGGGTAACTAGCTTATACTTAAATATCAAACCTCAAACGGCTAAAATCTGAAGTGTATGCTGCCCTAAGGTAGTTATCCATGGGACTGATGCATTCATTGGAAATTTGAAAGTTGGTTGACAAAGAGGGCAGCAACAGTTCCAAAAGGTCTTGTATAAGATTTTTACTTCCTCCCTGTTTGGTATTGGTATTTTTAGTTCATGAACATATATAACATTGAAACAGATATAGCAGATCAAATCTTTTGAAAGAAAATGCCTGCAGTCACTTCTGTACCCCTTTCTCTAAATCAGCATCTGTGACCCAGCTGCATAAGCAGTTTTTCTGGCCAAGACTGAAGACTCCTTCCCACTACCTCATTGTAACTTTTGTGGAGCACAGCCACTGAGCTTGGGCTGTACTTCTTCTGCAAAGGTTGGGCCCAAAGCCCTTGACAAATTTTGCATTTGCAGTTGATTTGCTCCCTCCTGGGCTTGAGAATAAAAAGCAATGGATAACGCCTCATAATCAGAATTTTCAGGATTAAATAAAAAGGATTGGATGAACTGACAGCTTTTCTTTATAATGCTCATTAAGTCAGATATTGTTTTGATTTTTTACTGAAAAACTCATTTACAAGGACTATAGTCAGAAGAAAAAGAATTGGATGAGATAGGTAAGTATAGTCAAACCATACAGATGAAGGAATCAAGCAACTCTCCCAAGCAACACAGAATATTCATTTTTATAATGGAGATAGAAGCCCTTTTCATTGAAACTCCAGCTGTTTTATTGGACTCATACTCTAGAAAATATCAGTTAAACTTTGCTCTTTCTTTTGAAAATGAAATTAAAGCTACTTTCGATCTCAATATTTCACAGTCTTTTGCAATGAAACAAACAATAAACTCTAATGTCCCACGGACCAATTGTGAATTGAAAACCCCATGGCACTTTTAGGAAGAATAGGTGAGTTAGTTCCAGTGAGGTTCTGACAGTTATTTGCTCTCTGGTTTGAGCTAACTGAACATTCAGCTATAAACATATTTTCTTCACTTTTTTCCAACTACCATGTCATGCTTCTGCTCCCTACAGAACAATCTCTGCCAAGGCTACACAACAGGGAAAAAATAAGATAAGCAGAACTTTCTGAAATATTCATGCTGCTAAAATCCCGAATTCTGCACTTTTCACTTCCTTTTGGTAAGTTTGTACATTGTTTGTATAATGAAAGTTTAAAATCAAAGTATAGGGACTTTAGTATGAGGACCATCAAGTGTTTATGAACAAGGAACAAAACTGATTTAAACTAGATTTTTACCTAATTATCCACTCTAGTCCTTTATAAAGGTAGGAGCCTTAAGGAATTGTTGTATCAAAAGTGTTATGTAGTTCAACAGCCTGCATATAAGAGAGAACCAATCAGTCTAGTTCTAAGAGAGGCCTAAGTAAATATTTTATACACTAATATCAATTAATTAGGTATCAGATATTATTTTAAAACATAATGAAATTAATATTAATTTTCTTTGTGTAGGTCTCACTTGTCTCAGTTGAATAGCAAAAAAAAAAAAAAACCCACATTACATAAAGAAGAAATATTAGCTAGGCTAATCTGGCAAAAAATTCAGCTGAGTGGGAAGAGTGTCTGAGTTAAACCCTTTCAGAAAATATTGTGACCTGCATCATAGGTGGGGTGGTAAAATCTCCTGGAAGACACATGCTGCAGATATCCTCTGCCTTCCTTTTACAGCCATGGACTCTAGAGAATTTGTTACTACAACATTACAAGTCATATTTTATGTTTGAAATATTTATAATTTGATTTTATTGAAGCTTAATCTTCAGGTAGGACACTGGGACATTTTTATACTCCTCCATTTTCACGGCCTCGCGTACACAGACTACGCCTTCAGGGCAAGTTTTATTGTGCCAGTGTAACATATGTTCCCAATAGGTAAGTGACACATGAAAGGAAAGGAATGTGATTTAATGTTTCAATTTTATTGCTTGCAATTTAACATATGGCAGTGAAGAAGATACAATCAATAAAGCTACATGAATGTGAAAGCACACAATAAAAGATACCTCAGAAGGAAGGTCTGATTTAAAGATTTATTGAATCTAGCCAGTCAAATAATTCAACACAAAAATTGTATTTATGGTCTTGGGCTCATTTGGTATTGGTGGCTTTCTAGTGCATGGTTAATGATTTTGTAAACTTCTTCCAGAAATTGGGTTTACATTTTGTACTTCACTCATTTCAATTGCATAAAGAAATTGTAACCCAAATTAAAAATGCACTGCCTTACTTTATTTTTTTCCTGCAGGAGGTTAAAATTTTCATCTTCTCATTTTGTAATCTTTTTCAACACTCATTGATTTTCCCGATCTTCTCTTTTTTCTCATCTATATCTCCCTCACACTATCCAAGAATTCTTTAATCAATTTTGGCCAATGTCCAAGAAAATCATGTTTCCATTTCTACAGTAGTAATAAATTGCAAAGACTTTTTGAAAATAAAATTGAGCTATAGAAGCAGAAATAAGTGAGTTTTCTAAAAAGATCTAAATATATTTTTTAAAAGTAGAATTACCTTTTTTTTTCAGCATAAGTATCTTAGTGAGAAACAGTTTTACTGATTAGGGAAAAAGCAAGAACGTTTTGAACTTTTCTTCTTTAGGTTGCAGAGAACTTAGATGTCAATTCTAAATCTCTTGTTTGCTTTCATTCATAAGTTTGCTAAGATTTACAAAGGTCAGCATTTACTGTATGCTATTAAAGCACATTCAGAAGTTACATCTGTAATATTTCACATGATTAATCTGGTTACAATGAACTGAATATAAACTTATTGTGATGGAACTGTTAGGATAGGATATTTTTAAAGGTAACCTAAAATTTCACTCTGCTTTGCTTTCCCTTCTGTAATCAATTTTCATTTTGTGGAAGGAGAGATGTTTTCTGATTCATTTTTGCCTTTATTTATTTTATCTATCTTATTTTAGCATGCTTATATGAATGTTTGGTACACGCTCTGTTTCTCATGCTAAGAGCCTTGGAGGACACACATAGGGGGTTCAACGAGCATATTATACCCACACCTGAACAGGTAGCAGCCTTTTACAGGAAACCAGCAGAGTGCCAGCCAGATTTCAGATTTATGGGTCTAGTTCTCCAGCTGCATAGTTTATAGGAGGTTTATATGCCTGCATTGCCTGTCTCTTGGTGCTGAACATAGCTTGAGGCCAACCTTACTTGCCTTTGAGGCCAACCTTGCCTTTCTGGCCAACATCAGTCTCTTCTTCATGAATCTTCTTCATTAACATTTTCCCCAATTTCTACTTCCAAAAGCCTAGAAACTGCTGGTTTTCCACCTTTCAGTCATGTAAGCATTAGAGAAAACTGTACCTAAATCACATTAGAGTCTTGGCATATGTGGAATTTATATATGAAATAAGCATTGAAAATGCACATAACTATTCCAACAATTCTAGAGTTTCTTCACGCGCAGTATAACCTGAATCCATGCAGGTATATCACTGTGATCCCTGAGTGCCTGTAAATGTCTCTCCCATGACTGTGTAAAGCACATGGTACCTATTTGCTTTGTTGTCACTTTTTATGGTTCATGAGGCTCCTTAGGATATGTCTTGCAATAAAAGTTCTATTTAAGAGATGATTGTGATTTTATATGTATGAATGTGCATATATACACACACACAGGAAGAGAGAGGAAAGACATTTGTTAGACATCATCTACATTCATGTGTACAGTCCCTGTCATTATGGCACTAAGGATTATCCAAAACATTTGTAAAATCTGTGGGAGAATGGCATAACTGTCAGGAATTTCCATGAGGTTCCTGTTGCTACATATCATTTCCTTTCCATCCCCTGGCTCTAGTTGACACAAAGACTGCTGGATTCATTCATCCTCTTCAATCTTTTAAATCTTGCTTTGTTTACCTTTGCCACAATGGTGGGAGGTGAGAGATGAAATATGTTCAGCACCAAGAGACAGTTGTTGTAGGCATATACACCTCCTATAAACTGATGCAGCTGGAGAGCTAGACCCATAAAACTGGACTGTGTGGGTACCATATGGAAAAAGATTCCATAATCTGTGAAGCATTTGATTTGTATTAAAATTGTCAATATATATCTTCTACATTTATCTCTAGAAATGAAAATTCCTTGCAATGCAGCAGTATTTTTTGTAGTTGTTTTTGGTTGGTTTTGGTTTTTTTTTTTTTGTTTGTTTTCTTTTTAATTTGATCACTCACGTTTCAGGCAGCCACAGAAGATCAGAGTGAAACTCTGATCAAATAAAGACAATTTAAATTTACCCAAAAAAAAGATGCCCAGTAGATTTCTGGACAAATCCCATGTGAGAAGTTTTCTGTCACTATATATCTACATCATTCTCTGCCAAGCTTAATCATCCAGCTATTGGCTAAAAATAAGTCCCCTGCACCATGGCAACTGCCTAGAGTTGCAAATAATGTTGTTTTTGAGATCTTAAAAGGTCAGCAGTAAAAAACACTGGGCCTTCTTCACCATTATAATTAAAGCAAAGTCATCGGCTTATTTGGGATAAGAAAAGAACTTTCTCTGTCTCTCTCATGCCAAATAAATTGGGAAGTCTCCTTTCAGTAGCTTATTGTAGTTACCCACATGTCTTTGAATAGTTCTTTCCCCAAAATTATGAGTTTGACTGAAAGTCTGACCCGGCCTCACATGCTGGAAACCTGAAAGAGCAAATGTAAAGAATGGGCTGTTTCACTACAAACATTTGTCCATGCCTGACCTTATAAGATATATGAGAGAAAATGGCTGAAAACCAAACGGCTCAATGATTTAGTCACCACCTCTGAAATGCTGACTGCTTGATAGTTGCTATGAAAATGTCCAGGCTACCCAACCAAAAACCACCTCAGCTATTCACCACATGTGACCAAAGCCACAACTATGGAAAACAGCTTTACAGAAATTCTTTTCAGTACCTTCCCTTTTCCACAGCCCTTGCCAGCCTTCTACACAGTAGGATCCCTGGAAACAAGCTCCAAACCCTCTCCTTCTTGACACATCCATGATGAACAGCTGTAACTCCTTAGGCACTGATTGCAGCTGCCTTGAGCTGCGCCATTGAAATAATCCAAAAACGCAGCAAAAAATTGGAAATATGTTATTGGGTACATGGTTAGTGGTCTTTGTGCATCAGCTAGATGGGTGCCTTCCAATTTGCATTGCTGAAGCTGCTGGAAATCATGCACGAAACACAAGTCTGATTCTTTTTTCACTGTTTTCACTCTGCAGTTATTTCTGGGCAAGGAAAAAGCAAAGAGACCAAACAAGAGTGTAATGGTCCCTTCTCTTCCTTTTTCCTTAAATTCTTCATTGATATTATTCCTAAAATTTTACTGCCTTCAAGTGAGCTCAGACAGCATCCAGGAGATCAGGTGGTGGACACACATATAACAGTTCTGTGCTATTTCATTATATTTGAAGAAGTTGAGATACGGAGAGGAGAAGAAGCTCTTTAGCATTGCTTTCTGGCTAGGCTAACTGGTAGGCAGGTGAGAAATTGATTATATCAGCTGAGAAGAGTACTTTATGAACAACACCTGTATTCTTTCCAGCTCCTGAGGTAGCTCAAAGAGGATGATGCATTGCTGTCCTGGTATATCCCACATCAGATTACGTTCTGATTTGAATTACTGGTGAGAAAGAGCTTGGCTGCAGGTAACACAGCTGCCCTGAGCTCAGCTCTGTGCTTAGCAGTGTATGTGGGCAGGCTTAAGCCTGTACATAGTGTTTTATGAAGCTCCGAGTTGGCTGGTTGTTCCCTGTGAGGCCTACAGCAATTCCTACCACCAACATTGCAAGGAAATAAAAGACAACTGTGTGAAAAAAAAAAGGAAAGGATAAAAGCTATTTGTAAAAAACAATGCCCCACAGCGTTCTATTCATGGCACAAAGTCATGCATCTGGGAAACCTCTGCATGATTATCGCTTGAAAATATTCTTCTTATCTGATCAAGTGTTTCTTAGGAATTTCTTCATAGACTGGGGTCGTAAGAGAGTTTCAGAGACACATGCTGCTGCCTGGTGCTCAGCATGGCAGCCCCAGTCCAGAGAAATGATTGGCTGTAAGCACAGGCAGCTCCTTTATTAATACCTGAAAGATACCTGAATTTCAGAAATTAGGCAAGTGATGGAGATATTTTGTTTTCTTTTGTGTTTCTATTTATATGAAGCAAGAAAGATATTTCAATGTATATTCTACAGTTTATTCTACCCTTTCCTTTCTGGCAAGAATACACAATTATTGTGTAATTCCACTTTCCTCTTTAAATTCAAGTAGTATAAAATATCCTATTGTATATGGTTAATTTGCTCTTCAGTTGCTGATATGAGTATTCCTAAAAGACTTTTCAAGTAATTCTCTAGCAGGTTCCTGTGGGAAACAGTCAATTGCTTCCCAAAGTAGAGCTGGCAGTGAAAAATATCTAGTGCTAGTTCTTGAGAGCGTAAGTACTTCCACAATGTAAGTTACCAAGAAATCAGTACTAGGAAATAAGAAGACAACTGGAGAATTTTTGTTTTTTTCCTTTGGGTGGAGGTTCTTTTGAATTTTCCTAAGAGAAATGGAAGGAGGACACATTTGAGTTGTTGCTGTATATGCTGAGATATTTCTTGGTAAATTTGGGAAAATGGTATTTGGAAGATTAATAATTTTTCACTTTAGTTAACTAGGAATAGTACTTTGTATTTGCTTGGTTTTCCTTAGACTGTGAGCATACCAAAGAGTGAAGTAAATTAAAACGGACCTGTAATTTGTCATCATCACAAAACCAATATATGACAAAACTAAGTTCAGACTTTCTTTGGGATCAGTTTGGCAGAAGCAAAAACCTACGAGGTTCACTGATGTGTAAAAGTGCAGTGACATTTTCAAAATGTGCACTGACTTTTTAAGAATACTCATGAAGAGTGACTAGGAAGAACAGATATATCTATTAGGCTCCTGTGAACCAGTGTTTCAGTCAGGTAGCAGATGCTGGATTTAGGCACAGGCTCGTATGGTTCATTTAGAAATCAGTAATTTTGCTTGTTAAGCTGAAGACAAGTAAAAAATATTTTTGTTGCGTTTGGGTTGAAAGTATGGGGTCCATGATTAAGTATGCAACTGCCTTCAATACCAGATAAAAAGCAATAACAACTTCTCACCATACATAACACCTTGCAGAAAAGAAAATCACAGTGGTCTGCAAAAAAAGTGCATCTTCATAATACTTCAAAGAGCCTAATAAATGCTATTTTCTCTATTTTGCAGGTGAAAAACCAAAGCAAATAATAGCTACAGTCAAACTTTTCAGCCATTAGTTCCCTAAATTACTGCTGTTTGTCAGTCTTCAAGTATTCTTCCAGCACCTATCAGAATAGTAGCCAAGCTCCTCCCCTGCTAATCCAAAATGTTGGGTGTATTTCAGCTAAACATCTATAATTAGTACTTAAGCAAGTAGAACTCAAGTCATCTGCGGTTATTCATCATTAAGCAATCAGGACATGCTTTAAAGCACCTACATTTATATTTAGAAGTCTTCTGGCAGAAGCCAAGTAAAAGAGGAGATTTTTGGGAGTGTCTCAAAATGTCTGAGCCTGCATCTCACAAGTACAAGGTCATTCTCCTGCTTAAAAGAAAGGATGCAACAGCGCAGAGAATTACATAAGACAGTGAATGCACCATAAGGAAAGTTTGCAAGTGTTTTCAAATGAATAAATTAAAATTTGTAATCAAGCACACATTTCATTCTTTGTTTTGGTACAGAACACAGTGAACAAAAAATTTAAAAAATTTCTTACATTGTACTTAAATACTAAAATTAATTCTTTTTACTTGTAATTATATTTCTATAATAACTTTCTGGGTTAAATGATGGTTATTACATGCAGGTACATTTTTGGCACATTTAGGATAGAAAATCTTTTCTGATCAAAGAAACTGAGCAATGGGAAATCTGACTAGCGGAACCAGGCAATGCAATCCAAGATGATGATACAGACAATAATTCCTAACAACTGCTCTACTCTTCTTAACATTACAAAAGTCATCGAAGAGAAAGTAAATTTTAGAGATTCCTGGGAGGGAGTCTTGTAGTGTAAATTGCTATAGGTCAATTCTCTTAATTTTTTGTTGAAGAAATTCAATAAATATTTTCCCAAATGGGCATAAGTTGGTGACCTAGAAAACAACAGTTACCTCTTGTTCTACTAATTAATATCCATAACTAAGCATTTTAAAACCACCTGTGTTATTGTATCAGTGTGTTGTTTGTTTCAAGCTGGGATACCTGGCAGACATTTTTTAATAAATATCATGGAACCATAGAAATGCTGATCTAGTCCAGCTTCCTGCTCCAAGTGGGATTGTTGCCAACACTAACCTCCTGGTTAACCTTTTTTTTTTTTTCTCTTAAAGTTTAAGCTGAGCCTCCCAACCTGTAATTTCTGTTGTTTGCCCCTTGCTTTGCTGTCTGCTGCCAAGATGTTTGGCTCCACTGTCAGCGTAACTCCTATGCACTCCCCATTGTTTCTGTTGTTGGATCTCCCACTTTGGCTCTAACACGGCCGACTCTTTCCACTACTGACTTTGGAACTATAAGAGTACATTTGAATAAGAAATCTCTGTCCCATCAAATTATACAGTTCTACAAATGATTTAATATATTTCTATGGATTCTGTTTCTATAACACATATGCATGTACATACATACATACAATTAATGTATATTTGTGTAAAATGTCTTTCTTACAATATTGACAGCAATTGAAATTTTAGTCTGGAGTGGTCATTTATCCTTGCTGTTGGTGATGTCAAATACATAACTTTCAGTTCTTATCCTTTTTTTTTCTTAATATATATTAGAACTGGAAACTATATACAAATATAAACATATGCATATAAACATACAGATGCTCATTCCATATGCAGTCCAGACATGCCAGGGCTTGAAATATTTTATTCAAGAAATAATTTCAGCATGAGATCTGTATATTTTTCCCTCTTACAAGGTTGCTTCCATGGCCTGAGCAAACTTTTGGCTTCACAGGCACCCATGGAAACATGTGTAACTATTTGTGACTACACTGGGAATCATTTTCCTCTGGGCAAAGAGATTTTTGACTAGAGATGGACATCAGCCATGCAGATCAGATCCAAATAAGGATTTCAGAAGATTGAAACTTCCACTTACTGCATGTTGGATCCAGGATTTTAATTTAACGCATTACAAAGATAGGGACTGTTTATGAAATACATGTACTGATCCATCTGGATGTTATTTGCATCTATGATTTAGTTAAGTGTCTCATTTACATTTTATATTTGAATTCAAGAAACTCTCTGAAACGTTTAGCTAAGTACCACTGGGATGGAGAAATCGTTCCACCAGAATAGTGTAAAAAGGCAGAATGCAACAAAATTATAAAATTATTAAAATTGTTCAAGCCACTACAGCAAAGTTTTAAAAGAACCAGAAAAAACTTACTCAGAGCAAAAGCCACTTATATAATGTGATGCAGTACATATTTTTTCGGTATGGTGAAAGAGTTTTGAAGTTTTTAAACAGTAAAACACACATTTGTTTCTAGAAATAAGCCTAATCCTTTCCTCCAAGTTTTTCTGTGGATGAACGCAAAACATAATCAATCTAAACTTTTGGTTACTCATGAGTAGAGTAATGATCTTTTTTTTGTTGTTGTTCTGCACAAAACCAGACGTTATTTTGTGCTACAAAAGCCACATTTTTGTCTGGAGTCCAGGAGCTGTTTTATTAAATGCTGAAGCAGAGACTAATACATAGGAAGAATACTTTAACATATATAAAGATTTTTTTCCACTAGAGACGAGGAGGATGATGCCTAAATTTTCCACAGCAGAACTTACTTTCCTTCATCATCAGAAAGATTTATATTTTTATCCTCATTTTACAGAGGGAGTATCTAACATCAAGTAAAACAATGAATTCTAATTACACTACAAAAATTGTCACTAATCCTGAGATTAAGTATAACCATATCCCATATGCCATGTGATGATATTTTTAGCATTGTTCTTTAACCTTGCTTATTCTCAGACACTGCCAGTAAAAAGACAGTAAACCCCTCATTTATTATATAATTTACTGCTACAATAAAAGGTAGTAACTAATTCCTGGAGAAACTTAGCATATTAAAGGAAAATACTTTAAATCCGGTGAGCCATACATTACAAATGTCTCAGACTTCTCAAGGAGTGGCCTCCAGAATATGAAAATCACGTGATATAACGTGGCAGGACCCAGTAATTGTGCGATTTCTCCAGGACAAAATGCCAGCTTGTGCTTTGCAGTAGCAGTTGCACGTCTTGCAAAGCAGCTTAGTGTGACTCATCAGATCCTACTGAAACCCTAGGCTAAATTGTAGCTTACCACCACAGAAATATTTTTCAGAGTAAAACATCTGTGTTGGTCCACTTTGCGCATCCTGTCCTCCTTCAATCCCATGGATGTCCCTCATGGCATTAGTAGCGCAATTTAACTTGCAGTGTGAGTTATACACTGAACTGTGTATTCTTTCTGAGATTAAAAATATCCCCTACATAGACAACTATCCCTACTTAGCTATTGTATTATATTTACAGCATAACTTTTAGAGTATAATAATGTAATTCCATGAGTTTTCATAATATCAACACTGAAAAAGGGAATGCATAGAGAATTTTTAGGGACAGGCCACTATTTAAAAGGACTGAATATCATACTTTATTTAGGATCATATGAGAGACACTGCATGAATTTAAAGCAAAATGATGATTTCTTTTCCAAAAATCCTGCAATCTTAATTGAAGGAATAACACACAAAAGGAAGAGTCCAAGGAAACAGAGAAATACTTATTAGCACCATGACCAGCAGTAACAATTTGCAGCTTTGGAAAAGATATACAGAACAGCAATTTTTTAAACAGTATTTGGTTGTAAAGTTATTTACTCTCAGAGGAAAAAAAAAAAACAAAACAAAAAAACCCCCAGCAAATAAAATCTTTTAAGGACAACTCTGTGTTAATTGCCATGTTTTGCTTTATCTGTGATATTATATTGAGATAAATATTAAGAGATACAATATTTAATTAGTGTGTACCTCAGCACAAAGTAAGAAACTAATTTCTCAGATTTAGATTACAAAAAGAAAAAAAGGTGCTGGTTTTTTGCGCTGGTTTTGTCCTCAAATTTTATCAGTATTGAGATCACATAAAACCTCAAATATTGGCCTGGATATTTTTGAAGATGAAGAAAATAAGTTTATAAAACTGGAAAAATGACATCCTTCATCAAACCCCATGAAATTGACAGAGACCTGTAATTAAGAACCAGATATTTCATTTGTGTGTCCATAAGAATAATATTACATAATCAAAATAAATCCAATGGAACTGTATTGACAAAAAGTACAGACATGAATGTATTGTTATATGGTCTGGTCAGGGATAATTTCAACAACTTGACTTTTAAAAAATTACCTTCTTGTTTCATGGAGATCAGCAAGTCCTTGTGTGACTCTTACTTAATAGAAAAAGGAATTAACCACAGCATCTAAATTCTCTTAGGTTCTCACCTTACTTCACTTAACACAGTGAACTTGCCAGCTGATATTGGCTTTTCTCTCATACCTCATTTGATACCCATTTCAATTTGTCTCATGCCTAAATGGACAGGTGCATGGTAGATTGCCTCTTGCATACCTTAGAAGCTATTCAGTTCAATAGGTTTGACTTTGTGTGTTAGTTGTATTGTAGAGCACTGAAATTGTTGAAATTTGCATGACATTTACTCCAGTTAGCTTTTATGCAGTGAACAAACACAACTGGGAAATACAGTTATGAAAAATACTGGGGAAAACTGCAGACAAATTCAGTGGCTTAATACTTTATTTTCCCATTACAGACTACACTTAGAATCATGAGAGATGAGAGTGTGCAGAAAGGGTGTTGCACCACTTGGGGAAGTGCTGACTTGCTGTAGGGTCAGAAGGCTCTGAAGAGGGATCTGGCCAGGCCGGAACAACGGGCTGAAGCCAGCTGTGTGAGGTTTAACTAGACCAAGTGGCTGTTCCTGCTCTTGGGTCATAACAACCCCAGGCAGCACTACAGCCTGGGATAAGAGTGGCTGGAAAGCTTCTCAGCAGAAAAGGACCTGGGGGTACTGATCAACAGTGGCTGAACATGAACCAGATGTGCCCAGGTGGACAAGAAGGTCAATGACATCCTGGCCTGTGTCAGCAACAGTGTGGCCAGCAGGACCAAGGCAGCGATTGTGCCTCTGTACTCAGCACTGGTGAGGCCTCACCTCAAAAACTGAGCTCAGTTTTGTGCCACTCATGACAAGAAAGACATTGAGGTGCTGGATAGAGACCAGAGAAAGGCAATAGAGGTGGGGAAAGGTCTGGAGTACAAGTCTGATGAGGAGCAGCTGAGGGAGCTGGGAGTGTTCAGCCTGGAGAAAAGGAGGCTCAGGAGAGACCTTATCGATACTTACAACTACATGAAAGGAGGGTGCAGCCAGGTGGGGGTCAATTTCTTCTCCCAAATAACAAGATAGAATGAGAGTAAATTGTCTCAAGTTACACCAGAGGAGGCTTAAATTGGGTATTAGGAAAAAATTATGAAAAGGCTTGAAAAGTACTGGAACATGCTGCCCGTGGATGTGGTAGAGTCACCATCGCTGGAGGGATTTAAAAAACAGTTGCCCAGAAAAGTTATGGATGCCCCATCCCTTCAAGTGTTCAGGGTAAGGTTGGATGGTGCTTTCAGAAACCTGGTCTAGTGAAAGATGTCTCTGCCCATAGCAGGGACATGGAAACTACATGATCTTTAAGGTCTCTTCCAACCCAAGCCATTCTGTGATTCCATGAGCCCATGTGGTGCTTAGGGATATGATTTAGTGATGTGCTTGGCAGTGTCAAGTTTATGGTTGCACTCAATGATCTGAAAGGTCGTTTCCAACTGAAATGATTCTATGCCTCTATGATTATTACTTAATTGAATTCCCACCAGAAATAATGTCAAGATGAAAAGGAATAAGTAAGAGAAGTTAGTAAGAAGTTGGTAAATTAGAGAAGCCAGAGATTAAATAATCCCCTCCCTACAGGCCTTTTTTGGAGTGAAGTCAGAAAAGGAGTATCTGTGGGAGAATTTTGCTAGTAATAAGTTTCTTCAGAAGGGGATTGAGATGGACTGTCTACATCTTTTCATTGGTTACAGAAATTTCATTAGGAGATATGGACAACTATTTAAGTCTAAGCTAAAGACTGAATGCTTCATGATATGAGGTTGAATTGTGGTTTCTATGGGTCTGTGGCATGAAGAGTAGGAAAGGCTGCTCTGGGCTGAGAATTGAAGCATTCTTTTTATGCAGTGTCAGCACACTAGCAAGGAATAGACATCTGATGTTCATTATTTTATTGCAGAATTTTTACAAAGAAAGCAAATTATTTTATATGGTACAATGCATCCAGCAATGTTCTTGCTTAGAACTGGTAGGATGGAGTCTGGGGAAGGATTTGTTTTAGTATGACAGACAGTCCAAGGCCTCAAAAGCTTGAAGAAAAGCTCTGTAATCATTTTTGAAGGAAGTTAGTCCGAGGGTATGTTCCTTCCACCAAGCAGTTACTACACATCTCAGGGGATGTGCAACTAAGAGCAGGATGCCTGTTCTCAGCTTGTGGAGCTGGCAGAGCACTTCTGCAGTGACACAAATCCAGGGGGACCTTGGAGAAACTGAGCATGACCATACATTTTAGGAATGACTGAGTGGGAGTAGAGTGTTTAACCACACCCACCCTCTGTATTTTAAGTCATCAATCTGAAAACACCCAACAAAAACAAAGCATGGCCCATGACATTCAAATAGTTCAGTAAAGATTTCGATTCCCTAAGTTTTTATTTCAAGCTGACAGACCAAGAAATTCCTGCTGACTTTTATGCTATAGCAATAAAACCACTATTCACACAAGAGGCAGGGATTTGGTAGTGAAGCTTGCTTCTTCCATCATATTTCAAATGCAATCGTTCCAGGCAGGTGTTCCAGGCAAAAGTTCCCTGTATGGCAGTTGGCTGCATTTAGTAACGATAACCCAGTGTCAATGTTGTAAAGGTATCTGGGCACCCACAGAGCTGCTCTCATGGCTCTCGACCATTTGCTGCAGGGTTTGGTGGTCTCATTCTGACACCCCATGACTCAAATCACCTCAAGTAAACTGAGATAGTTTCATGGGGCTCTGTGAAGACCAAATGTCTGACCTTCATTTACAAGTTGCTGGTGATGATTTCATCAGCTCTCTGTGCCACACAGGGCGCATCCACTCTCTGACTGCACTCAGACCCAATCCACAGGTGACTGTCAAGGCTGGACTCTGTTTATTGTAGGGGAAGGTGCATGGATATGTTTTTCCTTTTTGGAGTGTGAGAGAGAGAGATTATGTTTAGGTGTGTTGCTCTCAGCATGGACAGAGAGGGAAGGACAGAGCATAAGATTATGTAAAACAGGGCTGCCCTCAGATATATATTCATTGCCAGGGCCTGTCACTAAGCATTAAGCTCTGCTAGCATGGCAGTTTGCACATCTGCTTGAAACAAGTGTCATCTCATCTATCGCTTTTGGGGAAGATGTGGAGAACTCCAGCAGGGAAAATAAATGTCGGCAGCATTCCGTGACGAAGTGTTACTCTTGGTAAACTCCCCTGACCAGATCTTTGATTTCAGCCTTGATCACTTGACTCAGATATTTTTCTTAGCAGACTGAGAAGCTGGTTTCTTTAGGATTCCTCTTTTCGGAGACCTCACCCCTAACTGAGATGAAATTGGCTTTAGAAATCTATCTTTTAAAATCTGAAGTAGCAGAGATTGCTCAGCTTCCTTCCAATGGCAAAGCTTGCAATAAAATATTTCTTTGAGCAGAGATCCTATTGTCAGACCATTTCCAGTGACCTTGCAGATCCAGAAGTCGTTTATCTAGGCAAGTGTATTTGTTGGCACAAAGAAGGCCAGAAAAATAAATATTATATACTCTCCAATATCAGTTAGACCTACACTGTAGTTAATTTTAATATTCAGTTTCAGCTGAACAAAGAAAGAACGTGGTTAGGTAGTAGAATGAGATGCAGTAGATATACTGGTTTTTCTTGTGTTTCAACCAATAAGCGGTTTCAGTAGGGATAAGTGAAATAACTCAATCACCTGTTTACTTTCCGATTCCTTCAGATAGCAAAATGCTTCCATGTGTTAGTGGTTAAGGTACCGGAGACTTTGGTATTCAAACAACATCAACATAAGGAAAAAATAGGCCAAGAAACAGGCAGTGTACTTTGCTTCCTTATTTTTGTATTATCTCTTTTTCTTTGACAACTGCATAGCTACACCCAGAGAAGTAGTAATTATATCCAGAACCCAAAGAGGTCCATCATAACATGAAAATGTTGTGACATCATAGTCCTTGGTTAGGGAAATTATAATGATGGCAGAGGTTAAAGCCACACTGTAGGACAGGCAGAGAAAGAGAAGAGCCTCAGAGGAGAGTTTCTTGCTCAAAAAAAGGCACGAAACTCTCCTGTTTTGAAGGAGAATTGTCACAAGGTAAGTCATCTTACTTTTAAAATGCTTCTTTGCATGGAGATGTTTTTGAAAGTGTTTTTCAATTGGTTTAAAACCACTCATGGGTGAGGTAGAAGAGAGGAAATAATGAGAAACAAATTCAGTGGAAAAACAAGTGTTGATGGTGTGACAAGTCAGTGAAGTAAATTTATGAACTGATTTGATCATGGATATTAGCACCTCCTTTCCTTCCAATGTGAGTCAGAATGAACATAAACATCACAGCTATATGGAAAAATGTACCGCTGTGGGGGAGGGGATCAAAGAACAATTAATAAAACCTTACTTTTTTTGCAAGTTTTTTTGTTTGCTTTTTTATATTTGCTAAGAAAGAAACCTCCCAAACTGTTGAAATAGCTTTCCCATTTCTCTTCTGACTGGGAGAAGAATATGAGGACTAAACACAGTTTGTGACACAAAAATAAATTTCTAAGATAAATGCTACTAAGTTATTAGTGCTATTTTTTTCTATAGCTATAGCGAGCCAGGATCTGCTACGTTGTGAATTGTATTATGACAAGACAAAAGTACTTTGAGTCACATTTTATTAATTTTTCAAATTTTCCTGGATTAATAGAGGAAATGCTTTTCTTTACCAAATGTGATACACTCTACTATTTTCACAAGAAAATTCACATCTCCTATCTTTTTGTCCTTTTCTTTGGAAAGAGAAGACAACTTTATGATGGTGCTAGTAGCACAGAGCATTTGTCATGAGATTGTCTGAGAGAACCATATTACCTCCGGAAATCAGAGAATATGCTGAGTTAGAAGGCTGCTATTTCAATGATGAATTAGATGTTCACATTGCTTTTTCATTTTTAAGGAACTAAACTTCATTTGATAAGTTTCAAATACTGATGGACATTGATCATTTCACTATGAGTTCCTCAGACAAATCTTAGATTTCAGTTGTCTCAGCCATGTGCTCGTTCCTTCCTGCAATATAACAACCTTGTTTCTGTAAGTTCATTGGAACTGGCAAATAACGAAGGGAGCTTGAATTCCAAAGCACAGTTAAAATTTGCTTTATACCCATGACTAATGTCAAATCTGAGCTCTATCTAATAGAAATATTGGGTAACCTCATGTTGATCTCTTCTTGATGCCAGCTATGATTGGCTATAATAGCTGAGGTCAGCTCACTATCCCTGATGTATATGCTCTCCTCGCAGAATTTTCTTTGGTAAGGAACTACACTGAGGAAGAATCCCACTTCTAGTCCAGGCTGGCCTAGTGCAATGAAGTTAAAAACGTCATGCACATCCTGACGTTTAATAGTCCTCGAGGCTGGAGGAATTCAACAGGGCTTAATTATGAAATTGGTAAACATTTATTCTCCAGATACTTTTATCTATACATATAGTCCAAGATTTTGTTGATCAAATAATTTTTAAAATATAAAATGTAGACATGTGGGTAGCAGAATACGCAATGAAAAATTTTTATCATTATCTTAGCCTATATAAAGACTTCCCCCAAAATATGTTCTTAGAAAGGGAACAAGCAGACTCAGCTATGATTAGATTTTTCTTCATAAGAGCAGAAAATTGCATGATGTAAATATTGTTTTTATTGTACAGATGTGCAGTAACAAAGAAAAATGCATGCAATATTACATTTTTTCTACTAAAAAATGAAAAAAGTTACAATAAAAAAGAGTAATCCTTAGCCTGTGTTATATACACTTAAAGAAATGGTAATCAACCTTGATGCATGACTAAGGCACACATCTGTCTGTATGATTTATGACAGAACACAATCAGAGAATAAACTGTTCTTTAAAAAAAAAAAATCCTCCCTGTAAGAGGATATTCTGCTCTACAATGAAGCATAGATTTTTTTTTCCATATTTTCTTTTTCACTAAGGTAAGGGTTGTTATTATACATCTACGAGATGTAGCTTCTTAGCAGTCTCTTCTGTATAGAAGCTCTGAGTTCTTTGTGAACTGAGAAATTATTCAACCTGTTTTATTTCAAAAGAAGAAAAAAGCTTATTCCTAAAAAAATGTAATTATAATTCTGAATTAAATGTCAAGGAAATTAAGTCTCTTTTTATTTCTATTCAAAAGATTAGTGTATGGAAATAAGGCAAGATATTTTCATTATTATTATATATTTTTAATGCTTCTTATTTTGAATAGGACATTTCAAATGGCTAAAAAGAGTTGCAGCTTCATGTTTATTTGATAAAATTTCCTATAAAAGTATCAGCCATAGTAAAGACAACACGGACATTATCAGTACTGGAATTTAATGGAGACTGCCTACCTAAACCAATGTAAGCTGCTGAACTATCACAAGGACCCTATTTTTTTTTAGATATATAGGTATAGATTGTGTTTAAACAAGTAAGACTTTTCAGGTTTTTTGGCCTTAGATTTGATTATAAATACAGTATTGCTTGAGTTAGAACAGAAGGTCTTGAGACACTTGCGTTGACTCCAATGACAAGATTTCTACTGTAGTCACGTGTAAATTAATAAGTAATTTAATGTTTTCCAAAGGCCTGCAGTCCCATTATCAACTTAATTTTAGATCAAGGTCATTGATGTGGGTTGAAACTTCTTTTAGTGAACACCAGTTACACCTCTGCAGTGCAGGAAATAACATGGCATGAAAGCAGAATATTCCACTGAATTAAAAAAACAAACCCACTCAGTGAACAACTTAAAATCTTTTCCCCGTGTTGTTCTTTGTTTACAGTTGTAATGAATCACTTTCAGAGGTATATCTCACCAAGTCAATTTATGCTACTGGCGCTGGCTGGACCTGACAAACTGGCTGGTGGGGAGAATGATGCAAGAGACTCCTGTGCAAAATTTCTGGATCCCTGCCTCAGGGAGGAAGCAAATTCTGCTTATGTATTTGTCACATTTAATGGCCTTTTCAGAAGGAAATTGCGTGTCCCGTGACATCTATCAGCAGGAAAGATGACTTAATAAAGAAGGGGAAGGTCTTGCATTAGTGAGAACAGAGTGGTCAGTTAGTAATTCTGCAGTCATGACAAAGTTATGTGATGATGTTTATGCAATACTGGATTTAGATGGGCCTGGAGGAAGCTTAAAAAGAGTAGGAGGCGTGGGAGATGGATTCAGGCCCTGCCTCTGCGTTCGTCTAATACCTCATAGCATTAGGTTATGTTAATCTACAATTGTATCTGCTTCTGCATCTCTTTCATTCATCCTGCAACATTTATCACAGAGAGATCAGAAATGTCTTAAGCAATTTTGCATATAGAAAAAATGGAGTTGTTCCACTTTATGGAATTTTATTTGGAAGGCATAAACCAAAAGAGATCAAAAGACAATATTTATCACAATAAATGATTTTTCTATATAACACCAAAAAATAAATATTAAAAGACCTAAACAAAGCTGATCAAAGAAAACAGTTTAGAAACTGCTCTCTATCCTTTTAATATCTGTAACATGCCATTGGAGAAGGTTTTTACTTTTTTTCTATCTCCAAATTCTATTATTTGCCACTGTACTGAAATGGCATGAAATTTATACTAGAATGACAAGACAACTGTATTATCAATGACTCTATTTCCTTCCCAAATACCAGAAAATTTAATCATCATCACGTCTTAAAAAGAGGAGAAACGTGTATATCTGCATAGTAAAGATGTAGTAGTAGAGAGAGTAGTGCAGCGTTTACAGGTAGCAGAAGAAAAGATTTTAAAAATATTAATTAGACACAGAATGCCAGATTCTGCAAAGTCTAAATTGCTTGATTATAAGACAAGGCTACTGCCAGTGCCAAAATATCAAGTAGATTAGAGACCTCTGCCTGAGGATATTCCAATAGCTGTTACAGTCAATTTAGACTCTCTGCCGATAAAAGAAACTTTCAATTGTGCCTCATCTCCATAGCAATCTCGCTTGAGTGAGTTCAGGGAAGGAAACTCATAGAATCAACTCATTCACTTTGAGTCAGATTTGGGAAATGCACAGCATTTCTCCACACCATTCCAAGGAAGACAGAATATAGCTCCCCTTGGACTCAAACATGGCATCTTTCTCCTGTGCCTCTGGGACCCAAAGGTAGCCATTGGAATCCCTTTTTTTTTTCTTTCTTTCTTTTTTTTTTTACATGCATCTAGAGCATAAAAAAGGTTTTTATATTCTTAGAAGACCACCCATGAGGTTTCCTCTTTCACTTTTACAAAGCTGTTTTTCATTGGGAATAATGTGTTTGCTCTTATATGTACCAGCCAGGAAAAATTTTCATTAATAACTTCAGTTCTGAAAATACCTGTGTTCATTTTCACCAATAAGTTCTAAGACAAGGAAATGTTTCTAAATCTCTTTCTCTCCTAGTGGATTTCCAAAATTTTATGTACACACAGAAGAGTATGCATAATATAGCTTTTGAGAATGTTTATGTCAACTGGAGACCACGAAACCTGAGTAGCAGGAATTCCATGTACTTTCTCCAAACACAGACTGAGACTTTGCCTTTCTGTTAGTCTAACTTTGAAAAGCCATGTTTCCAGAAAAACACTTTCTCAGGTGACTTGTGGAGTAGAAATTATATATACAATAACATGCCATTTCTCCATTATTAGAATATTTGCATTCAAATGCTATCAGTCATCGTGTAATTATTATGTCTGGCATGAAGTTTATATCTGCAGAAGACAAAAATATGCTTCACATAACTTTCTATCTACTTGTAGCTTATCTCAAGACTTTGTGACAGACTCTTCTAGCATTGGTTTAAAGCCAAACATCACCTCTTAGGGCTCCTTGCTTATGCAAATACCGATATTTAGTGTCAATGAGGAATATTTTTTATGAAAATGTATTCACTGACATCTTTAGCTTTGTGTACCTGATGAAATGCTGTGAAAGGACACTTAAATCAGGTATAATTACGATATGAGCTTGTCCAAACTTTTTCTTTGAGTGAGGAAAAAAAAAACCCAGTTCTTCAAAGCTGCATTTGATTTTCAAAAAAAGAAAAAAAAGACTTGAAGAAAGCTCATAGATCTTAGATGAAGGAAATTAAAGTAAGATGGTTTGAAATCTCCCTCTTTCTCAGTTCAGTTTTCAGGTCAAGATCGTGTTCTCAGTCAGAACTGGGATTCCTGTTACCTGAGACAAATCTACTTTTACATTTTTCACCATATTTGCTCTCTGCTTTTTAAAAAAATCCATGCTACAAACTCATTCTTCCTTCTCATGCTTCCTCCATCAAACCAGAGAACTTCTCTAAGCTTGTGGCATAGGTATGGAGTCCCTCATTTGCTCTCAGGAAACAGTCTCTCCTTCCAGGGGCTCCTGTCTCATCTCAAGCTCAGTAGCTCAGACAATGTGAGCTCATGTAATTCTCTCTTAGCTATCACTAAGACCTTTCAATCATATATTGTATATAACATATAATAATCATAGAGTGAAAAAAAATTCAAACAAGGAAAGATGAAGAGAGGTTTCATCCAAATTTATTTATTTCAAGTGTGTATAAGCCCATTAGTAAAAGAGCTACCAAAACTAACACTTCATATGTGGAGTATTCCACAGCTGAAACTAACCTAGTGAAGTGCATCTGAAATACCTGCTTAACTTAAAATTTCTGTATGTCTGCAAAAACTCGTGGTTCAACAATTTATTTCCAAATTGGACTTTCAGTTGAGTAAAAGCTAATCACATCCACGCAAAGTTCCTCTGTGCTCTCTCTCTTCCTTTTGTCTTATAAGAAATAATAAAGTGAACAGAATTTCCTATTAAATTTTTTGCTGGTTCAACAGGGTGGTCTACTCCTTTCAATCCTAGAGCAGTTGTTAGGGGAGCAGGGAGCTAGAACTGGACTTGGCTGCTCGTTTTTGATTATCAGAGCCAGCTGGAAAGGGGTCAAACGGTGCCTATAAAGGACCGAGAAACCTCAGCTGTAAAAAACAGCAGGAGGTAGTTTGGCTCCTGTGATTTGCCCTGAAGTAGTGAGAGCACACAAGGAAAAAGCAGTGAGGATCCTACAGATTTTTTAATAAAGATTAATTTTCCTTTCTGCATGCTTCTGTGTGTGTGTCCATGTGGGTGGGTGGGTGCTCCTCATGTCGCCATATCTGAGACATTAAAAAACTTTTAAAGTAAAATGTCTGAAAGAGGTACAAGAATGTTGCCAGTCCTAGCAAGATGACTAGTAAAGATGAAAATCAGTGGTACTTGTTCTATTTATTACTGGGATGTTTAGATTGAGCTTTATATGCATTAGAAAGAAGTGCATGCACCTGCAATCTGAATTTCACAAGGTATTAATAATGTCGGGTGCTTAAACTTTTGATGCCCCTCCTGAGAATCTTAAAAAAGTCTGACATTTTCTCTTTTTTTTAGTGTATTTTCTGTGATGCTAAAAAGTCAGTTTAAAAAAGAGGAAAAAAAATCTCAACAGTAAATAATTTAATTTATGGAGTTTTTGTGGCTTAGAGATAAACTTCAGATTTTTTCCCAATTTGATCTTAAAAAGCATAGTCTCTTCAACACAGAATTTTAATTAGAAACTTTTGTATGGAGGATGCTCTTTTGTCCAGAAGACAAAAATGTAAAAAAACTGCTGCTACCATATCTCAGGAAAGTGTTGATAGAGCTGTGACAGAAGCATCAAAATCATATTATTTCAATATCACTCATGTGATATTCAATATTATTAATATGCTATATTCAGCTCTTGCATGTTGAAGTCAATAGTTTAGTTATGTGCATACCTATTGCAGGAAATAGAGAAATTTTGAATATGAAGTAGTTTAAAACCAGTTTGTTTTGGGGTGGGTGTTGTACAGCATTGTACAGAGACTGGATTGGCAGGATGGTTCCAGAGCTTGTGTAGAGACTAAGAAAACTCTAGCAGAATTGGAATGGTAAATCTGTTTAATACTCAGGACAATCTCAGTTGTCTTCCCAAATAATTGATTAGAATCAGGTTAAGAAAAGATAAAATGCAAGAATCCATAGAGGTATCTTTCATGGCTTCTGTATCAGTTTCCTTCTTACATGGTCTCTTAGCCTCCTCAGACCTAGGGCTGTTAGGTTTGATGGTTTTGCATCAAATTCGGGTCCTGTTTCCACAGCCCGTTGAAATGTCTTCCTTCACTGGGTTTTGTCCAGATTGTAACACAGGGCAGAATGGGGTCTGAAGTCTGTCGTTAGCCTGCAAATAAGAACACCAGTAGGAAACAAAAAAAAAAGATTACTTCTGGAGAGCAAATCAGTGGCTATTGTTCCCTTTACCAGATAAGGTAATTTATTTCATTTTGAATCACTGACAGTCTAGGTTGTAGAAGATCAACTCTTTTATTTTTGAGATATTGAAACTTTTTTTCCTAATTACTTCAATTGTGTGTGCTGGCTTCTGTTTGACAGTTGATGTGAGCAAGATCTCAGCACTGGTTTCTTCCACTGGATGTTTTCTTCTGCCAGCTCTTTAAAACTAGAGGCTAGAATGTCTCTCAGCAAACTTCTTATGATACATTCTGCCAGCTCTTTAAAACTAGAGGCTAGAATGTCTCTCAGCAAACTTCTTATGATACATTTGCACAAGAAAATTATCCTGTAATGTCATTTGTTTCTTCCTTATTTCAAAATATTGTAGCATAGTTCCTCTTGTGTCAATCACATTTAGAAAGCCAGAGCATTTCAGTGCATTTCAGTAAATCATGATCCAAATATAGAAGCTTTTTTGAAAGCATGTAACAAACAAGACCTTGCCTAATTTTACGTGAGAATGTTGCTAGCTTATTTGCCAAGGAATGTTAGGCATTGTGCAAGCACATATTAAAATACAAGCTGTATCCTAAAAATCTGTAGGGTCCCATAGCATCTGTCATCAGAAATATAACAAAATTAACCAACAGTCCATGTGTTCCAAACAGAAATCTTCAATTTGAAATATTCAGTTAAATGAGTCAACTCTAGATCCAACTGGGTTTAATTCCATTTGGACTTGATCTTTCATGGATACATTCCATACAGAGAGTATTGAAAAGCATTTTTCTCTGCTTATCCATAGCCCTGTCACTCTTTAGCATCTTGACAACCAGGGTGTTCTCTAGGTCCCAGAGCAGGAAATCACAGCCCAGGGTGTCTGTTTTCATGTGATGGGCATCACAGTGGTAAGTTTGTGCCAGTGCCTGAAAAGTTAATTTATGTGAGCAAATTTCTTGTTAATGAATTGCAGAATTTCTTAAAGATTTTTTAATTTACCTTATCTTCTTGCACATTTTTGGGATAAAAATGAAAAGGAGCGGACTGGATGGACAACAGATGTTCGTATAGGTGTAGAAAAGTCAATTATTTGAGTTGTTCCAGTGAAGTGTGAGTCTCTTTTACAGCTGAAGTTTAAAGTTGACTGTTCTGAGCAACTCCAGTTTGAACCTGGCTTTCTGATCAACTTCCTCAGCTAGAGCTAGTCATTGTGAATGCCCACATACATGTCTGAGAAGATACTAAAGTCCAAAAGGTGCCCAGAAGTTGTGCCTGGCCCCAGGCATTCCGTGTTGCAGAGTTCTGGCTGGTGGCACGGCGGGTTGCCAGGCGCGTGGTCCTGCTGGCTGCCTCTGCCACAGGGTCATGTCTGCAGTGCTGCACTCCTGCAAACCGGGATATCCCCTCTCCAAATGAGCGTCCCCTCACTCCCTGGCCTTTTCCTAAGAGAGATCAACTGCCTGGGCCACAGTAAAACTGCGCTATAATGTTTCAAAAAGTGAAACTTATTTATTTCAGTGTCATCCATCTAGGCTTGCCTTTATAAGGAGATGTAACTTCATTCCAATGAAAATCAATGCATTTAGAGGTTTGGGGGGGATGGAGGAGGGTCGTTGGGTTGGATTTTTTTTCTATTAATGAGACAATCCTAACAAACTCCAGTTGCAAAACAAGATGACTTCACTTCATTACAGCAAAAGAGGCTGACACTTTATATAAGTGCAATACGACTGTGTTTCATCACAAGACCCCTGCCATGCACTTTCCCAAATCTCATTGAATTTAGAATGGTCCCTGTTACATAGTCAAGACTTTGGATGCTTTAAAGCAATGCTGTGGTAATTGATTATGTTCTTATTTACCGTTCAGAAACAGGTAAATTTTTATGTGTTTTTTTTTTTTTTTCTGTAAACTGGTTGTATTTTTTAAATATAAAATTATTTTCCTGTAGGAGTATCAAAGGAAACATCAATCAAGCTGGATAATTTTGCATTGACATTTAAGCACTTGTATCTGTTTGAGGTAAGATCTTTTGCTGTTCTTCTTCTTTTTCTTTTTTTTTTTCTTTTTGACATGCATTTAAATAACTTAAAGCTAACAGTTCCTCCCTGCTTGTTTCCCAGGGATTAAGAATTCTGTGCAAATTTAATACGTTCCTTAAAGGGCCTAACTAGTACTCTGAAATTCATGTAAAGGATTAGAATATTGGTTTTGTTTAATTTTCTTTTAGAACCTCAGCTGGATATTCATCCAGACACTACTGATCTGAGGGACACAGACAGATACTAAAGCACAGGTGAAGCCCAACATGTGCCCTCCAGTTTTGGTCCTGGATTTGTGTCCTGACGATATCATGCCTACTTGCTGAGGTGCGACCTGGCACAACAGCACATTGTTTGTGC
Organism: Callaeas wilsoni; assembly: GCA_013398955.1. Taxonomy (NCBI): domain Eukaryota; kingdom Metazoa; phylum Chordata; class Aves; order Passeriformes; family Callaeidae; genus Callaeas; species Callaeas wilsoni. The sequence continues at coordinate 350,369 of VWPU01017220.1, forward strand.
ATTTTGATTTATTTGGGAAATTTCAGTGGATGGCCATAGTAGGGCCCTTCCTCCTAGGGAGCTGGGAACCGAGACTGGTATTTCTGCCTCTGGGTCAGAGGTGCCTATCATGTGAAAGTGCAGTAGGATGGTAAATACACTACTGCTCTGAACTGTAAATGTTGCTTTCATACCCAGTAGCTTTCTTGTTCTGGAAGAAGCATCATTTACAAGAGATCACTCTTGCAGGTTCAGCTCTTGGATACTTGGATGTCTGAAATAGTTTCAGATACAAGAGCTTAGTTACTGCACCTATGATTGGTTTGACCCGCACAAATTTTTAAAATTAAAACTTCAGGTAAAGGAAATCCATGAGGCCAATGCCCTCGTGGTTTTTAATGTTCCCTTTTTTATGGGAATTGTGACTGACCATGGCGTAATTTTCCTTGTATGAACTCTGGAATAGTTACAATCACTGTTTGTATAGGTTCTCCTCACAGAGGTTGGCTCTGAGCACTAGTTTTATTTAGGTAATCTGAAATATTTTTGGAGCTGCCTCTTTGACCTAATTACACTGTGCTTGTTGTACAGATGCAACTTGATATTAAATGGTGCAAATACTTCTTTAGAGTTGCATCCTTCCAGTATACGCTTCCGTGAAAACACTAAAGCACTTCACTCTTTTCTTGTAGAATTTTTTCTCACCCTGTGTATCAGCTGTTGCATGTGGAGCAAGGTACACAAGGGCCTTCTCATATTCCTGTCCTTTACCCCTGGAGTTACCTTCACAGCGGGGGCAAAAGGAAGAGAAGTTTTCTCCCTCCCTTACAGAATCAAGAAAGAGTTATGATAATTTAGCCCTAAGTGTTTAAGCCATGCTCCAGTGCTGCTGAATCTGAGTTTGGCATCGTTTGAAGGAGCTTGCTGAAGTGTGAAAGGCAATGATGTGGGTATGATTAAAAAGTATTGAAAAATTATAGACCACACTGCAAGAAGCCTTTACTCAGGTGGATGAGGTCAAGCAGGTTAATACACAAGGAACACTTCTGTAGCTGATGCCTGTGTATGTCAGGCAAAGGCATACTGAGAGTGGTTTCATCGGGTGTATCCTCTCCTTCGCCTTACTGGCCAGACTACAACGGGCAGAACAAATCTTGCAGTAATAAAGTTGATCTTGTTATTCGTAATTTTAGAAGAGACTGCTTCTGCCGATACATAACCTGTACTCAGTTCTCTCTCTTCTATGTCTTTGATATAAGTATTTAATTTCTGGCTAGCTGAGAACGTGAGCAATAACAGAGAAGTAAAATAGAGAGTGGGGTATATGACGTAACCCCACAGAAAACACAGGTGACTAAAGTTTGAAAGGTATGATAAATTTTAAATGGGTTCCTGCTTTCTTGAGCAACTATTTCCATATCTTAATTGAACCTATTAAAAGTGTAATATAAAAGTTTTACTTTGGGCTGATTTAAAAGTAAAAGCAGTATGTTAGCAAGTGGCAAACTTCCAAGATAACCACACACTTTAGGATGGGATGAATGTCATTTCCAACACGCTGGAACTATGATTGACCCCAATTTATAAATATTTTTTGATACTCAATAATATTTTAGTCCCATTTTCATGGCTGTATCCCAGACTATAGATGAAAGCTAAGTATCTGTTTTCTTTTTTTGGCAAACAATGGTGTCCTGATTTTTCCAATCTAAATTGCCCTCCAGGGCACTAATAAAACAAGTCATGGCTCACAAAGTAAATTTCCTGTGTACTAATTGAAAACGGTTTCAAATTTATTAGGGTTTCAATCATCTTCCCAAGATCTAATGCTTGTGCTCATGGTATTCAATCTGACTGTTAATATACTTACCTGAAAGGAGAAAGAAGCATTAAAGATACTTCTCAGGTAATTTAAAATTAAATGGGGGGGAAGGGGGAATGAAAATAACAATAACAGAAAACCACACATATCATGTTGTTGAATGTGGTTTAAGACAACATCTGAAACTGAGCACTCATGAAATATTTGGGTTTATTGTACTTGCCAAAACCTTCCCTATACGTGTTCCCAGACACTGGCTGTAATGCACAATCTACTAGGATTTGCTGCTAGACCTCGTTCTAAGGTGGTAGAAAAGGCAGGAAAGCCACAACACTGATTTCTTCTTTTTTTGCTAGATTTTCTCTGTCATTGCTGTGCAAACTGCAGGAGACAGAGAGGGAGCAGGGCTGTTGAAATGTCCCAACTTTCTCCCCCTTCAAACCACACCACAAAGAAGTGTAAGCACTATGCAAACCGTCCCCCAGCAACCCGCAGAGAGCCTTCTGCTCTGGGCTTCCTCTCTCCAAAATATTGTACTGGGAGGGAAGGCACTTGTCAGATTTTCTGGCACCACATTTCATAGCAGAGTTCCTCTAACAAGGGAACCACAACCTCTTGTGCAGACTGAATTAATAACATGACAAGAGCATTTGGCCTCCATGTGGATGAGGGCTGGCTGGAAAACTAGAATGCTGGCTTCTGAAAGATTACAGGGTTTAGAAGTTTGTTTTATTTCCTTCATCATGCTAAATCAAATATTGTAAAGGAAAAACAGGGTAAGAAAAAAATCCCCAACCCCTATGGCTTTATTTTCTTAAAAATACTGATATACTAATGCTCTAAAATAGCTCAATTGTTATGAAGATCACCTATGATTAAAAAGAAAAACAAAACTCTACTTCTCTCATGTCTCCAATAAAATTGAGGATAAAATGAGTCTCTTTTCATTGTTTTTTTTGCAATTGTTTTGGTTTGCGTGAGTGCTTAAATATTGGACAATAGTCCGGATGGCTTGATGGGGCTATAAAAAAGAAATATCTGTGAGCAACTGTTCTGTGTCTCAGGGAACGTGGGAGATTGCAGCTCACATCTCATCCTTTTTTTGGTTCATGGTGATCCGTCAAGAAGAGGCCGATGGGGTAACCGCCTGTTTGTGAAGTGTCTCCAAGGATGTCACTCTCTGTGCTCTCTAGTCCTTGGAGAGATACAGTCTTTCTGATCGTTATTGCATATTTATACAAAATTATCTTCACTAGACCATGACACATATTTATTAATTCTCTATCCTCATGTTTTGTCTAAGTAAAAGTACAGTCAAGGCAAATGTACTCCTTTGGGATAGTCTGTGATGGATCTATCAGAGAAAAGTTTCAAATACCAATCGTCCCAAAAAGTATTTATTGTAATTAAAAGTAATAATAATAATAATAATAATGAAAAAAAATTCTAGCAAATCATAATTTTTGGATAAGAAAGGGACTTTGCTGGAGAAGTCTCACCCAGCTGTAATGCAGATGGCCTTTGTTCAGGATGTGTGCCCTGAAAGCTGCATGGAACAGCAGTAAGACCTCATGAGGTGGATTCCAGCACCAGCTGGCTATTTGTGCTGCTGTACCTATGGTACCTTTCACCCACTCTGCCTTTCCCCTTCCAGCACAAGAAGCAGCACTCAAAGCCTCCCATCCCTGTTTTACTTGGCTCCAGTTTTAAACACTGTGACTTCTTTCTGCTTACAGAGGTGCGTTCTCTACTAGTACACCTAAAGGGACTACATTAATGTCTGATAGCTATTTCATCCAGCCACAGTTTCTCTGTCAAGATTCATGTTCATGGCAAAGACAGCAGAAGAGCAGATGAGCAGCAGTTGCAATGCTATAAACTAATTCCCAGATGTAGAGGAGTCTAGTTGTAATGGCTGTACTGTACATGTGGAAATTAAGTCTAAACATACTGCAGTCCCCATTCACTTGTGAGCCAATTAAAATGTCACTCATGACAGCAGCAGAGTAGATACTGTGTTTCTCCTTCTGTTCTCTTGTATGCATATCATTTTGGTATGTTCATGATAATTTATGTGAAAAAAAGATAATATAGATATTTCACCATCATATGGTTTTTGCTATGCTTAGTACAATACTACACTTAATTCCAAGAACTTTATGAGAAGCCCATTGAACTCCAGTAATAACAATTCCTTTCAAACTGTTCTAAGCAGCAGTTGCACTTTTTCAGTTTTACATACTAGTGTTTTCCTATAAGGCTTCAGTAGATAATTTATCATTTTCCAAATGTTATAATATATAATCCATGTTTCATGCAAATGCATCTTTTTCTTGGCAAGATTGTACTCCATGATTCCAGTCAGCATCATGATGTGATTATGAAATCTGTCAATAGTCAGATAATGTCTAATGAAAAAAATCTTGACACTCATTCTGTAGATTCCTTCAGATATGAGTCTAGTTTTGAAGTCATAGCAAAAATATATTTTATTCTAGTAGACAGTTTATACAGAGATGATAACATATCTGATTTTCAGCTTTATTTCTCATCAGTATGAGAGAGTAAAATAGCTTCAAAGTCAGCATAAATTAGGTCTACTTTTGTACTATTTGCAGTGATGGAAGAGAATAAAGGTAGTTGCTGGTTGGGGTTTTTAATTTTGAAAATCTTAATGTTAAAATCCTCAGTCCTCTAACACAGGTTATTTTACATTAAGAGAAAGTACCATTTTCAGTTCTCCTTTGCAAATATTCTGTTTCCTCATTATCTTTCCCATGAGAAAGAGGGGAAAAAGAACATTAATTGAGAGGGCACTGAGGCTGTGAGAAGAAAGGGTCACAGATTCACTGTCCTCACAGTACCATTGATGAGCAGGGCTGCTGTATTTAGTGACAGGCCTCCCTCTTTCAGTGAAGTTTAGCTTTATAAGCAAGTTTGTATTTTCTTTGTCTTTAGAAAGGACGTATTCTTACACCAAAGCCATAGTCAGTTTCCTATCCTGGAGCTTATTGAAAATGCTGGCAACTGAAGGTTTCTTTTACACCAAAAAGTCGATGACCTCTGTTTCTGACATTTCTTCCATTTCAGCGAATTTTGATGATATAATTTGGTTAGTAAGTGGCAAACTCTTGAGGAATCATTTCCTAGAATTAGCAGTCTAAGGCTCAACTGCCTGTGCTCAGAAAAAATTGATGTGATTATATGTAGATGAAAAAGGAAATCACTGATTTCTCTCTCCCCTCAGATATCAGATCTTTGCATCATTCTACTAATTTTCAAATGGGCAGTTGCAAAATTAACCACATCCTTTCTTTTTTATTTTTTCCCCTTTTTTTCAATTGAAAATATATTTGTGCAGGTGATTTTCTGAACTAGTGTGGCTCTGAGGGGAGTAGTTTAGGGATCCTTTCTGTCTGCTTCCATTCCATACCTGATTATTTCTCCTTCTTCCATCTGAGCTTCACTTTCTGCTCTTCTGGTTGTTTAGGTCACACATCTGTGGTGCAATGTTGGGTTTAAGTACGGTATTTGTTGTTCCCAGGATTTGGGAAATGGAAGAAGAGTAAGGCTAATAGATGACTTTAATATTTCAGATGATTTCCTTGTGTACCATCAAATTCATTAGTGCTTGTCAGAAAACAATTACAAGTATTTAGTGTATTTGGATGGTATCTTTTACTTCCTGGTAGGAGTTCATCCACCACATCTGGTTACTTTGTTGGAGTTCCTACCCGAAATCTAAACTTACATGAACATTGACTAAATCTCATTCCTGAAGGCTTTTTGAAACGGGATGGGAAAACTACGATGACCTTGAGCATTCTGAACAGCAGATGAGTTTGGTTTCATGGGTTTGCTCTAGTACCTTTTATAATTACTTAATTCAATTATCTTCCTCCATATTATGAAATTCACTGAAGGAGAACCCCTGCTTAGATAAATAAATAATTGAGTTTATCCCCAGATATAGAAAAATAGCTAAACACTACTTCAAAATATTTTAGTACTTGGAAGCAACACTTAAGAATATTAAAAATTGCTATGAGGTCACCAGTGCATTTCTGTTCCTACAACATTTCTATTTGTTCCAGTAGGGGTCCAAATATTTTGGAATCTGAGTTCCATATGAATGCTGATTAAAGAACTCTAAAGCAAATAAGCTATACCTTATCCAATTTCTTTGGAGCGCTCACAAAACATTTCCCCCAAGAAAAACACACTCACCAATCCATTTAAATTTTATAATAGCACTTTAATGATATATTAGGCACAGTCAAAACTGCATGAAATAACCAAAGGAAGAAGTATGTGTTCCAATTTAGAGCTCAAACTTCTATAAAGTTACTTGGAATAACTTCTGCTAGATTTATCTCCCTATTGTGTTTCCTTTTGTCTCTGCATTCCTGTGCTAGGAATTGGGCCTGAGAGGGAAAGCTATACTTTTAGCCTAGCCAGGGGCCAAGTACCAATCAGTCTATCTGAACATTCCTCTTCTGTTAAAGGCAAACCTCACTCTAACAGAAAATCTCAGCTATGTCCCAGGACAATGCTACTTCAAAGGTCAACATGTCATTCACGTCCAGGCTTCAGGGACATAGTAAAACTGACATTCGAAACCACAAACCACAGTGTTTCCTTGGGATTCTTTCTAACATGTAACCAGGAATGGCTGCAGAGTCACACAGTCAGAAATAAACTGTGGACTCATTGAGGACAGGAGGCATCCAAAAGGAAAGCAAAAGCGAGGCAATGTGTGCAACAAAAAATTGTTTCTAAAATGCCAAAAGAACATAAGTTGCTATTCTGTTCTCAATATGTGGTAGCTTGATTCAAGGGGGAAATATAGATTTTTAGGAATGTCAGCATGAAGATAAACATCACACTCCTAGGTCAAGGGGTTAAAGAAGAGGATATGTTCACCACATTTTCTGGCTTTCTGCCCTACCTATGAAGCTGAGCATAGTTGTACAACAAGTTATATGTGGTTATGATAATCATATTTAGAGACATATTGGCTATTTTTTTATTTAAAAAGTACATCTGTATCTTCCCAGGAGGAAATGCAGATTTGTTTCGGAGCCAGCTGACATAGCAAAATGAAAATATGGACTGTCCCTTACTCAGCTGCACAGACATCCTCTTCTCCCTGCCTGCTATTTCGAGTCAGCGTAGAATGATCTTAACAGTTACTTAATTTGTGTTGATTGCCTTGAGGAACAGCTCTGATAGGTCTGTATGACTTTGTTACTGAATTAGTGTTAAGTGCCTAATTTTTCCTTTTTTATTCTTTTAGTACTTTTCCTTAGTTTTACATGATTCATAACACCATAAAAATATTGAAAACTTTCCATGGTACTCAGAGCTTATTATATTGTGCATTGCTATGTAAATTATCCTATCACATAGAGTATGCATCACGTGTAAATGTGTCAGTTTGCTTTGAAGAGGTATCTGCTCGGAATTCAATACCATCAAAATTAGGGAGAGTTCAAACTGAGATACTATTTTCTACCAGAAAAAGTTCCCTATAATTAGATGTAGGGACCTTTTTCTAAGAAGAACTATAAGAAGTCTTTTCTTTTCTTTTTTTTTTTTTTAATGGAATGCATCTGCTTTAGTTGTTTTGATTTTGTATTTCCTTCAGTTTGAAGTGTCCTTCTACAGGGTATTCTTTAAGCATTTTCATCTTTACATATATCCTACCTTGGAAATTGGAAGAAACTAAACCGAAAAAACCTCCACCTCTCATAAAGAAAGCCATGCAGAGCAGATATATGAGGCAACCTGTGATTGCTTCTGCTATGCATTTTTAAAAGTTTCATGGGCATCAAATCTTCCTGTTCCACCAGCTTTTGTGCCCTATTCTCTTGTTCAGACTAATCTTTACAATTACAAGTTGGGAAATGAACTGTCTAGAATTAGACACAATGATCAAGAAACAGTCTATTTCTGCAGAAATCTCTGTATCTTGGTCTGATATAGATGGTAAGTAATGATTCAGGAAAGCTGGACAATTGAATACACATTCTCAACCCTCCTGTCAGTGAAACAGTGGCAGTCATAGATTCCCTTTACCCCTCTTGACTTCTGAATTGGAATAGACAATTAAGCAATCTTAGCTTTCTCATAAAGCCTGTCTTCTCACTTGGAGCAGTGTGAAAGGAAGCTGTGAGAAATATTAAGAAAAATAGGGCAAAGAAAGAGATATAAAGATTGATTTCTCTTCCCTTAGTGAGTGTTAGCAATTAGGTAAACTGATTTTCAGTGAGGTCATCTGTCACAATTGGAAGCTAATTTGAAAATGGATTAGCTTAGGAAGTAGCAATTTCTGCTCCATGGGATTCAGCAGCAAGTGATTCAATTCTGTAAGAGACCTCATAAACTGGCTGAGATCAATGCCCACCTAATGTGCCATTACACCCTGGGCACACTTCAGTGGCAGCACAGGCAGCCGTGGCTGCAGGGAGTTTCCCTGCTGGGTTTCCCCTGCTCCACACTCGTGTTCCACAGGTGTGTTAGCTGATTATTTTGCCTAAGGGAATAAACAGTTTAGGAGAATTAGAACGGGTGAAACTGTTCCTCTCTCTCTTGAGAATGAGCTTTGTAGTCTGAGATAGTAGCAGCGAGTGAGAAGGATTAGTTAGCACACCCTTTTCTTAGGAAAGGGCTGCCTCTGCTATGTGAATGCAGGATTCTGCAGCAGCACCAGAGACTAACACAGGATTTCCTGGCATTTCCAGTGACAAAGGACCTGAGTCTGGTCAGATTTTTGGAGCTGTGTGTGCACACAGGTAGAGAAAGGTCATCTCCTGCCCTGTCCCTGCCTTTTCCCAAGAAGACTCCCAATACCATTCTATCATTTTCTCTGAACTGTTTTGTCTCTTGAAAAGCAGCACAGCCCTATTACCCCATCTATCCTTCTTAGTTCCCCATCTTCTTTCCCAGCCAAGCTCAGGTCCAGCTGACTTCCCCAGCTGCAGGTCCCTGCACTGTGATTCAAGCAGGTTTCAGAGACTGGAGCCTGTGACATCACATGCTCAGCAAGCAGATGCTGATGGCAATGACCTGAAGTTGCTCAGGCACTTACCACCAGTTACCTCTGATGAATATAGAGGTATTTGTGTAGCTGCCCAAGTAAGAAACTGAATGAGTTAATTGCCATCAATCCAAGGATAGTGACCTGTGATGGTCTGGAGGGATTCAGGGGTATGGTTGAAGTAAGCTTTGCTGGGACAAGATTGAAAACCAGAGCTAAGGTCCTCATGGGGAAAAACATCTGAAAGAATTTTGCATGCTACCTGTGGGAGGAATTCTGGACTTCAAGATCAGGTTGAATTAATAAACCTGGAGGAATACAGTTTTCTTAGAGTGAGAATTTTAAAGATTTTTGTAGAACATTTTTCTCTAATCTTGGTCAAAAGCTTTGGGCCAATATATTTAGAATTTTATATTGGAAGTCCAGCTGGATAAATGAAGTATCTTTGTTGTGATACTTGTACAGTGTTTCCTTGAAATTAATTTTGACTCCTTAAAATGTTTTTTGAGTGGGTGGCTAGCTGTAGAAGACTAGATTTTGAAATAGAAACTGTTCTTGAGAAAAAGGAGAGAATCTTTCACTTAAAAATATGAAAAAGTTAACAATTCTGAAACTTAAAATGAAAATCTATAAAAATCACTTAGCTGTTTTCTGACAAAGACTTTTAGCAAGCTTTCTAAACCATAAAGATAAACCATGATGAGCATCTAGTTACTGAGCTGTAATGACAATATACATTTGAAAGCAAAAGCTGGTGAATAATTGAAGCAGATAAACTTCACACCCTATTCTCAGAGCATGTGCAATTTATGGTTACATTTTGTAGTGGAATAACCAGACATAATGCAAACACAAAGAATTAAGACTTCTAAAATTGAGACTCCGTTTACCCAGATATTTGTGGTTATATAAATACCACAACCCCATGTACAGCAATGAATCACATTCATGTTTCAGACCCTTAGATGCAGTTGCTAACACTTCTTTTGTCAGAAAGATGCAACAGAAATCTTGGGATAAAAGTCGAAGAATTCTTCAAATTGAGTCCTTAGGAATATGAAACATTTCTATTGTCAGACATTAAACTCCTAGGAACCCCTCTGATTACTGTATTTTTTAAGAGTAAACAGATAATTAAGTAATATGGCTAGAGTCTGGTCCCACATGACCAAGCCACTTTTAAAAGTGAAATTGAATCTGAAAAGTGGCTTGGATGCTTATTAGAAATTTTACTGGGTATTAGGGAAAAAAGATAAAGTAAATAAAAACTAGGAAAATAGAGTTAATACGGTTTCTGTCTAAAACATCAGGGCCATATAAAGATGACACTCAAGTGCACTTCCTTCCCTGTCATCCCCTCCTTGGAAAGGAAGCACATCTGCCTGAAACAGGGCAGAGTCATGGTGTGCTCTGCTATGTCTTGCTTAGTAGCCAGCTGAGGAATCAGAGTTCCAGGGAACAGCATATTTCATGCAGTCTAGATACATGCTCAGAAATTGTCTCTTGTTCTATTTTAGCTTCTATTTCCCTATGTCAGTACCAACTTTAATGCAGAAAATTTAATATTTTAACAGCATTTCAGAGCTTATGTTTTCTGTAACTGTGAAAAGATGTCGTTCCTTTGTTTTAATTGTATTTTTACCTATTGAATTCATGATAATGTCAGATTTCAGAAACAGCTATTCCATAACAGTCTCTGAAAACTCAGAAAAATTAGTGGTATCTTGACTTTACAGTGCTTGGAATGTACCATTGAAACAACAGAAACAAAATACGAAAAAGAATGATGAAAACAAAGAAAGTTAAATATTAGGAGAAAAAATCCGACTCATTTTAATGTGAAGTCTAACAAGTTTCTAAGAGAATTGTATCATGTCAATGACTGCAATAGCAACAATGTAGATGTTGACACTCAGGATTCTCTCTGGTGCTTCACACCCAGCTGTGCCTTTCTTCATCTTCACAGCAGCAAATACACTCTTTTTCCTGTGTCACTATTTCTTCATAAATTTTTCTAGTATGATAATTGTAAGAACCATAAGAACAAATCCCTATGCTATTTCCAGAGCTGGCTTTGCAAAGGCTGTGTAACTACCAAAACCCTGTAGCTCTCGTTGAGATGTCTTTCTCTTAACAATTCATAATACCACTTAGAAGTTCTCCTGCTCACCTACTGTCACACTGGTGCAATAATCGACTTGCTTTTAGCAGCAGGGTGTTGAGTTTGGCAATTGGATGGGCCTGCACTGGTTTTCAGCGCAGGAAGGGGCATTATTTGAGCCAAACCTAACCTGCCAGTGATTGCTATGACTGGGCTGTGGGGTCACTTTCACACTGCAGTAGTACGTCAACATATGGTTAATAAACAAAGTGACACTTTGTGATTATTGCACAGCAAGTTAGAAGTGAGGTAAAATTTCCTGCCTTTTCTGTAGAAGAAAATCTATGATGTCAGTGACACCAGCTTCCATTTGTTTTTAACTATAAAAACTGAAAGAGGCTAGTTTGGTGATTATATGTAGGAAAATTAGTTTTTGATGAAGTGTTGGCAAAACATGCCAAGTAAAATTCACCCCTCCTATATCTCCATTGATCATATGGGAATAACACCGAAGACAAAATTTTTCTAACCTTAAACCCAAAATTTTCCTTTACTTCTTAGCTCTATCCTTAAAAATTCCTAACTGAAGTTCAAGTTTGCAGCGTGCCTGATTCATTTATGCACAGAGTGAAAGAACTTTGCAGCAATGACTGTGAGGTAAATTGGCTTTTTAACACAAAGCATATTAGCAGATGAGAAATTCTCTTGTCCTTTTTTCATGAAAGTCACAAGTGCTCAAGTATTTTGCTGACATCTTGCAGAATGGAGCCATCAGCAACACTGGAGTGGACATATCCATCTCCACATAAACAGAAGAGGCTTTATTGCTCTTTAAACATGGGCATTGTGTCCATGGCATTTCTCAATCCTCCTTCTAGGCAAGGAGGATTTGGGATACTCAATCTGTAACTAACCGTGATTCACCAAACCTTTAACTTATTGAGGGTGTTGTCAGATGTCCTAGAGACAGATCCACGAGTCAGGATGGAAAATGAAATACATGTGCTGCCTGATCCATTTTGCAGAGAAGAAATGAAGGTGCCCAGCTTGTGTAAGCTGTCCTAGTTTCACTGAGGTATATGGAGATGAGGTGATCTATAGGCCCAGGTTATAGTCTGTGTGGTGTTTACATTGAACATCTGGTCTTGTGGACTTATCAGAGTTAGGAAAAAGTAATAATTAGTCTAAGATCTGGCCATACTATAGTATACTAGCCGTGTACTACACGTGGTAAATGTTGAAGCTTCAAAAAGAATGAAGGAGTTCAAGCCAGCCTGAAAGTCTCCTTACCCAAAGGTCCTTAAAGAACGTGTGTGACTCACTCTAAATCAGGTTGGAACTTCTGTCAGTCAGGTTGGCACTTTTGTCATTTTAACTGTGAGTATCACCGTATTTCACAGAGACTGGTCAATGAATTAAGCTTCTACTGACTTGAAGTATAGGAGGAATGAAAACATATCCTATGCCATTGCTTTATGTGCCCTGCCATACCTTCCCACCAGCTAACCACCCTGAAGATATGTCCGTTTCCTAAGATATTCTATAGTCAAATTCTCAGTGTTATTGTTCTGGTGGGTTTTTTTATTTATTGTGCGTAGTAACTTCAAAGAGAGAATTATATCACGGCTGCTTGCATAAAAAATATTTCAGCTTCATATACACATGGAAATATTTAAAATGAAATAGTGGTTCGGATAGCTGGAGAAACACCAAGTTCTTGTTATGTATGCTTCTTGGTTTCTCTGTACAAACACAAATCTAAAGCAAATAAGCATTTGTATATGAGTTTTCCTCTGAGCTTCTTTAGAGACCATTTCAAATCCACTATGTGTATTAAATTATGAACCATAACTTACTTCCCCATATCGAATCCAACATCCACAAGTAACTGTTCTGATACTTAACACAACTCAGATGAAAAAAATAGCACATCTTATTCATGTCAAAAAGTATCACTGGAGAAAATACTCCCCCACACTCAAAGACAGCAGAATACTCAGCTTATGTTGATAAGTATAACTCAGACTTTTGTATCCTTTTGGATCACAGATCTTATACAATCAAGAGAAATGTATATTGGCTAGTAGACGCTTTTAAGCAGTTACAAGTCTGCTCTGCCTTAGTAGGAGAAGAGTCCATTAGGTTTCAGAAGGCAATGTTCAGAGAGGTTTACCTGACACCAGTTGCCCCAAATGCTTTCTTTTAATATCCTCTTGGATGTTTCCATTACGTGAACAAAAGCCAATATTCATACATTCCTTATAACCTCCTTCACATCTAGGGAACCCACAGGTACAGTTTGTACTCCTGATTGCTTTTGTAATTTCACAAAGTTTGCTTGAAGATTTGGCTTGTAGTCACTGAAATCTTCTTGGATAGCCACACTCTTTTCTTTGTAAATAATGACTCACCATGATTAATTCTCCAACTGACAGACAGTATTGAGAGTAGACTAAGTGGGATCAGAAACCAAGATGTTAAATAATCACCCATTGGATTCATAAGGGATTTCCAAGAACCTAGAACACAGTCTCTTTCCAACAGACTTAACCATGAGTCAGTCAAAAGATTTACACCTCAAGATTAGGTATTAACTAGGTATCCAATCTATAGCTACTTTCTAAATCAGCATCCCATCATGTATAGAATGGATAAACACTCCACTCCCAGTACTCACTCTAAGCACACATAATACAGTCAGATGAACTTCAGATTGTTTATACAGTGATTTTCACATGACTAAACTCTGGAATCTGCCCTGAGTTTAGCTCTTCTGACTTAAAGGAAATGTAACAAAAATCAACTTTATCTTTCTTCCCAGATCATATTTTTTTCATTCAAACTAATGAGTCAGAGCTCTGACGTGCACCCTCAGGCCTGCCATAGCTGTGTTTAACACAACTCTCTAAGACTGGAAGACAAAAGTGTTTCTTTTCTTAGTGCTTAAGGAAGAGGTTTGATACCAGCAAAGACAGGATTCATACCCCACAGTCTGGTGGCTTTGTTTGGAGTGATGTGCCAACCGGGTTTAACATGTGGCATGTCCCATTAACCCTTGATCTGTTCAGCTCCTCTGCTGACAAACTGTAAGATAGGCAAAATTTTCCAAGCCAGGCAGGTCCATAATGGAGCATTACAAACTGCCTTCAGCCCTGCTCTCCTGAACGTTTATGCTTCCATGTGCTTGAGAACCTGCTGTGTTTTCTGCACGTGTGCAGCCATAGGTTGTCCAGACCTTTACAGCACACGCTTGCCTTGCCGGCCCCGCATGCTGTGTCATGGTGTATGTAATTACACTGGTCTTTTAAAAGGTAAATTTGATATTTTTAATAAGCCCTTTGAATTCTCTGCTTCAGGTGATTTTCTAGTTATTGGCTGTTTGTTCATTGCTTTGGGTTCCTCATTTAAAAATTATGACTGTTATGCACTTGCATTTCAATATTTCAGTTAGTAGTGGCTTTTTTGACTCGTTCTATTAAACACACTCTAAAATAATACTTTTTTTCCCCATATGCAGGTGTTATGAAGGTTATTTGTATCCTAAAGCTGTTTATAGTATATACCTGACTGAAATTTCATGTTCTCCTCTCCTTCCCAATGAAAAAAAAAAAAAAAATGTTATTAATCATGGTTTAAATTTGTCTATTTAATGTATCTCCCAGGAACTTGAAACACCTGCTGTGTTAACCTATGCCTTATAAGAATAGAGAGGTTATATATTAGATTTAGGCCTGTGGATTAAAATAAAGCTTTTCTTTATAGGAGCTCCACCTGGGAATGGCTGCTCTACAATTCTATAAAAACCATGAGAAAATTTGTTTCCAGCCCAAACGACTTTACAAAATAGAAGACATTAACATGAAAATGTAACTGAAACAAAGTTGACAAAAGATGAAGTGCCATGGGAGAATCACAAATTTCACCCTGCCAATAACATTTTGAGACCTGCTGTTTTTCCTGTAGGTGCCCACATGGCTCTGATTTTCCCCTGATTAGAAAAAAACATAAACATTGGCAAAGGCAGTGAAGAAAGAGTGCTGACTCCACTCTGTGAACTAGCACTTGATGCTTTCTGCCTCGGTAGGGTCTCAGTTTGACTATAAAGATATATTCATTTGCTTTTAATTTGAGGAAATTTTATATTTCAATAAAACCAAAATTCAACTCCCTTTGTTCAGATTAGTAAATTCTGACAGTTGAGTTTTACATAGATTTGTTGACAGTTAACCATGGCTCTGTCACTGCTTCAGCTGAGTTTTTTTCCTTAATATTTAAATGAAAATATATAATTTTGTGAAGAATGTACAAAAAAAGGTAAAGAAAAAAGGAGAAAATCTATAGAACAGTAAATCAACACTTTTCAATTTTCTCTGTAGCTTGTATACAATGAGAGAATCAAATTTAAGGTCATATGCAGGTCTGTAGGCAGCTACTTGTAAGAGACGAGGTGACAAATTTAGTCTTAGAAAACTTTGGCCTCCTTGTGTTGTGGCTGCAGTTGCTATTTGGCTAAGTTGTGGTGTTGGCAGTGAGAACAGATTTATGCACATAAAGCTGCCATTCTATCAAGGCTTTTATAACACAAAGTGCACTTCTCGAGTTGTACCTTGGTCTGAAAAGAGCTGAAAGAAAGAAGCAATTGAGCACCGGGAGAATGGTACCAGATGCTGGCCTTTTGACATCAACCAGTGGGCCATGGCTGAGCACTTCCTCAGCAAGCCCTGCTCTCAGCCACTTCAGCTAACTAAAGAAACCCTCATAATAAAAAACACTATCAAAACTAAGGAGTTTCATGAGCTCCATGTGACAACAAAAAGAAAAGGGGGAAAAAAAAAGAGTTAACTAAACAAGAAGGTGATAAAACAAAGCATGCTGCTGTATTCAGTTTCCAAGCTAGCTGTAGGTTTTGAAAGGACTGTTTTTACCTTTCTAACAGCAGTAAAAATCAGTAATTAGACTTACTGGCAGGGAAGTGGGAAGATTGTGGAGTATGCTAACTAGAATCTCATCTATATGAAGCACTTGGAATGGGCTTCAGGAGATCTGCCGTCACATCCCTGCATCTGCTGCTCCTTTTCTGTGCATCCTGAAACAGATATATTGCTCATGTTTGAGTTCTTCCTCTGTAAAATGGGGATGATAATTTTAAATTTCTTCTAGTCTTTCATCTGTACTTTCTGTTTGGATGTAAGTTCTTTAAGGCTGAGTCTGTTTTTTATATCTCAAATTCCACAAGGGCGAGGTGAAAAATCTGCTCATAAACACGGAGATACACATTAGGAATTGACTTCTGTAATTTCAATTAAATTCTTTGCACTTCTACAGCACCTTTTAGCCAAAAATGTCCAAGCAGTTTACAAACCACGACAATGCTACATTCAACCTCACAATACTCTTATGAGTTCATTAAAAATTATTGCAGTTCTGTAGATGAAAAAAAACCAGGGGCACACAGTCTGGGACAGAAAAATCATTAGGCCACGGATTTTTCGAAGTGCTCAGTCATAGTGAATGCTAACAAATCTACCATCCCTTCTCCCTTGCCCTCTGCCAACGTATTTGCAAAGTAATTGTATGGAGAGAGAGTAGAGATGTGTCAAACCATGCCTGATGCTCCCTCTCTAATGAGAACCACAAGCATATATTGCTATATTATTACACCACCAAGATGCAAATAATGAGTCATGAAATATATGGAAATCAGTTTCAGTGGTAGAAGTTGAGCACACCCTTCCATGGTTCTGACACCATGGAGAGTGTGGTAGTCTTCTTTAATGTAGTAAAGGCTCCCTTATGTAGGTATGTCAACTTTATCCTTAGAGGAGTAGAATAAAGCAAAAATGGGTGATTGAAGGGCAGAAACAGAGTGAGGGTTGAGGCATTCAGTGTAGAACTGTTGGACAAGTCTTCAACACTGCTCTGGTAGACACCTACCCCAAAACAGATACAGTACTTTCTTTTCCCTCCAAAAGAAATTTCTTTTCAGACATGAGATTAGATCATTATATTGTTGTTATACTATATACTCTTCATTACATATTACATATATCTATATCTTTGTAATATATTTTGCACTATACTACATAGTGTTTCTTCAGGGAAAGAAATGATGTCATACTGAAAGCTGAAATCTTGAGAGCTGGGTTAATTTTCTGCTTCTGCCATAGGCATCTTATGTCACTTAATTAAATCCTCTCAGGTTTTGTTCCTTTCTGCTCTGTATGTTACATAATTCCTTAGAAAATGCTATAACCAGTTCAAGCTGAAAAATTTTTCCTTCTGCTAAGAAGACGATTCCAGTACAACTCTAAATATCTGCATGTGTATTTATCCACATATTTGTCTATATTTATCCATATCAATGCAATCAGCACAAAAAACCCATGTCTTTACAAGTTTCTATATTATAGATAGAGACCATTTACTCCAATGGGGAAGTTCGTTCATCTCTCAGACACAGATTGGTAGATATTTCCTGCTAGCAATGTTTCTCAGAAGAGAAAGTGAAGAATAGCTTCTCCGGTTAGGACCTCTTGGAGAATTTAAGGAAGCAGAATATCATTACGTAAACTGGAAGTAAGCCAGGACACTGGGGTTAACACCCCTGCTCAAGTGAAAGGAGCCAGGGGACCATTCACAGCTATAAAAGTGGTCAAGAGCTGTGGTTTTAGGTTACATCCTAAATACAGGTAACTCAAGGACATTGCTAAATGCATCACATTGAGTACAAGCTTCACTTCTGTAGAGTGGCATAGCATATAATTAATATTTATGAATACTTGAAGCAAGCTTTTTTAGTCGTTACTGTTTGTGATACATAAAACTGAAGAAGTTAAAGACAGAAGGAGAAGTTATATTAAGTCCAAGCCAGCATTCAGTTGTGATCCTGGTGAAACCACAGGGACATTTTCCTACTATTGAGAAAAGTATCAGATATGGTTTCAGTTTTATCGTGCACTGTTAGATGCCTAGCAAATAGAATGTGGGTCTTTCTGTATAGACATGCCTTTATAGAGAGATCTCTACCTGATGAGTATGTTTTCAGTTTTATTTTCTGTCTTCTGCCTGAGTGTTTTCTAAGCACACACAAAACTTGCTTGGGAAGAAAGTGTTGTTATGCTAAAAGTGACTGTACAGTAAAACTTCAAAGTATTTAAATTTTTTATAAAAAAGTTTAGAAAGGAGATTAGTTGTTCTGTTGAGCATTTTCATTAACTTTCTTGCCTTTGCTCAGGTGAACTAAGATTTTTTGGGGTTCAGAAAATGTGTGCCCTAAATGAAGTATATTCATGGACTTGACTTGTTAGACACCTTTAGATCACATCTAACTGGACTAAATTAACTTAAAGCAGTATTGGCATACCTTCTGATATAATTAACCATCTTTGCAGTATTGCTTCAGGAAAGACAAGACTCCTCATTTCCACACCTCAGTGCAATGCCTTCAGTCACTGCCTTTTGCGATATGTTCTGAGTGAAAGGATTTTTCATCTATCCTGATAAGTTATGACCAGAAATGCAGGAACAGGGGGTCATGATTCTTAGGTGCCCATATCTAGAGATCAGAATGCGCAGCTGGGAAGCGGAGTCCTGTTTCTATGGTAAAGTCTGCTCCTCATTGCCTACGTTATTTTTTTCAACCTAGTGATGTAAAATGAGAAAATAATTTATGTAAACTGTCTAATCCTGTCTAATCCAGTAGGTAGCTTTTACTGAATAGTACAGGGCTTCCTTAACTGACCTGCGTGATTTTGCTCTGAAGAGGATGCACAGCACTTTTGTGCTCTGTTCCAGAGCCACTGGCTCACATTAGTGTTGCCTATAAAGTGATGGGGACAATAACATCTCAGTGGGACAGCTGTTTCCTCAGGGGAAGTCAGATCACGAGCTGCATAAGCTGTGTGTGGAGGTGTGCAGAGCCAATTGTACTGATGGAGAACAAGGGATACTATGCACTTTCAGAGAGCAGATGACCATGCAGAAAGTCTTTGAAAAACATCAGCAAGTGATGCTTGTCTTCCACAGATTTGAACCATGCTGAATTTTGCTGCCTTTCCCTACTTTCCTAGCCAGACAGGCTCAGTGTGGCAATACTCTGGCATGTACACCACGGAAACATCTTTAGTAGTCCATGCACAGCTGTGCTCAGCACACACACAGGTGCTTCTGCCTGTACGTTCTGTCTTGCCAACACTGGCAATGTATTTTTTAAGGGCATTTTTGGCAACCCCACCCAGATGTTCTGCAGCTAAATGGTGAGTGGAGCCCACCCAGCAAGAACAAGTGAAATCATCGTTGCTCCTCACTGACTTCCTGGTCACTCTCAGCCTTTGAGGAAGAAGTCAAAGGGGTCAGTTGAATCACTGAGGAAATGTTTTTGTATTAGCATGCTTATTTTGTTGTTTTGTAGCTTAGCCTGGAAGGCTTGGGCATGGCATCTGGTGTGCAGTGAGGTCCCGCCTTTCCCCCAGCGGTGCTGTCGGATTGCTGAGGCTCACAGAGGTCAAGAGACTGTCCACAAGGTCATCCAATGACTCAATGCCTCAATTCAAACTCAGTCCCAGCATCTGCTTGACTCTTGATTTTTTGTGCTGACCAGGAGACTCACCCGAAATTAATTGGTGGGGAATTCAGTGCTAGTTGGATTAAGTAGGTCCTTTCATGTTTGTGACAATAGTATGTCAGTGCTTTCATGATGAATAGAAGAAATCTGGTATGCAGCATCAATCCTTACAGAAAAATTCAGTCCTATTAGGATGATCAAGCTTCAGAAACTCAAACAACAACACATACACAAACAAAAGAGAGACAGTCTTGGGGCTATTCATTGATTCAGTCAAAGGCAAGTTTTCTTTGCTAATAGCTCTTGTGCTTCTGAGGCATTTTCTGCTGTGACCAAGGTCAGCATAACATGGCAGAAATCACTCTGGCAGGAAAGGACACTGTCAGTGCTGGTTTGTATATTTCCCTTTTTCTTTTCTCATGGTGTTTTGACCCTGGATGGATGCCAGGTGCCCATTAAAGCCACTGTATCACTCCCCTCCTCAGCTGAACAGGACAGAGAAAAATATAACGAATGGTTCACAAGTTGATGAGCGCAGGGAGAAATCACTCATCGATTACTGTCACAGACAGAACAGACCTGACTTAGGGAAAATCAGCTGAATTTATTACCAATGAAAATCGGAGTAGGATAATGAAAAGTAAAACAAATCTTGAAAAACACCTTGCCCCACCACTCGCTTCTTCCTGGGCTTAAGTTCATTCTTGGTTCTCAGCCTTGGGCAGGGATGGGTGCATCTTGAAGCCAGCTGGTACTGGCTATGTTGGACATGGGGGCAGAGAACTCACCCCTGGACCTCCCTCCCATTACCAGACCCTTGCCATGGAAACCCAATACGTTTCTAAATATTTCTTTTTACTCTTTCAATCTTTAAAAATAAAAGTTACACTGAAGTTATATCTAAAATCCTTCTTAAAGTCGTGAAAATGTGAATATTCAAAGTTTGAGAACATACTGCTTCTTCTCAAAAGAGAGTCTTTAAGGCACAGAAAAAAATACTGACCTGGATTTATGGGTTTGTTACATTGTTTTATGACAATACACAGCTCTGTTAAATGTGGGGTTTAGTTGTTACTCCGTCAACAAGTTGACATCTTCTAGAACAAATTTCTAAAGAGAAGGAGCTAGAATTGAAATATTTTTTTATTAACAGAGTTTCTTGAAGTCTACCTTTTAAGCCATTAGACCTTTGAGGAAACCAGGACTTTCAGTCTTAGTAATATTTATTTGTTTTTATTTAGAAAATGCTTTCAAATTGTTAGTGTCAGTTGGATATAGACAGGAAAGAACTTTTGGGGATGGGAGTTCCTAAGAGGATGAAGTAACTTGAGGTCATGGGGTGTTTTTTCATCGCCAGCTCTCTCAAAAGAGAATTGCATGGGTTCATCATGTGGTATTGAGGACATAGCACCTTATATGAAGAATATTTTTTTCTTTTGTAGGAGGAGCAGGTAATCTTACATTTTGCCTGTTGTTAGGTGGTAACCTTTTCTTTCCATCTTTTCCGGAGCCAAAATTTGAGCTCTCTTCTGGATTAATCTCAGGGTGTAAATTACATACACATAAACCATAAGAAATCTCCTTCCTTTCCATTCTTTCTGACAATAATCCTCCCTGCTTTCCTCCATAGGTTTTGAACAGTGTGGGCATTTAAAACTCTAGCAAAGCAGTGCACAACACAGCACAGACAGTTCTGGGGAGAAAGTACAGAGAAGTCACCTATGACAGGTGTCTGTCATATTGCCTGATGCTATGTGGTGAGAGATGAGGTGCCTGAAATGATAGGTGTCGAGCCTAGGCAGACTACAGCAGAGTTTCTAGGCCTTTGAAACCTGCTTAAACAGATAGATAATTTTGATCATAGCTTTCAAACACATTTTTACCAGTTTATTTTTTGCTGCAACCACACCCTAAGACCTTTTGTTATCCTCCTGCTTTAGAAGGAGATATAATCTAGAGGTATGTGACTAAGTTTTAGAAAGTTAGAAACATTTCATCTTTTTGTATTCTCAGGTGATTCTGGTGCATAAATACTTTTCCCTCTTTAAATAAGTATTTTCAAGCAGTTTCTCATTCAACTTTTTACTAGCTGTTTTAAAATGCCCGGGAATGAAATAGTCTGCTTGCAACTAAGTGGCAGCACTTGTCCTGGAAATGAAATTCACATTGCTAAAGTGTTTATGGAATACCTGGAATGAGAGCATATAAATCATGGTCTCTCTATGTACAGTTCAAAACCAGTAATTTTAAATATTGCAGGTATTACAGTGAATTGTGCTGAAAAATAAAGCACCATTTCATGAAGGCAGGTGGGATGGTACTGACAAAATTCTTACCATGTGTACCAAAAATATCTAATTTTATGTGCACCTAAATAAGGAATACACTTGATCAAACTTCACTTGTGAGCCTCTTCTAAGAACTTTAAAGATACTGCTTATAACAGCACTGAGACATTGGTGGTCTGAATATCACACACTCTCAATTAGCTCTTAGTTTAAAAAGGGGAAATACAACACCTTAATTATAGTAACAGAAGTAACTAAATTTCCATGAAGAATGACTCAGAGTTTAACGATTTTTTTCTATTCTTATTTTGGCAAAACAGTCAATTAGTTCTGATCTTTTGACCAATTTTGCTTTTATAGCAAAAAATGCATGTAGTCGGATGAGATTATAATGATGTCTGTTCTACTGAATTTATAAATGAATTATACATTTCCAGAAATGGTGTAGAAAGGCTGGCTTTGTGAATGCAGTTCTTAGCAGCCATAACCAGATGGAAAGAAATACTAGGTTCAATGGGTAGAAAACAGAAGTTATTTGTCACGAACTTCATATTTGAGACACTAAAAGAATGAACTCTGCTGCAGACATAAATATATCTTGTTATGGTATTGCTTCAAATAGCATAATTAGTTTATACTTTTGAACTAGAAGGTTCTATAGTCTGGGTTTTTTTATTCTCCTTTTCTTCCACTGTTTTATAAAAATGGACTGCAGTTTCAAGCCAAGAATACCTGAAGTTGGTTTCCACATGCTGTTCCCAATTGCTGCTAGATAACTGTGTTCAACAGGAGAGTATTTGGTTTCTCACTGTACAGTACATAAATCTTATGCAGTTGCTGTTTCAATTTTTCTCTTTCCTTTGAACTCTTGAATGGAGGGAAAGAATTTCTTAAAGAGTTCAGTAGGAATGTCCCATTACGAAACATCAATCATCAAATGTCTATTGTACATGGAAAGTGAGGTGACTGTAATAAAATTGACATAACTAAGCAAGCAGCATCTGACCTTTAGGAGCCAGAGCTTATGATCAGAAGGCCCAGTCTTCCAAACCTTTAGGAGTTAAGAGTTATCATCTCCGCAAAAAATACCTCAGTAAATGAAGTGCTACATATGAATGTATGTGATAAAAGAGGTGGAATAAATTCTTCCCTGACCCTTAGTAGGGGAGTGTTGACAGAACAGAGGTAGAGAGTGATTTTTGAAAGGAAAGAATAAAGGAATGTATCTTTGGGTCTAGATGGGAGCAGCTGCTCCCCTTATCTTGCATCAGTGTTAAAGTAGTTGCTGTTCCTGCCATGTCAGCCAAGTCACAACACAGTATGCAATGCTGCCTGCAGTTGATCCAAAGAAAAGACGCATTGGTACCGTGAAAATGTTGTATCCACAATATGAACATAAATCTTTTGCTTTGTCAACCTGTTTGCTTTTGTCTGTGCTCTGTTTTCCATGTAGCATGCTGTCACTACCATATTAGTCTTCTTGAGCTTGCCAGTTCTCCAAGTATTTCGAGGGCTGTTTAGAGGAGACACAGCTGCTGAGAGTTCTGACTCAGCATCAGGCTGCTGAATTAACGTCTTTTTTGTACATGGTTTTTTTTGTTTAGTTGATCCCTCCTTTTCCATTTTATTTAAGAGGAGTCAACCACATACACAACTGATGCAGCTGATTAGTGCAAAACAAAACATTCAGTATTTTAAATCTTAGCAGAAGACCCTCAGCTATCCCTTGAAGGGATTGCTCTTCCCATTCAGGTGCTGCATGCTTTCGCAAAAATCAGTGACCATAGAGCAGGATGCAGTTGACTCCATATATATACTTAGCCAAGAACATAAATGTTACAGGGTTATACCAGTCTCTTCCTAAAGCTTTTGTGTATATTTATAATATTGGTCAAACGAAAATGACAGGAATTTAGAAGGTAGTATTTCCAGAAATCCTTGAAGAAGTTTTCTTCCCACATAATGGAGACCCTACTTAATTAATCTCTGAGTCAAATATGTAAGATTTTGATCAGGCAGTGCATTAAGTCAATATACAATAGAGTTGAACTGAGTAGAGGCTTTCACTGTAAAGTAAAAACGTCAAACAATTCTAGAACAACCTTATTAAAAAAAATCTCCCCAAAGTTAGATTTCGATGTGTGCTTGATATTTATTACTTCCTTTAGGTTATTCTGTTAGAAATAGTCTGGTGATTTAGGATGACTTCACTACTAGCTTCTGAGGTGGTAAGAAGTATTTCCTTATAACTCCTTGATCTGTGAAAGAGAATGGAGATGCCAGAGTGAGAAGAAAGCAGTAACAGTTAAATCTTTCTATTTTTCTACCTTGCTCTGAGAAATATTAAGTGCAAAGAATGAAAAAGGGTAGGTTACTCTCTGTGTTTTTCCCTCCATCCCTCTGTCTCCATGTTTACATGGCCTCCACTCCTGAGGTACTACAGGAGGATCCGACAGTTCACATAACAAATTCAGAGAGCATTTTCTGGCAGAGAGTTACTATGGTCTCTGTTTTGCAAACAGGAAACTGGAGCTAAACTGCAGGGCAGTTCATCCAAGTAAGCCATAAATAGAGAAATACATTAAATTCTTCCTTGGTCCATCAGTAAAGTCCTACTTGGAGGAGCACTTCGGGAAGTGCTGCTCTGATTCTCTCTCTCCTTTCTCCCCAAACACACTTTTTTTTTCCATGGAGCACAATATTATGAAAAGGATCTTTCACTTGGCCTGGCTTGATAGTGTTTCTGTTCAGGGGCAGATTATTAAGTTTCAGAATTAAGTATATATATATATATATCTATATATATATCTCACACAAAGAACGTTACTAACAAAAAGAGGAGCTAACCATATGCCATCTTCTAGTTTGTGTTTTTAGAGAATGTAGTTCCAAGAGCTCTTTGAACTTGAAGCTAACATGCATTTTCTACTCTGCAGATGTTCCAGCAAACTATAACCCAGTACTGCTTCTCTGGAGTATGGTGTACTGTGGCTTTAATTCAGCCAAGTACAGCATGTCAAATGTCAGCTTGTTATGACAGCAATAAACTTGTGATTCCCTTGGAGCAGATGTTTTAATTTGTTAGGTGTTTTTTGGGGAAAAAATCTGCTTGCATTTAAATAGATGTTCAGATTGAGAATGGAATTTGCTTGAAAACATCTTTTCCACCTGTATGAAAACTCTATCAGGGAGGCTTATGACACATGTGTGAAGCGGTGCGAGAAATCATCACAAAGATGGCCAACGTGCAGAAATCTCCTTCACACCTGAAAGATGACCTTTCTGAAGTCACTTCAGTATAGGAGTCAGATCTGGACCATGGAGGACCCTGTTTAATGCATCTCATATTGCAAAAGAGCACTGAAATCCAGAGTCTGCCGAGGCATCCTCTTCCCGAGGTGGTCCTTACTGCTGTGAATTACCACCATAATCTTCTGATCTTTCCCTCTTTAGTGTGCTATTGCTTTTACCCCTTTTTGTAGAGATCAGGGAGGACTACAGTTTTAAAGCAAGTGCCAAAAGGAAAACCTTTGATGGTTTTCAAAGAGAGGGAAGAATTATGCACCTGTCTGAGCTTCAGGTAAAGAATGTTACAGCTGTGGGAACACTATTTCAAATAATTAATTGATCTCACTTTGCAGTGAAATATTGGTCCTTACTCTGTCCTCAGTAAATGGTAGGATTTTCCCCAGGCATAAATTTGACGTTAAAGTTCATATCTTGCTGAATCCTCATGGAAAGCTAAAATTTAGGGAACAGTTTGCCCCATTAAACAGTACACACAGATGCACTCAAAAGATCAGTCTAGAATTCCTCTTTTTCTGGGATTCCATGCTTCACATGTGGTCGTTATTGTGTCATATATATTGGCAGTTTACATTTTTTGCTCTAGTTCTTTATACGAGCTGGTGAAACCTCGGCTGCTGAGGAACATATGCTGATCAAATTTCAGACTTTTTACCTTTCTAAAATCTGGTAACCCTGAAACAAGCAAGAAACTGTAAGTCTAAAACCAGGCATGGACTTTTCTAGAATTTCCTTGAAAGAAACATAAAACAAAACTAAACCTTGCTTTGTTTAATGAGCCTTCTCTCTCTGATGAAGTTTTTAGGGGTTCACTGCAGTCCACCTGGGGTTAAAACAATTCAGCAGAAGCAACTGTGCAGAGTTAAAGCCCCACAAACTAACATAATTTAGCCCAGTGTAGATTGATCCCAGAATCACACACTCAGCAGTATTGTAGGGGCAATGTGGATCCATCAGCAGTGGGAGTACAAGAATTTCTCCACATTATCTTGATTTATTTGTTGATATGTCCTCCTACTAGATACTCTAATAACTAAATAATGGACCAGTTACATGGCTGAACATCTTTTTTTTATGTTTAACAAATTCTTGCACATTCTTTTCATCTCAAAACTTCTGGTCATTCATACTTGAAAGGAATGGTTAAATCCTGCAGCACCAGCCATCAAGTCAGAATAGCAGAAGCCTTTGAAAAGAAACTTACCTTTTTCTGGTTTTGAAATGTGCTTGAAACAAGAATTTGGGTAATCTGCAGTACTAATATTAACTTAATGGCAATTTACTTTGGAAACTTCATTTTCACCACACAGTATGGCTAATAACATATTTTCAAAGACAGCAAACTTGATAGAAGACAGACTTTAAGGAGAGGGGACTCTCTCACTTCTGCTTTCTCCCCTCCATCCAGGGATGCCCACACATCTGTGGGAGTTTGAGGATTTTAAAACTTTACTAAACGGATGGCCTCACAGATCCATGCATCATTGCTGTTTTGTTGTTAGAGTGCCTATAATTAAAAATCATGACATGTGACCTTTAGTCCATGGCCACAGCATAATTACATTCACCTTACCTTATTTATGAATGCAAATCAGGTCAATTTAACTCAGCATTGTGTTTACTCTGCATATTTTTAAAAGACATTTCTTGCTACAGCATGTCTTTCTCGTAGCCTCCTGCACTTTGTAGTAATTGCAGAGCAGGCTGTCACACTGGAATTGCAGGTATGGATAGTCTGAGTGGTGATGGAGTTTGAGTGGTCTGGAGATGCCTCGGATCTGTCAGCAGCCAAAAGTGATGAGATAATTTGAATGGTACAGCTTTGTCTTTGAAGGACTAACAGTACTCCAGAACAAGCTTTAATGAAACTGATATACATTGGCAATAAAACTAATACATCTCAACTAAAATTATTTATCCTAATCGAGGATCGAACACCCAGCTTGTTATAAAAGCAAGGAGACTGCAGGTTTTGGAAGGCTCTGCCCACAAAACTCATCTATGGAAAGCCATTCTTCATTGTGCCTTTGAACCCTCACCATGCCTTGAGGTAAACTCCTCCCAGGTGCCAATGGATTAAATAATCCTTGCTTGGAGGTACACAGGGAGAAGCAAGGGGAATTTCAACTGGTCATTATCAATCACAGAGCACAAACAGTTTGGAGAAGTAATCAGTCTCTCTGTCCTTCACACAAAGAGGTTTACAACACCAGAGGAGTTTATTATTATTGCTGGCCTAAGATCATCAAAGTCATTTTGTTTCATCTTGAACAGTAGTCAGAGGGGTTAAAGGGAGGTTAAACTGCCTAAACAAAATGGAAGCAATTACACAGTGGGATCATGGATGACTGTTTGCTTTAACCCTCACTGACAAAAAATGTACTATAAGAAAAAAGTTTCCTGACTTCTCACAATCATTAAAAGCATCTGTCTCTTTAAGTTCATGCCAAGCTTTTTCACCTAAATCTTTGGGGGAATGTCACTGCTTTAAACACTATCAGCTTCCTCACAGTTCCCCACACAGCCCCCATTCAGTGTCTGATCTTTGCAGCATTG
Organism: Callaeas wilsoni; assembly: GCA_013398955.1. NCBI lineage: Eukaryota > Metazoa > Chordata > Aves > Passeriformes > Callaeidae > Callaeas > Callaeas wilsoni. Next base: position 378,023 of record VWPU01017220.1, read on the forward strand.
TCATCACTTTCCAAGCCGCTGTGCAGGGCAGGACTTACACGGTGCTAGCAATGTGCCTGTAAAAGCTGTGCCTTAGCTCTTCCACTTAGAGGCTTGTCAGGAAAAGACAAAGCTCTGTGAAAGAGCAGTATGATGGGGAATGCAGATTTGGCCCATTCCAAACTTTAAATTGCAAGAAGGGGAATTGACTCTTCTACTCCATTCAAGGTTATATCACAGCTGAGTTTTCAAACTTGGCCTTCCACTGACCTGCATCATGTGAGGGGATGAGATCTGCCCCTCACTAGTTTTGGCTTTTTCTGTTCTTCAAATATGGAAGGTAGTAGCATAAACAACTTTCACTTGCAGAATGAGCACTGCTGCATTATGGGGCTAAATGGAGCCTTTATTGAAGTCTTTATTCCCTGTAGCTCCACCACTGTTAAGGAGAAAAACACATCAAAGAGTCCTGGAAACACGGCATGTTTAAAGAAAGCATAGAAAAAAAAGTTTTAATTCCATAAGCAGGCATTGACACAGTGTTTATTGAAACTTGTCTTTCTGAAAGGTGACTAGGGCTTCTACAGATAACCCAAGTGAAGAATTGCATGCCTAATTTTATCATTATGTAAGACACTTGCAAAATGTACCCTGAAGGAGTGTTACTGAAATTGCTACTTTATTGATGTGAATCTTTGCAAAGTTAATGGTGAAATATTTCTGTGATCCTGTGTCACACCTCCAAACATGAGGTGACTCTTTCAAAGAGTTCTCTGTATCCTGTGAAGTGTTTATCTTGTTTGAGCTTGTTGCAAGGCTTAAGGAAAAAACCATCAGGATAGGAAGAAAGTACTGCATTTACAGTATGTAAAAGAGCTTGCAATTATATGGCATATCTTCTGTTGGAAAAAAAAAATCCAAAACAACAAAATGACAAACCAAATTAAAACAAAAAAACCAAAACAAAATAAACCCCAAAACAACCTATTTTTTATGAAGAGAAAGAAATAAAAACAGCTTGTTGATGGAGCCAAAATGTTCAACACAAAAAAGATTTAATAGATTCACAGTCATAGAAGGAGGCTGCACAGGGATGAATCAGGCTCTTACTTCTCAAAACATTACTGTAAATGGTAAAGACTAAATAATATTCTTAGACAAATATCTGTGCATCTCTGATAATTAACCACTGCCTGCACATGAAGGAACGTATTTCGGTCTGTCTTCCTTCAGACTGAAAGCAATGGAAAGCTGTCAGATTCAATGGGCCTACTCTTTGTTTAAAACTCTAAAGTTGCATTGTGCTATTAGAACAGAGCTCATCATTCATGAGGATCTCCTTTGAAAATGTTGAAGCTAAATATATATTTATATAAATAGATAAAAATACAGGTAAAGTCATGTAAATAGATAAAAATATAGGTAAAGTCATGTAAAAAGGCACTGATTTGACTGAGGTTCTGAGTAGATGGAGGAAAAGATTGACACCTGTCCCAGGCTATATGTTAAAGAAAATAAGAGTCTAATTTTTTCTGACTTGTCTGAGAGAAGGCAGCATAAAGGCCTAGTAGAAATGTGCTTTCTGTTACAATTCAGAAGCATTTGAATCTGCATAGTTAATACAAAAATGTCAGTTGACTGTGTAACAGCAGCATTACACTTGCTTAATTAAATAAATTTCCTTTCCTTCCCCCAAATTAATAGACTACTGGACCATGTCATGATTTATGTCTCCTCTAATGCTGGCTCCCTAGATGCAAGAAGGACATAAATGTGATAGTGCAGGCATTGTTTTACAGGTAAGCAGACAACTAGATAGGAGAACACAAATTAGGAAATGCGTCCACTGTATAACGAACCTGATGTCAAGATTCTTGTTTTTGTATCATGTCAATGTAGTGTAGGGGAGTCATTCTTTTTTGCCTCCAAAAGCCGGATATCCAAAAGATGTGTGAAGCTGCACCTGAGTTAGGAAACCTGCACAAGCTCATATTCAGCAGCTTTTTTAATCACATGATTTTTATATCACATTTCTATCAACGCTTTTTCCTTGTACAGTCCTAAAATATAAATTTTATTAGACAAAGCAGAACTGAAGGCTGCCCTGAAAGGTAATTCAGCCTGGCAGTGGTCAGTGGTTCTTAGTGACGTTCAGGCTGTAACTTATTGTCACCAGCTCACTGCTGACAGCAGAAAAAACAGCTACTGAATTGCCCTGCATCTTCCTGTCACTGCTGCACCTCCTCCTGCTCAACCCACCTCCCAGCTGCTGCCTCGCTTAGGCAAAAGGCGACTGTAAATTACTGTGCTGTATAAAATGACCTTAGGTGGAGTAGGATGCACCAGGAAAGGCTGTTGTACAGGCTGAAGTTACCGGCAGGAATCAATTCTTGAGGCAAAGAGCGTCTTTGAGAACAGCACTGTACCTGAGTCTCCCAAAGATGAAGTTTCCCAAACTTTCACTGAGGAAAGCTGCTGGATATCTGAGGCTGCAAAATTTGGCTACCTTAACCAAACACTGAATGTTACTGATTTTGCTGCTCTATATGAGCTGGACATCGATCTTCTGTAAGCAAGAGATCAGAGTGGTATGGTGCATTCAGGATGAGGGACACTCTTTTTGGCCTTCTTTCTAGCACCAAGAAGATGGATTTATTTAGCAGAGAATAAAAAAGGAGTCATTTTGTCATTTGAGGTCTTTATTCCTGAGGCATACCAGCTTCTGCAGAGAGGAGAGATGAGACTTTTGGACTGCTCCCCAATAATTTGTTGGGATTTCATTCTTTCCCCTTAAAAGGGCAGGGAGGATAAGACTGATAGATATTTTCAGGGCACTGCTTTGAATTAACAGTTTCAGTAGCAGCCTGTCTGGGTTAGGATCTCTGATCTCACTTTCTCATTAGAAGCTCTGAGGCCAGCCAATCTTTTTCTTTTTTGCTTTTTCATCTTTTTCTTTTTCTTTTTCTTTTTCTTCTCTTTTTCTTTTCCTTTTTCTTTTTCTTAATATATATTTTATTTCCTTTCACAAACCAATTCCAAAGGATTCCTAAACGATAAAAACTAAATTGCTCCCTATAAAATATAATTGAGCTGCATTGTAGCTCAAGTGACAGCCAGATGCTGGAAAAGAAACCAACTGTCAGTCCAATTATATAAGTTTCTTAGTACTCACTGCACAATATCTCGTCCAAAAGAGATTTGCTTTTGCTAAGATCTTGCTGGTAATTTTTATTCATTCTTAACAGCCTTTTTGATAGCTTTTCTCCTTCTGTATCTACATGTTTTCTCAATATACAGACACTAAAACTCATGTGTGTTCTGTAGGCTGGGAAGCAAATTCAGAAGTGCAATAGGTATGAGAGCAGTTTATATAAAACCAGTGGTGGCAACCACAGGGGCTGTATTCTCACCATCCCTTAAAACACACACGTCACCTCGCCACGTCAAAGGACTTCCATCCGTGTCTAATAAATGCAAATTCAACAAAATCAAGTCATTTATATTTCCAAATCTGCATCTTTTTATTCAGTAAAAAAAATGTGTGGGTTTCCTGCTAATTAAATACTGTGGGTTTGCTTTTGTGTTCTGTGAAGAATTCCAGTCTCTGGCTTTGAGTGGCTGTACAATCCACCCAAACTCTGTTAGAACTTACCTAGTTATCTAAGCTGAAAACAGAGTTAGAAAATTTGCTTACTTCCAGATAGTGGCAACAAGCTGAGTAAAATGGTTGCCCTGGTGGTTTTAGCATCACTGAGTCAGTGGCAAAATTTTTTTCCAAAGATTTGGAATTTGTGTTCAGCTCCAGAATTGGATACAGGTAAAACAAGATGCAGCTGAAATGGAGATTTTTGGGCTTCTCATTGTCTAGCTTTCTCCAAGTTCCTTTCATTTTGTCATTGTATGCATCAGTACCTTGACCAAGGTTAGTGAAATGGGCTGTAAAAATTAGACTCAGTTTAAGTGCTGGGAACATTTTGATGAGAGAAAACATTGGATAGACACGGGATAGGCTCTTGATGCCCAAGTCCAATGACAGTCCGAATGAAAGTAAATGTCCTTTCTTCAAGTGATAATTTCAGTCACATTTTTCCAAAGTTCAGTAGATATCATCTCTGTTTTAAAATGTCTGAACATTATGATAGATACTCTATTTCTTTATATAAAATTCCCAAACCAGAGTCTGGTTTGTTTTGTATTTTTTAAAATCCATTAAATCTGTTAATGAAAGTGTTTGTGTGTTATGGCTTTTTGAGCTTCAGCAACAGAAATATTGACTCATGTTACCTAAGAAAGTATGTTTACTTCTTTGGAAACTCAAGACCTCCTTCTGTTTCTTGCAGGACAGCACTGTACAAATGACCAGGCTTCTCCAATAAGTGATATTACCTAAGGTCAAAAATATCATATAAAAATTTAGCCTGGAATGCTTCAATTTGTACTTAGTGAGTATCCAATTTGTTTCCATATTAAATATTTCTTGTACCACTGCATTAGAAGCAGTTTGAGAGGGTTTCATAGGCATAGTCAGAGATGAAGAGCTGAGCAATAATTCGGTTTTAAGGTAATAAAAGACATGAGTAATGGCTGGATGGTTGGAGTCCCAAAGCAGGTGTCACATCCTGTGCCTGTTCTAAGCACGTGTGTGCCCTTTGCTGTACCTTTGGATACAGCAGCGCAGTTTGCTGTGATCAGTGGGCAAGTTCAGAGTCCTTCGGAGAGCTCAGGACACCCTCCTTCGCATTAACTGAGAGTTCACACAACCCTCTTGCGTCTCTTGAAGCACAAAGAGATGACCACAATGTCTTGCAGTCCCTTCAGGCTTGGAATAAAAATTTTTACTCAGAGAGAAGAAAATGTTAAAAATGGGTGAATGAAAAAAGAGCCTTTGGATGTTTACCTTGGGCTGGTTTTGAATGAAGTTTAACAACCAGGACTGCAAAACCACAAACATCCAAGTAACAATGAAGAAAAATCAGAACCACTTGTTTTCTGGTGACTGACGTGACTTGGTATCTGCTGTCAGAAGTAGCATTAAAACAGGAAAAACAATTCTTTAAAAAAATGAGAAGAAACAAACAAAAAAAAGCAAATTGCTTTGAATGGTCAACAGTGTATGCGGCATTTCTTTGCAAGTGGTTATTATCTATATGATATACACCATCTGCAGCAGGAGGTATAAACAACCAAAAGCAAAATCAGGAATTCATTTGCTGTGTTTTTACCAGGACTTCTTGAGTATTTTTTTATTTCATAGTTCTTGATCTTTTGAACAGAACAACTTGTAACCAGCAGTGCAGACCAATCTAACCCTATCAAATACTGGCACTGGAAATACGTTGTTTTTCTAGACATACATACCCTTTGTACCTGACCTGTCTTCCTATCCCCCTCCAAAACTGCATGGTACTGGAGCTATAACATGTTAAGCAATGTGACACACTCTTCACATCCCTGCATAACTGCCTAGGGTGTCCCTGGGGATATCTTCTCTAAAACTCCCTCTCCGGGTAAGGGTGACTAGGCACAACTCCCAACCCCTTTGGGGGTTGCACTAAATGATCTTTAAAGATCCATTCCAACCCAAATCATTCTATATTTTGAAGCAAACAAAATCAGGGAACTCAGAATATTCAAAGCAGAATTTGGGATTTATTTTTAGGGTGACAGCATCAGCACCTGCATCTGCTCTGGGCTGGAGGGTTGAAATTTATATGTGGAAAAGGATCTTGCTTGACAAAATTTACGGATCATTCTGTTTACTTCCTTAAAGTCTCAATGGTGAATGATAGATATTCTTTTGTTTGTTTTTTTCTGATTCCAAATGCTACTACTATCTTCAGGTTTCAGGCACAAGCAACTATTTGCTTTGATATCTGTCGGTCTAAAAAAAGGTCTCAGTCATGCACTAACGGTTCAGAGGTTTATATTGCAAATTATTTAGGGCAGGAATTGTATATTCCTTGGTGTGTGTAACATCTGAGTCTCTGAGGACCCTGGGTCCCAGCGTTCAGTGAAAACAATTGGAATATAATATTTTGCTTAACTGGGTTTTGGATGAGGCTGTCTTGCTCCCTGAAATGCAAAATACAAATAACATTAATAATTTTTGCACTCACCCTTCCCAAGAAGTGCCTATAATCAGAATGTTCTTTGTCTTAAAGTCAGCCATAAATTTTATGACAGTATACATGCCAGAGAGCTTTGCACGTAGACACGTTTCTCTGTTGTCAGTAGTGGTTTGTGTCACAGTGGGAAATTTGACTGCTGTCTTCAACACTGAAATATAAGTGGCAGAATCACAATTCACAGTCATAATTTTATGAATAAATTTACCTTCTCTTCAGATCTCAGGGAAATTATTTATTTTGTTTGGACTGAGCACCAGTTCTTTTGGATGGCTTATATTTAAATTCAAGACAGTTCATTCATATGTAAATACTGTGCCAGGGGCAAGTGGAACAAAGTCGCTGACGTCCTGTTTTGCTACTCAAAGGCAGGTCCATGAGGCCATGTTTCCATTTCTACTTAACGAAGTGTTCCTGTAGCACTTGTTTCAGATGTGAGCATGCCATTCTCCCACTTAAAAAATACCTATATCCTTCTCTGCATTCTGATATGAACCACATGCCACGGACTGATGGCAATTTTACACAGGTCATCCTGAAATAAACAGCTTCTGAAAGCCACATCCTTGTCCCTTCCATCCCATAAACTCATAGTGTAGCTCAAACACAGAACAACAGAATTATAATATATCATCAAGATGGTTGTGATTGCCATGAAATATAACAAAATCTTGGTATGAATCTATCCAGGATCCATTTTTTCCCCTCAGACATTCACGAATGCATCAGATAGAAACTCTTTCAAGTGTTTGCCAAGTGAATATAAATATGAACAGCTGGAGCCAGGGAGGGAATCTTTCCTTTTATTTTCCCCTCTGTTATTCATCAGCATTTGATTGTTTTGTTTATCTGGTTTTGGGCCTTTTGTTTTGCTTGTTTGTAGATGTATGAATTTTAAAGAACAGAGTACTCTGGTATGAACAAAATATCTGGAGACAGCGCAGAGCAGTGGTTAAGAGACAGTGTTGGTGTTCAGGTTGTTTAGATCCCATTTCAAGTCCTCTCACCTCTGAAAAGTCTTTTCATCCTACTCTAAGTATATGCCCATCACCAGTCTTTCTCTCATCTCTGGTTTTGCTTATCATGTTTTTGACAATTCTCTTTGTCCCTACTTTTTGCTTCAACTTGTTCCACTGTTCGGCCTTTTTGTGCCATGCCTAGCTCAAGTCTTTTAACCCAAAAAGGTATAGAAAAAGTCAAATTTTCCATAACCTAGGGCTTAGGAGACCACAGTAAAATTACCAGCTAATACACCTTTTTAATGAGTTATCTTTTTGCACAGCCAAAAAGAGCATAATTTTAAGCCTAGTGCTATTGGTTTTTGAGCCAAATAAGTGAAGAATAAATGGGATAAAGCAAAAAACCATGGAGAAGAGCCCTATCAGCTGTGCCCTCAGAAAATCTGATTATACTCTGCTGGGAGGATGGTTCCCTTTTTCTTTCTGTTTTTCTTATAATATTTCCATAAACGTCTACTGATGTCTTCTACAGAAAGGAACTGAGCTCTTGATCTGAACAGCTATGGCAGCTTTAAAAGTTTTAAGTACAGAAAGATTAGAGGAAAAAATGCAATGATCAAGGTGAGGAAGACATTCTATCTTCATTAAATAGCTATCGGAAGAAATCTTGCAAGAAAAACAAAGCAAAGGGAAGAAAAATTACAAGGCTCCACCAAAAAATATTCCAGTTGTCTTGTCACATACCCGGACAATGGTTTAGACTTATTCCTGCCAATAAATTTCTTATAAAGACACCAAACTGAAACACAGATGTCCCATCTCATCAAATGTATATCATGACTGGCCTTAAGCCATGCTGGAGTCTTACTCATAACTGATTGGGCATTTCAGAAATCCCTGTGTCTCAATTGGAACAAACAGCTTTAGGAATAAGAATGTGCGTGACCGGGAGCTGCCCTTCAAATACTGCTGCTGGTTTTTTTCTTACAAAGTGTACATGCGAGGCCAGCCATAGCCTGAACCTAAAGACACAGTACAGCTAAAACTGCACAGCCCCAATGAAGCTGTGCCTGGACTGTGGAGTTTGATTTCACAGTACTTTTTTCAATGATAGCAGGAAAATATATTGTTTGGCTTTCCCTGTCTTTGCTGAAGAGTATTTGAGAGAACTTGTTCTTACTCCCACTCTTTGGATAGGCTGAACCTGAAGCACACAGCTGACTGAGTGGCACCTATGACTTCAAATGTCTTACAAGAGGTTATACAGGAGCAGAAAACCTTCTCTTTTTTTTCTTTTCTGTAGTAACATGATTATCGGGGTGAACTTTTGTAGCACAAATAGTGCTTTTGTGGGGATAGAAAATGCCCCAGTAGGTTTCTCTAATCCTTCTTGAGAGAGACATCCTGGGGCAATCAACTCATTTATACATTCCCTACATTTTTCCCTCCCTTTTTGTTGAAGAAAAGGGCTGGTTTGCTGCCAAGACCTGTTTAAGTGGTAACCTATGCAATTCATTCTAAAAACACTCATTTATCATACCCAAATTAATCTTGTAACAGGATAGCTGCTCTTATTTTCATTGTCATTTTGCCCTTTGGATAAGAGATCACAAACACATAGATATCCAAGTCAAAGATTCTAAAAAGCATATATAAAAGAGGGAAAATAGGAATGGCATTGCTATAATTATAAACAGAAACAAGTAGCCATACATCTTCATTTCTCACATATCACATCTATTAATAATAGAATGAAATGTAATTTGGGCTGAATATTGTTCAGAGTCTTGTGCCAGAAGCCATAATTGTTTTCAATCAGATTGGTAGCTGGAAGGAAAAGGCTTTTTTTAAACCCACAGTAAACACAATTTATGCAAAATGATTAAAATATGATATATTCCATTTTTTTATGGAACACAGAATGCATTTTGACATGAGAAATTATATAAACAATGAAGCGTTTGGTATGAAACTACCATATAGAATTCTAAAACCATATATACAGGCTGTTGTGTATAAAAAATACTATCTTGGCACTGGCAAGAACAGCTTGCTACAATGAAAAAGTTATAGATGTAACTTTTTTACTGCAAGCACACAGCCTTTTTAAACTTATGTCTTGTAAAAGCATTGCAGACGAATTTAAACGAAGGGTCGAGGTTACTGTGGCAGGTTTGGACTCTCGATTCTTCCTTTTTTGGGGGGGTAGGTGTAAAATTTTATGGGTTCTGCTCACACACTTAGAGGCTTTTCTCTCAAAGGACTTTCTTGTAGAGGAACACACTGCAAAATGTGTGATTTCTGACACCTCTCCTGTTCCCAGCAGCACAGGCCTAAATTTATGTTCTCTGTCCTGCATCCCACTCTGCAGGGACATGAAGAAAATAATGTCTTATTTTTCCTTTATTTCCCTGCACACTCCCTTTTCCCTTATGCACCAACATATCTCTTCAAACTTACCTTCCTTGCCTGTGGATATCAAATACCTCTGAGTGTTTTGGTAAGATGGTCCATCTCCTTGCATAGTTGAAAGGGTTGGAAACCATGGCTTTTCAAAAAGACTTGAAAGTAGGAAGCATTCACCAAACCCACTAAACCATGATTCTTTCCCTTGACTACAGTGAACTTCAGACCAGACCAAGACTTTGATCTTCATTTTTCATTGTTAATTTCTTTTAAAAATTAGTTTCCTCACAAAGCTATGATTCTTTAAACAGTTTATGCAAACAAATTTAAGCTCATGGATTTTTTTTATTATTTGTTTTTTAAGTGAGAATTTGCTTCTTTTCTCCAGCACTGGCTGCTCACTGGTTTGTCTCTGATGGGTCGCTGAGGTCAGTGGTACTCTTTCTGCTCCATGAATGGAATGACTCAAGTGCTTGAAAGAGACTAATGACTCTAATAGCCAACAAAGGATGAATTTGCTTATGTATAAACATCTTTGTTTGTGTGCCAGTGAGGACATTTATGCACAGTACATCTATTCTTCCAGCATAGGTGTATGCAAATTGAAATAAAGCTGGGGGGGAAATGGCAAATTGAGCTTGCATTTCAGATGGAGAGACTTGGGAGCAGCCCAACTCCCTGGCGAGGGAGATGGCGTGGTACAGTAGGCGCCTCCGGTTCTCCTGTCTATGCTCTGGGTTTCCCACAAAAGAAAATTGCTGCAGGTCCCATCCAGTCTGCATGTCCCAACAAGTCCCTAGTTAGGGTGTTTGGAGCAGTAGGACTCCAGGGCACAGCACCGCACAGGCCCACAGGTCACATTATAATGAGCTGGAGATGATCAGAGAGATGTACTGGACAACTCCAATTCCCGAAAACAGCTTGAGTGCGTTTCTGATGTGCATTAGAAAAATAAAAAATAAGCATAAAAGCAAAAGCCTTTTAGAAGTCTCCGCCATACCTCCAGAGTTGCAAATGCTGGAAAACATATTTCCCTATCATAAGGGTCTGCTTTTCAGTACTTTATTCCTCTTCTTCTTCTTTTACTTCTCTCATCAGAAAATGACCACAGAAACCTTGTAATTTAAAAATATCATCAATATAGAAATACTTCTGTGGAATATTTTAGTTTAAATAGGCTAGCACATATTGACTAAATTCTCTTTGGGTGAAAGTGTCCAACTATATGCAAAGGCAACCCTCTTCCAAAATTATTTTTCAATTGAAAACATTGAAATTATCATTTTTCAATCTCTTGTGGGTTATTTTCTTCTGTCTTTGCATAGTTTGAATTATTTGTATTGTTTTGTTTGTTTTTCTCAGACATCTGATTTCTTTTAATAAGTGTATCCATGCAAATGTTACACAAAAAAAGAGGAAATATCTTGCTCTAGACCAGAGACTACATTGGGAGCAGGGGGTAAAATTAAACTTCAAATTATTGCTGCATGTCTGAGGCACAAGCAGCAAACAAAAAATTAAACATTTTCTATTGAAAAAAAGATTTGCATTCATTCTGCATTCAATGCTTTCTGATATGTCTTTGTCACATAGCACACTTCCTTGGTAAACCACAAAACAGAAGTCGGAGCTCCACAGCTCACATCTTAGAACCTTCCAGGGCTCCTAGGACCAGACAAAGCTTTTAAGAAGCAGAAGTGGAAGCAGCAGTGCAGGACCTGCTCAGGTGACAGCATCCCATACCCAGCCCCCCGCCATGCCATCAGCTGAGGGCAGCACTGCTGAGGGCCCTTGCCGAGTGAAAAATGATGCCCATTAGTGCTTAAAGTCAAACCTGGCACATCCTAAGATATGCCTGAAATCAAACATCTCTTTGGAGCTGAGCAGAAGCATTTTCTGGGATAAACAAGAGCGTCAGGAGCTGGGACCACCATCTCCTACAGCTCGTCGAGATGTCTGTCTGCCTTTATAGCACATCCAAGCCAGTGGGCTCAACAGTGGAGCCCAGAGCTCCAGCCCAGGGAAAGCCTAACGTAGATATTGCCATAGAATGTCTTTTCTCTCTTCAGTAGTGGTGATTCCAAGCTTCCACCCACAGCCTGCTTAAATGACAGTACTGTGGAGGACAGTGACGCCCACAGGTTGGTACCAAGTCTGTTGTCAGCTCTCAAAGTTTCTCACAGTTTAGCTCAGCTATTTAGGGCTGATGAGATCATGCTGTTTAATAGACCAGAGACCACATAGGGATGATTTACCAGCACTTTGGAGAACCACAGTTTGAAAATCGTTGAGCACAGCTAATCCCAGGACTTGATTCTGGCAGGTAAGATCAGTCACTGGAATTGCTCCTGTGTAAGAGGTGCAAAAAGCCTTGACTAAAGCAGTATTTTCTGGATTTACTTCTGTAACACTCTTATGACTTCGTTGATGCCTGCAGTAATGTATGGGAATGAGAGAACAAAACCAGCCATGATTACTACAGATCTTGCTTTTGGCACCGGTGCTTTCAGAAATGTACACTTGTTCGGTACCTGCTCTCAGTTTCTCTGAAGATGTCTCTTTCCTACAAGCTCTCCTGTGCCTTGTCTGTTAATGAATGGAGCTGTGAATTCCCTACAAGAAGGGCTCCATCCCTCCTGGCTGAGCAGATATTGCTGGCATTGTATAAACACAAAGCTATGGGAGTTACTGTGGTATAGCTGATTTCTCACAGCTCGCTGAGAGTGCTTGGTCATGCTGGGTGTTGAGAGAAGGGGATCTGGCTGGCCTAATTCTTTCTTGCCAGCTGTCAGTGAGCCACATGGATGTTTCTGCAGCAGGATCAGTGCAGGTACCTGTGCTCCTGTGGGTTTCCTTGCAGAGGTGTCAGGGCTGGGTGCATATAAAGCCACGCAGCTGCTGCGTTTGCCGAATGCTTGTCAGTGCAGATCCCAGCCAGGACTCGGATTTGTGGCTGGGCTTGGAGCCTGCAAAGCTAAGGATTCAGGATTTGGCCTGCATCTGTCTGTGTATTTATACAATGACAGAAAAAGCAAATTCCTTACAAGCAAATATGAGTCAAAACAAAAACACTGTGAAGGTCAGCTGAGCACAGCAGTGAGATGATGTTATCCCAGCCGCACGTTCAACTCTTAAACTGCCCGACCGGCCAAAGGGACTCTTGGGCAAAAGTCCTGAGAAGATGCCAGCTGGGAAACCACCCACCGACACCCAGCTGGCTTCTCAAAACAACTGGAGCCTCAATGTTTGACACTCTGCTCCAGGCACAGCTGCAGGGCATAGCCCAGCCACAGAGCAATACCAAGGGCTTCTCGTCAAGTTTTCCAACAGAAATACTGCACATGGGAAACACTGTTACAAATCCTAATTTGTAAGGATTTCCTTTTTTAAAATAAGATTAACAGCAACATATTTAGGGCTACATTTTTTAAATTTAAGTTAGCTGACATAATATTAATCTAGCAAGTCAAACTCTGTTTCAGGGATTTTTTTTTCTATAAGTGTCTTGGTTAGCATCTCTCTTTCAGCCAAGATACTATAAACAATTCACAGACACAGCTCCAATCCAGAGTTAATTAAGGTTGATCAAAGCTTATGTGCAGCCCCCAACTCCTAGTGCTGAGGATAAAAGCAGAGGTCTTTGTAAAGGATGTGGTGTCCTTGGAAATATATATCCCCTCCTTATTTGTTTGGAATTAATTTAATTTCATTGTAACCTCATGTCTATAAACGCCCTTCCATTAAGTAATAAGAATCTCTATGCAATTCTTCTTGGAAAAGTTTTGAAACTATCTGGAGGCATTCACCATAAATGTGTATTTCATTTTTAGAGATGTAGTAATGTGTTTACTATAGTAATTTTGAGAAGTTACATTGTATTGTGATCACTTTTCTTGTAGCAAGGCTCCAGCTTTGACCGGTTCCATTCAGTTAGGCACTGTACTTAGATACAAACAATATCTGGAAAAGTTTCCAGGCTACATGAACAAGACAAGCAGGAAGTCCTGTGCACATTCTACCGACTGACTGTAGAGACATCAGGGCTGAATCTCGAATTAAAATCAAAAGTACTGGCAGCAAGGCTATCTGCCCAGCCCTCCCTCATCCATTCTGGGGCAAAGGCTCCATTTACACCAGCCACCTACACTTGTGCTTTTCAGGTGAATGAGAACCGAACCCAGCAAGGGGAGGAGAATTTAGCAAACAGCAGCTGTTGCAAATAATTTGCAATTTGCATGCTACATATTTTCCATTCTGTTTAGAGAAAGCCAAAGTAGTTAAAATCTGGGCTTCTAATACCTTTGTTTCTTCAATGGCAGACAGAATAAGTAAGTTGGCCAGTGTCTCCAGTATGCACCAGCTTTGTCTCTAAACTGGGTTGCCTTTAACAGATAGAGACTCTTGGTGCAGATGGGGCACTTCACAGTCCCAGGTAACAATTTTAAGTTGTTTTACTTCCTCACATTTGCAGGGAGCATTACCAGAAGTCGATAACCTCTGCATTACTGCCTAACAGGTCCTAAACCATGCTCATCTTTATGACCTTCAGACTGTCCTGGGCTTAGAACAGGTTTGTTCCTGAAGGGCTGTACACAGAGAACGAGCATTCTCTACTCAGGGGAGCAGTGTTGTCTGTGAGGTCAGAATCCAGCATGGAAAGGCCCTGTGCCCATCCTTCAACAGGACAAGCTCTCGTGCAGTAGCCCACAAGTGTTCTTTAGTGTTATGTACCAGATGTTTTGCCCTGATAAAATGCAGATCAGGTTCTGTTTATGCTTATGTTGCAGGACAGCTTCTCATTAAGTTGGTGTGATACAAAACTAATAATTTTGGCTGCATATAGTCCCCTCACAGAAACGGAAAAGGGAAAATCCTATATCCAGCCTTGCTCACTCCTTGTGACTGGGGCAGAAAACCTCTCCAAAGACAGCAACATTGGCCATTTTTCTTCTATGCCCATATGCTAAATTACATAGACATATATTTTGCTTTTCTTTTTCGTCACTTTTTTTCATGTATGAGTTTTGCTAATCTAGCGGTCTTCAGGACAAAGTCTCCTTACCCTATCGCATGGGTAGCTCCTCACAGTACTTCCATCATGTGTAGAGGTAACTAAGTACTCTATTCCTACTATTAAGGTTTTGCAATATGCCCCTGAGGGCTTGATAAACATCCCCAGACTCATTCCAACCAGCACATGCAACACTGAAGGCCATCTCTAGCCCAAGGAAGAGTTTCCATTTGGAAATGGAATACGATTTTGAACTGCGAACCCAGAAGCAGAAGGATTTTAATTTCTATTGTTCTTAGCATTTCATTGGTCTTCAATTAGTTTTACTGTCAAGCGGAAAAAAAGATTATAGTAAAGTATAAAGCCAAATGTCAAATTTTATTGCCTGGCAGGTTTTGTTGGTGTAATGGGAGCTGATCATATTGGTAATGGGTAGAGGCCTTGTGATCATAGTTACTAGAGAGACAAAAGTATTGGTGAACTTTTTGTTCTGCCTAAAAAATCACTCTGGGCTATGTGGCTACTATTTTATGTTCCTGTGTAGAAATAAAACTTTTTTTCCTTAGCTGTTGAAGCAACAGAAGTATTCTTCTCTTCCACGGGAAAAAAAAATAGAAAAAGGATTCCATCACTTTGTCAACCAGTAAATCTTAAGTATTTAATAAATTGTAAATATTTCCCTTAGGTTATATTTAAGGAAATAAAGCAACTCCTTGGGCTTGGATGAATTTACAGTTAGAAAAAGTGATTTTGTCACCTACTGAAGATAAGTGAAAAATCACTAGTGGAAACATGACAAAGTGAAATGTCATGTCAAGTTTCAAATTTGAAATAGGAGGAAGTGCAATTTTTTCAGCAGATTTTTTCCATCTAGATTTTTCAGGGAAGACAGTTTCTGCTGACTTTAAGATTAATTTCTGGTTCTGTTTTCCCTTTTAAATTACTTATTAGCTATTAGTCCTCTCCTCCCCATAATCTGCGAGAACAGATCTATGTACATGTGAATTCTTCTGGCGTTTTAATTGGATGTGTCTCCAGTGTGATACTCTAAGTCTCTCATTTAGCATCGGTGGTTTAACACCCTTTGGAGCAAAGTGAACCAATGACTTAATTAACTTCCACTTGGGCAGTTATCTGCTCTGGGAACCTGCAGGAAGTATTATTCTATTTGAGGGTGACAAATGAACATACATGAGGTACCACACGCCACCCAGTGGGAGATCTGACAAGAAACATAATTTATTTCATTAGTGGTGCCAAAATGGGCTTTCAAGCTGAAAACCTAAATATGTAGCAGTGTCTTAGAAGAGGAAACAGTGTGGGCTTTGTCTGAAATAATTGATTATGTACAGTTCACAACATATATTTCCATGAGAAAGTTTAAGTTTTGTGTCAGTCTTCATTCATCACACTGTAGTTTGTTAGGTGTCAACCTAAGCGGTGTATAAAATAAACAGTCATAAATACTTTTGGATTTGGTAATACTTATCAATTACATTATGAAATATGGATTTAAAAGAAAATAACTAGCCTTGATTCAGAATTAACTTTGGGGTTTTAGGACATATTTATAATTGCTCTGAGTATTGCAGATTTCAAAACATGGCCACAGTCTCCAACATCCTTGGCTTTCTTCAGATTTATTGTAATTTATAGAGTAAAAGTTAATGGCAGCCTCTAATTACCCACAGAACCAAAGTTTCCTGAGTGAAAACTTGAGATCAAAGGGCATGAATAATAGCCTTAAAGGCATCTCCCCTTACACAGGCTACTCTTAGCCCCTCTGCTGTCCTTTGGTATAAATTAAGCACCTTAGGATGAATAAAACATGAAGCACAGAAGGTTTAGATTTCACAGAAGATGAATGGTTGGATTATTGATGGGAAAAGGAGCATGGGAAAGTATAAACCATGTAGATCTAAAAATTTTAAACTCTGTAAGCAAGCACCTTTGCTTCAGTAATTTTTCATAAAATTTATTTTTCGTCATTTTGTTCAAATCCTTTCTGTTGATATGGCAGCTGGGTTGTTCTGTGTCACTGAGCTGCACTTTTAAGCAAGCTCAGAAGCCTTTCACAGTTCATTCTGTTGATTTCAGTGGGCATATGACCAGGCCATAAAACCACAAGAGCAATCACTGGTTGTTAAAAACCATACAAGCACTTACATTCAATTATAATGAAAAAGGTGCATACCTCTTGTGTCTCATGAAACTCAGACTTGAAGGCTGTTTGATTCCTCTTATATATAGCATGAATCCAGTTCCTTCCTGATGTAAAGTTCATTGCCTCTCACTAGTGTTACACGTGCTGAATTTACTTCATTTCATATCCCATCGTGGTATAAACGTGCGTAACCATAGGAATTAGGAAAGTAGGATCAAAACCCTTTCTAATGTAGATGTTTATTCGTAGACAAAGATTTTCCAGGATGAATGGGTACACGAGGCAAAAGCTGTGTGTTTGTTTTGAACAAAATTCTGTATTTGCTTTCTATGAAGAATGTTTTCTTTGAAGGGAAAAAAATGTACAAAAAGAAAAATCAGTAACAGTTTTGGGAAATGGTAAAATAAAACGTTGCTCCATGAGCTGTGAAAATGGCTGACTCTTCATCTTGGCCTTACTTTGTTAAGAATCAAAATCTTAACTTTCTGAAATTCGGAAATTTGAAGTTATTTTCTTTGCGTTTCCTTGTGTTGAAAACAATCAATGAAAGCAGTCAAATGCCCAAATTACCTTCCTTTGTAAACCAGAGAGATGTATATTGCAGTCATATCTCATTCAGTCGTATGGCCCAGGTATCAGGGCAGTCAAACAAACCCAGGAAAAGGGGCCCACATACTCCTTATGCTTAATTAACATCTGGGCTTTGAACAAAGATCATCTGGTTTCCGGGAAGTTGAGTCAGGCTTTGTCTCTCCTCTTAAGGCTGTTCCACTTTTTAGAATACAATTAAAAATTCATTGGACTGGGAAGGGAACCCATGTGTCTCACATCCTCTGGGATGCGTTTAACTGCTGTCTTATACAGTTATTTTCAGTCTTATACAGTCATTTTCACGCTCTCTTGCTGGCTCAATAAATATTGAAGTATTTTATGCAAAACGAAAGACCCTCTGTACAAGCAATGGAGAAAAAATGCATTCAAAGACTACTGTAGATTGTGATGATTGCAGCAGCCTTGGGGAAGGGGGGACTCCCACCTTTAACCCTTGCTTGGAACCAGGGAAAAAGAGGTTTGAACCTCTCCCTCCTCGTGTAGGAGTGTGCTTATTTTTGGAAACTGGATGAAAAAGTAGAAATTTAAACAAAAATGTGCACTGCAAAGATTTCATTCTACGTCTCTGGCTTTCCTGATTCCAAGTGCAGAAAAAAACCACCATTTAGAAAATTGTAATGGCAAGGTTGGGGATGTGGGGTTTTTTGTTTGCGGCATGTTGGAATTTGACATAAAATTTTTGTTTGGTTCAGTTTAGGAAAAAATTCTTAGAGTAACCCAAATAACACTTCTTCATATTTATATTTCTTTTTCTTTTAAGAAAATAAATACAAAATCAACAAAAGAGATAGAGCAAGAACATCTCCATGCTTTTTCTAAGCTTTTAAAATTTTTTTTCTCAGGTCCACTTATTTGAAGGAAGATCTGTGAGTCAAAGTTTTTTTGACTATTGTAAAAAAAATTGATTTCTTTTTTCCTGTGAAGTATGACAGGGGAAAGTACCATTTTTCAAGCAGTTTTAATCTTATCTCTGAATAGGTGTAGTTGTGCTTAAATTGTCAGGTTTCAGGAAAACTTTGAGCTCCCAAAGCTGATCCAAAGCCCTCTGAGTAGGTGACAGTCTTTCTGTTGCTTTAAGCTGTCTGTAGAGGGGATGCTATCTGAGTTAAAACTTATGGACTGAGAACCTGTGCCTGTGTAATCTAGTTTATTAAGACAGAGGTTTACAGGAAGGAGAGATACCTCAAAGTTATCTTAATATTGCAGAAATTTGATTAATTATGCTTTTGAAGTAAGGATATTTTTATTTATTGTGAATGTTGTTTTATTTTGTTTTTTTCCTGCTGTATTATGGATATAACGTACTGAGAGGAGGACACTGTAGAGGCCAATGAATTCCGATCAATGGGAATGCTCAGAAACCCTGAGCGGTCAAAGAGCTCTGGCAAACAAAGCCATTTCATAATGCATCGGCACAGACTTCACAGTGCCCTGAGGAATAAAAGGGTAGTTAGTTGAGGCAATCATGAAAAAATAAATCTTGAGGAGCAAATATTCTCACTTACAACAGTTTTCTGACAATAAGGCCATTTCTGACGGGAAGGGAGTTCACAGGTCATTCTTATTAAGTGCTTGACTGATTTATTTTAACACAGCTCTCCCTTCTGCTGGACCTGGAAGAACTGAGGTGTATTTTTCCTCCAGAAAAGCCTGCTAATGCTGTGCTGGGCTGCTGAGTGGAAAGGGTGAGAGCTGCTATCCCATCCTATCAATTGCAGTATGCTTCCGTCAATGCAGCCAAAATGCTCCAGAAGGGAGAATTCTCCAGCTTGAATCCACTCCCTTACTGCCTCTGCCTGACCTCTAGAGTTTGCCAAGTGCCCTATTGGAAACAGTTAGGTGGTTGTTGTGCTTGTCCTTGCAAACTGGATAACCTGTTCTCTCTACCCACTGCACTTTCCTACAATATTTATTCAAGGAATAAGGAACAGCCCAATTCTGCCTCTAGAAGATGGCATTTTTAATTTTGCCTTAAAGCATTTGTGATGTTTCTCAAAGCCAGACTGTACTGAATATTAAAAACGTCATATGGGGTAATATTCTTCACTCATATTATAAACTATATCTTTTGGGACTCCAGTCTCACTTTTAATTACATCATTACCCTAATTATCTTATTAACATCCATCCCTTTATGGAAGAATAAAATAAAGGCTTTTTTCTTTGCCCCCACAGCAGGCTCACGATCAGATATTCGGAAACTATTACACTAATCATAACCATTTCACTGTTAGCTTCCACTTTGCCCATCTGTTTGCCCATATCCTCTTGCTTCCTGCCATACCCTCAGACTGTCAGCTCTCTGAGGCAGGGTGTCTCTCAGAGCCTTGCACGGTGCTTGTTTCTGACTGGGGTGCATGGGCGGTAGAACTGTTACAGTGATAGATTTGTTTTCCAGATTATCAGTGACACAACTGCATTATATTAAGTTGCAGTATTTTTGCCAATCCATTTTCTTACC
This sequence comes from Callaeas wilsoni, assembly GCA_013398955.1. NCBI lineage: Eukaryota > Metazoa > Chordata > Aves > Passeriformes > Callaeidae > Callaeas > Callaeas wilsoni. Next base: position 397,740 of record VWPU01017220.1, read on the forward strand.
TTATAATCTTGGAGTACTGTGTAGCATCTCCAAAACAATTGGGAGCAGTAATTTATTTATTAATTAAACAGATTGATCAATAGCAAGTGAAGCAGTTTGTGTACAATAAAGGCAAATGTTCTGTCCTTTAATGATAGACAATCATGAGTCCAACACGCTTTGCAGAAATGAGATAGGAAACAATGAAAATAGAATTTGATTACGTGTTGTCACTCCAATTCATTCTTCTCACTTCTGGCAATTAGTTTAGGCCCTTCATCTATTCATGTCATCCATGAAATGCTTCTATGCTTGTTGTTTATCACCTCCTTCTTTTATTCCTGCTTTGCAAATGGGAAATTTTTGCAATATTGCTTCAGAGGAAATTATAGATCAGACTAGACAGTCACTTTTTTTTTCTCTTTTCATTTCTAGCAAGAAGAAATATGAATTGAAACCCATGTTCATCAAAGAGAGCATTGGGTTGAGAACACTGGATGCTGGTTGCAGTAGTAAAGGAGTACAAGCTGAAAATATGATACAGCTGTGCAGATAGCTTTGTGATTATTTTGAAAAGCTGGCTATCTGCCCCATCTGACAGTCTGTGAACACAGCAAATAATTTAACATTCATGCTGCTCCTGTTTTGGCATTATATATATGAATCATGTGGTCACCACTTTCCAAATTGGTAGTAGATCAGAAAAGAGTTAATGACTAAAGTTTTGGTCATGACTTGTTCCATTGTTCCATAATAAAAAACATTGTAAAATGAAATATCAAGGCATAAAGGACATTTGTGTCATGACTCATAGGTCATGGAGAACTTTTTTTTAGTACATCTTAAGAAGTTATTTCTAACTTCAGAAGTTTCCTGAAGGGTTGATCAACTCAGTACGGTTGAATGCCAGGCAAGGTTCATGGATCCTGTTTTGACTCCATAGGCTTCTACACCCTCAAATAACCAGTCATTTACTATCACTTTTATAAGCTGAAGAGAATATGCAAAGTCTTATTTCATCTACGCTTCAAAAGTCTATGGAAGATTTGCAATTAGGTTTTCGAAGTCACCAAATACCTGGTTTTTATTTGCCTGAAGTTTGGATTTGGGTTTTTTTGTGTAGCTGAAATGTGTGAGAAGGGAAGCCCTCATTAAGCTACATGGTAAAAGGATGGTTTTTATCCTGATGGCTTCATCCTCTTTGCTCCAGCAAGGAGGTGGAGGCTTTTCGTTACACTTACACCATTTGTGTTAAGCAAGTTTGAGTGTGAAAGTCCCCCTGTGGAGTAGCACTCGTGATCCTAAGTCCACCTGGGCCCTGTGCTTATGTGCATGTCACTTTGGAGCAAAGCTGACAACATCATTAGATGATGTGCTGGGCGATTCTCAACACAGCAGTGAGCCAAATCACCTCACCAGTTTTTCCTCCGTGATTCAACATTTTCTCTGGGCGACCCTAATAGCTATCTTGAAATGAGCTTTTCTCTATCAGCATCAAAAATTTGCCTTCTTAGGAAATCATGAGTGTCTGCTCATCTGAATTTTAGCTTTTGTTCTTTTTTATGGCTGAGCTAGCACAAGGTAAAAGCAGGGGTTTTTGTGAAGACAGATCTAAAGTTAGATTAAATGTCACATAAACTTGGAGTTTTCAGGGCAAGAGAAGCACAAAAGGAGAGTGAATACTGATCCAGCTATGGGAGTCATGGCCAGTACCTCTGTGCTTTGCAATCAGGTAGGTCATAAGAGCATGAGAGAATATCACATTTACAAACAGCGGCAGGAATAGGTTATCTCTATACCCATTAGTGTAATATCCAATTTCTTTCCTTATCTGTCCTAGAAAGGAGCAAACACAGTCCAGGTTCTTGAATGCAGAGAGAGCAAGGAGGTAGAAAACAGCGTCACCAGCCTTCCTAGACCCCACGGAAGAGCTACCTTGCATTTCAGACTAAATCTTGTGAGGCAATGTGCACCAGCCTCTTCAAAGGCACTGTGGGAATTCAAATACTGTCTCATCCCTACCCAAATACTTGGCTGCTTATTTTGTCACACAAGGTTCCTAGCTTGCTCGCTGTTTGTGCAGAACACATGGATACACCTGCCAGACATTTGGCATCAAAGGCATTGTAGAGCTTATGTTCCAAAGCAAATACACAACTGATAGCAAAACACAGCAATCAAAAGCAGACAGTTCTTCAACTTGATGTAATGTAAGAAACATGAATTTGTATGAACTACACTGATTTTATTTTTGTCTTCTAGTGCTATACAAGAATATTCTTTTGATGATAATTTGAGCAAACAAGAAGTCTGTTGAAACTTCTGTAGTCAGAATAGCAGGAATTGGATAACAGTTTTGGCTTGTGGGGTTGTTTGCTTGTTTGTTTTTCTTACTGGTGGCAATTGGAAATGTTCATGTTACCCAAAGTGACAGGGAAAAATTGTCAGCATTGCAGCAGTACCCATTGCCCCCCTCCATGAAGGAAAACACTCTCCTTATCCATCTCCGAAAATTCAGCTTTGATTGGACATTTGCAAAGTCAGTTGCTTAAGATTAATAATGTTGCTAAGGATTGCATGGGAGGCTTGGAATCCTTGATTCAGACTTTATCCACCTGATATAATAACTCCTGGGCCATACAGTAGACAGAAAGATTTTAGTATAAATGGAAACAGCCTAAAATTTAAGGGATCACTTAACTTCCTGCTGTAGCAAATTCTGACTGGAAGGTTAATAAAAGGAAAGAAGGATTTACAGCTTAGTAATTGAACAATTTTTTGAAGTTGTCTTTACATGAGGATTTTTTTAATTCAGTAGTTGCTCTGTCAACATATCCCTTGCAAAATACCATATTAGTGTGAAAATAGCAAGGAAAAAAGCACAATAAAGCAAAGGTTTTATGACTGTAAAATTAATCTCCATAGAAATATGGAATTCCCAGCTAAAATGAGTAAGAAATCAATAAACGTACTGAAGTGATAAAACACAATTTTCAGGGCAGGAGGTCTTGAAGTGCTATTTAGTCACTGTAGTGGGATTTTTTTTTCTGCATACAGCAATCAGAAGAATAAGGTTCTATACTAAAGATGAAATGCAATTAATTTCATCTTCAATATACTAGTTGGTATATCATTATCATATATACACACATTAAACTGTAACCAGATCACCTTCAAACACAGTTTTGAAACCCTGGTTATACAGCAGGAGAATGAGGATGACATGGTTTAACCCCAGCCAGCAACTAAGTACCATGCAGCTGCTTGCATGGTAATATTAAAAAAACTAATAATAAGTGTACAGGAAAGTAAAAAGAGAGAGAAAAAAACCCAAGAAAAGCAATGTGCAATGCAATTGCTCACCATGCACTGACCAATGCCTATCCCATCCTCGAGCAGCAACTGTCAGCTCCTGGCCAACTCCCCCCAGTTTCTGTACTGGGCATGATGCTCCGTAGTATGGAACATCCTTTTGGTCAGCTGTCTTGGCCATGCTTCCTCCTCAGCTTCTTGTGCACCTGCTCGCTGGCAGAGCCTGGGAAACTGAAAAGTCCTGGATTTAGACTAAGAATTACTTAGCAACAACTAAAACATGAGTGTGTTTTCAACATTTATTCTCATACGGAATCCAAAACACAGCACTGTACCGGCTACTAAGAAGAAAATTAACTCTATCCCAGCTGAAACCAGGACTGGGCAGAATTTTTTATTAATGATCTAAGGAAGCAAAGATAAGAGGTTATCGGCGATACTTCACAGGAGGATAAAATCTCCAGCCATGTGAACTGCAGAAGCTAAAACCTGAGCATGTACTTTTGCTGTGTTTACAACACAGCTGAGATGATGATGATGATGATGGAAGTAGCACACTAGCATATTTTAGACTCTTAGACTAAATGCCAATTTTTTAAACGTCAGATGTAGCTTGATATGACAGTGAATGAAAGGCCTGGAAATAATATATAACCAATTGTAGCCATTCTGGGAGAGATATTTCTTTACAAAATTAGTGGCATGAATATTCATTCTCAGGACTATCAGAGGCAAGAGTCTATACAATCTACACTTCCAGTATTGCTCATCGATGGGATTTAAAGAAGCAGGAACTGATTCATCCTGCACCAAGCAGTTTATCCCAGTGATGCTAATGCTACGGAAAGACACCCGGGAAAACATATTATAGAATGAGTTTGCTAGACAAGTCAGAGTAACATATTTCAAATGTTTTCAGAAGCAGCACTAAATATTTCAAAAGTTATCAAAGGAGTAGGGAAATTTTTTAGATAAGATTAAATGGGTTGTCTGGGAGACACTTAAATATTTTTATTTTCATGTTTCCGTGGCTCCTTTATTGTTGATTTTTTTTTAACCATGAAATTTTGTCTGTTCATGTAATTTTTTATGCATTTCTTGAAACTCACTCTCACATGGGCAAGAGATGAGAAATTATATTGCCCCACCTCTTTTATAACTTTGTTACTGCTGTATTCCTTCAAAATTGCCCAGAGTTCAGATATTTGAATAAAATGTGCATCATTTAGTTCCTGAGGTTTTGAACTGAGCAGTACTACTTATATCAGATACCATGTAAATGTAGCACTAGCTCAACAGACACGTGAAAAGGCTTATTAAAAACATAGAATCTCATTTCTTCTTTTCCTAGGAAAACTTAAAATATCGAAAATCATCATTAAAATAACACAGAATTTCAAGTATGTATAACCTCTCTTTAATTTATATTTTATTCATTAGTTGTAAATGCTCTGAAGTGACCAGTAGACTTTGACATGCTGTTCCAGAGAACTTTGTGCCTTCCCATTGGGACCATCAGTCCCATTTATTTTTGGTTATGCCATGCCCACAGGTTTCACTGTGTCAATTTTCCGCAACTCTTACTCAAGTGACACGTCCTTAGGGAAAATGACCTTTTCAAGCGTCTCTCCAAGAATTGTGAAGACATTACCCTTTCTCTAAAGTTTGTGTCAGTTTGGACGTACAGTTTCACCCAAAGTATGCCACTGGTGACTGTCTAAGTCTCACAACATATTCTCATTTCATTTTAATAAAATGGTCATTTCTCTTGGTGGTATCAGGCAAGTTTGTATTTTTTCCTGTCTCTACTTTTAGTGTTGGGTCTGACAGCCTATTAATGTTTTCTGTTCCCTCTGGAACAAACAGCACCTCACAGCAGACTCATTGTAGCACTCCACAAGTTAATCATGCCTAGCATGATTAAGAGCATGACTCCACAGGTTTTTTATTAGTTTCGGGGGTTTTGGGGTTTCAGCTTGGTTTTTTGGGTTTTGTTGTTTTTTGGGGTTATTTTTTGGCACCATTTTTTTGCTTGCCTATAACATTAGGAATAACATCAATTAGGGATTGCATTCTATACCTGTAATGAAACTGCTTAAAATAACATTAACTAAATTCTGGCAGAATTTACTGTGCAAGAGGTTTCTATTAGATGTAGAGCTGGTTTAGCAAAAAATTACTTAGTACATGTGGCTACATGTTCAGCTGCAGTATTTTCTGTGAAAGTCATCTCCTGAGAGTCAGAACTATATTCTAAAACAAGTATACTTATCCTTGCCAATTTAAGCATCATCTATGTGTGTTTTCCTTCAAGGTGCTGATTTTCCTTTATCATTAGCAGGAATTTATCACTCTTTCACTTAGTTTTGGCTCATGTGGTAATCCCTGCCAGTGTTCTGTACTTCACTGTTCACTTTGGGTTGTTATAAAATATTTTTGCCCTTCCTCTAAGGTGTTTTTTGATTATCACACGACTTTTATGTATCCTTTTGAATACATATATTCCTGTAACACCCTAAAAATTGTGAGGTTGTTTCCTTTAACCAAGAGCCCATTTAGGACTGAATAGTCTCCCTTGAAAGGCTGTTGGAAAATTATGATCCTACCATCCCATGCTGGTAACTTGGATGATTTCCCACAGTTCTGTCTTAGACGTAGTTCTGGCAATTTCAGTCCTCATCTATCCCAAGACCTGAGTTTGTTCATGTGTTGGCAACTCCATAACCTAATAACAGACATTGTTCTACTGCATATTTGCCCAGACAGTGTTACTGTAGTTATTAAATCTTTCCCCCTTTTTTATCAGTTTGACTAGTAAATTCTGTCTCAGAAAAAAACTAATCATTTTCAGGTTCTGAAACACTGGAACAGTTTTCCAGATCCCCATCTGATAGCAATAAATAATGTCTGACCGATTTCATTTTAAAAGGGCACACAGAGTTAGAAAGAGAGAGCTGAAGCTTCTTATTTCCATTGCTTAAGGTCAATGCCTTCTTTTGAGCAGACTGAGTCTCAGTTTTGGTTAGTGGTTACTGTGGTTAGTGTGATACATGAGCCATTGCTGATCATTTTCAATCACACTACTGTAAGTAGACTTTGCCAGAGCCCTTCTTAGAACTTCCACAAAAAAAAAATCAGATTTCTGCTTTCTGGCATAGTAGCTATGTATTACTGTGTCTTTTAATAAACCCAGCCGTTTTAGAACCTCTTTAAGCTTCTCCTTGATAGTAATGAGATTTCCTTTGTATGGTTTAACTTAGGTAGGAACATTTATCACAAATGTCCTGGTATGATTTAGCATGGATAAGAACTTGGAAAGCTTAACATGGCATCAGGCATTTTAGTGATGACTTCAGCTTCATTATAAACTGCACATATACCTAGTTGTGTTAAGAACTAGTTAAGATATGTTATGTCTGTTTATGAATATTCAGATTTGGGCCACAATCTCTGTTTCTTTTCAAAATTGCAGCAGCTCGGAGCTGTTAGTCATGGCTAATGTTTTGTTTTGGTTTTTTTTCTAAAGCAAATATTACTTGGGCAGGCCCTAGTATTGTCTATTGTGTAGATGTACAACCTGTATTATATAAACCAGATATGTACAACCTAAAGAAATATATCATTTAGTCCCTGGCCCCTTTATATGTTTTCTCTTTTCCAGGATAAGCTGGAAAAAGTCTAATGTGAGACAGAAGGATTTCCCAGATGATGTACTGGTCCAGGTCTCTACCCTCCTCAAGAGTCTCTTAGGTCATTCTCTCTGGCATGTCATTTCATATGTGCATAATAAATGTAATTACTTTTTTAGAAGTGTTCTGTAAATCCATTTTTGGTCAGGAAGGCTAGTTTTAATGAGGGTGCACTGTGCTTTGGTTCTGCACTTGCATAATAAATCTGATATTCTTGGGAAGAATGTACAGTATATCTGGAGAAGGAGCACAGCAAACCAAGGCCTCTCATTGCTCATCTTTTAGGAGCAGGTGCTACATCAGCTCAGTGGTGACAGGAAGATATATTCAGATATACCCAAGAAGACAGCAGGGGAAGCAGGGAGAGAGCTCCATGAATGCCACCTTCTCAAGAAACCTACTTTGCTGGGAGTTACTCTTGCAAGGGTGATAGGGGAATCACTCTCTTTTCACTAAAAACTTGATTTTTACTAATCCATGACACTTTGGGGAGGAAATATTGACCCAAGCCTTAAGCAATCAAAATATATGAACTGTGATACCAGTGTTGATTATTCTGCTAAAGTTAAAAATGTAGATTTCCTTCTATGTTTAAATTGAAAAATCCTCCCTCATTATAAAATTATTAAAATTATCAACTTAAAATTTAAAAGTTTTGTGCTTTTGCTCAGATGTACATGTTCAAGTGATTTGTGAGTCTCACTATGTAGGGCGGGAACATTTAATGTGAAGCCAATTTAAGAACTCTTCCTTCCTAAGTTTACCCACACCCAGATTTATTCAGCTACTGGAGCTATACTGCTCATAGTTATTCCAGATTTCTTTGGCTCCACTACTGCACATGATTCCTTTATGTCATGGGATTTAGGATATAAGTAAATGCAATACACAGATTATTCAGGGCAGCTTCAGAAGCTCCATGGTGGCTGGGAGGTGGCCTTTACCTCTACCCTCAAAAATTAGAGGTGATTGAGAGGGAAGGAGGCAGGTTGGATATTGATGACACTATTTATCACAGCTTTGATTTTTTTTCTGGTGTTTTTGGTCTCCTTTTCAGATATCATGGTTTCCTATTAAGGCTACTGCTCTTGCACGTGGCAGGTGCATTATTTCTCCTGAGCGTAAATAAGATCAACCTTCTAATCCTGCTATATTTTATATCCATATCTCAGAGCCATCTCCACATACAAATGAAGAGTATTCATCCGTTTTTCAAAGTAAAATTGTAAGACAGCTTTTACTCAAGCAATCAGATTTCCCTGATATACATTAATTACTATTTTTCATTGCTTTAAGGTGATACATAGAAATGCCACCTGACAGTAGTATTCTTTTTTGTTACATTTCCATAGTTCACAGCAAATAGCTCACATGGCTTTTTGCTCTGCTGCTAAAAAGATGTTACAGAGAATATATCATATGCATTCTAAACACAGGTAACTGAAGGCTGAAATTTATACAAAACTCTTTAAAAAATAATGATTAAATTCTTATTAGTACTTAAAGAACTTTAGTTGTTGTGAAACAGCCCAGGTTCCAAAGGGTGTTGGAGGAAGACAGAGATAGTTCTTTATTGTTGATTTTTTAATTTATCTGCCTCCCTAGACCTAAAGGCTGTTCCTCTCTGGTCAGCAGAAACAGAGAAGCTGTAGTAACAGTAGGAAGAGAGAATCTAGATATGATTTTCTTTTCTCCTGAACTCTTTTCTCCTCATGTTCCTGAGACATTGGAGAAACATTTTTACTTTTGAATAATAGGTGAAATGGAGTGTGTGAAACGTTCTTCCTAAAAACAAATTCAGTGAACCTAGGGTAGTTTTTGAAAGGGAATTTATTACTCACTGAAGAATAACATCCTTTTAAATACGTAGTAAGAAGCAGCAGAAATATAGATAGCAGTGTATACACTAAATCTCGTCCCATTCACTAAGTGTGTTGTGGATGCATCACCTTCTGCAAATACAGCATAAGATAGTTCTTGTTTCTCCATGAAAATCAGTGTTATACAGATATTTTTTTTTTTTTTTTTTTTTTTTTTTTTTGTAGTGTGAATTGTTGTCACAGAAAAAGCAGAAGAGAATCCCTTAAATTATAAACTCTATCTGCCTTGGCCAGACTTTAGCTGACTGATGATCTGTAACCCATACTATCGGCTGTTCTGAGCTGAAGTTTGTGTTACTTCTTTATCAGTACATTAACCTGTCCTGTTCCAGACACTGCTGATATTCTGCTTTACATGTGTATAACAAAGACTTCCTTCTGGAATGAGAGGTGTCCCAACATAAAGTGCTGAAATTAAATTGCAGCATGTCCACTAACTCCCAACTGCTGTGAAGGAGGCAGAACCCTCTTTTTCTATCTAACACAATTTTCTTGGTTCCTGAAGTCAGCTTTTATCTGATACTAACTGTGGTAGTAAAAATTCAAAGTCGGAAGTGGATCACAGCCAACTCTTCCACTTGTGCACAAGATAAGTATGCCATTAACTATGTCTCCTGAAGTTATTTATCTCATGCAAGCAAATGAGTTCAAAGCCTTTCATTTACTGTTTTGTGATTGTAGGTATCTGATGTCAGGTCTTCACTGGCTAAAGCTGGGCTCTTGACAGGGGCAGAAGCAGAGTTTGCAGTCCAGTATGGCCCACAAATATCGGGTTTTTTGCAAAATTAAATGGCAAAAATGTATGCCCTTTCTCTCTCTTTTTTTCTCCTCACTCTCTAGGTGTATACAAAGCACAGTATCAGCAGCAGAGCTCTCCTTTACAGGATGTGTCCTGCCATGGTCCTTTCCTCCATCATCTTGAGAGCTCTCAGAGACACAAGATGGACCAATGTATAGAATACTCACATTGGTTTGATTTTATAGAATCTCATGGGAGAATTTCTTCATCTCTGTTTTTCCCATCCTCTGTCTCTTTCAGACTTTTTTCTCTTAGAGAATGTACAGGATATAGTACAAATATCAGCTCTATGCCATTAAGAACCATAATATTCTCCAGAAAGAGCTTCAATTTGTTTTCCCACCACTTGGTCTCTGAACTTAGAAAGCTAGGTTTTGGGGATTTTTATCAATTCCTTTCTGCATCATCTTCCCTTCTGCTTCTGATGAGATTTCCAACCAGACTCCCTAGTGATGGGTGAATTGCCTCTGCACTGTGCTGCATTGACATGAGTAAGGCTTCAGCAGTGAAGAGTTTCTGTGCAGCAGAGGCAAAAGAAGTGGATCCAGAAGAGTTTTTTGCATTGGTGGCAGAGGTATGAGCTCACACATTTTTACCATGAACTAAGCACAGACTGTGTTCACATAGTCAGATGATGCATAACAACTCAGAGTCACACAGCACTGTATCTCAGCCCTACAGCCTAAGCTTCAAAACAGGCAACATGCTGAGTAGCCTTAAGATGTTCCATATGGCAGAAAAATCCCCTATATATGTAACTATCCATTTACTAAGCTACCTGTTCTGCTCCCCAGGCTGTTTCCATACACCCAGAGCTGTTCCTAGGCAGGTAATATTAGTCTTGTTAAAGCTTGATGCTCTAAGGAGCTTGCTACACCCCACTTAGGCTGAAAAAATACTCCTGATGGCCTTGAAGGTAACTTCATGCCTTAAATCTTTCCATATCTTGCTTTAACCTCAAATTAGCTTTGAATAGGTCTTTGGTGCTCTAGTTTGCATGAATTATAGAATCATAGAATGGTTTGGGTTGGGAGGGACCTAAAAGATCATCTAGTTTCAACCCACCTGCTGTGGGCAGGGACACCTTCCACCACGTTGCTCAAAGCACTATCCAACCTTACCTTGAACACCTTCAGGGATCCGAAAACTTCTGTGGGCAACATGTTCCAGTGCCTGACCACTGTCATAGTAAAGAATTTCTTTCAAACATCCAATATTTCTAAATATACTCTCTTTCAGTTTAAAGCCATTCCCCCTTGTCCTATAACCATATGCCCTTGTGGCAAGTCCCTCTCCAGGTCCCTTGTAGCCCCTTTACGTACTGGAAAGCTGCAATAAGGTCTCATTGGACCCTTCACTTTTCCAGACTGAACAATCCCAATCCTCCCAGCGTTTCCTCGTAGGAGAGGTGCTCTATCACCCTAATCATTTTTGTGGCCTTCCTCTGAACCTGCTCCAACAAGTCTGTGTCCTTCTTGTGCTGAGGACCCCAGAGCTGGATGCAGCACTCCAGGGGGGGTCTCACAAACCTCACACAAGGAAACTTATGAATGCAAAGGAAAGGTTTCCACAGAACGTAACAAAAGTCCATAGATAAATATGTTCCTTGTAATTTCAGGTATGGAAAAGAAGACCCTTCTTTATTTGTCTGCTTGCATACAGAGACCCCATAGGACAGAATTTTAAATAGCTTAATTCCCCAAATTTAAACCCACAATTAATGCTTTCCAAGAGTTTCCAGAAATGGTAGCTAACTTTATTTGGCCCCAAATGTAACATTCTATGAAGAACAGTTTTTAGGACACCCGTTATTGCAAATTCAGAATCTTTTAATTTGGTTCAGATGGAGGCACTCAGAATTAATCCATGCCTTTGAAGCTGATGGTACATATTGCACAAGAGGAGATGTGTCAAAGGGACCTATGTAACACATTTCTTAACTGCCAGCCAGAGGATGTTAGTGAAGTGATTGTCAGCAACTACATTGTTTTAATGTAGCTGCTCAGGGATTTTTACCTGTAACATGGTAGGAACAACCATGATAATGCTAAGCAAGATGAATGCTTGCAAGAACAATAACAGCAACAATAATAGTATCATTTTAGATATCTTTATTCCAAATGTTAGAAAAAGATAAGGAAGGGCTACCGTCACACACACACAAAAGATCTAGAATGTTTTATGACACAAATCAGCGCAAGATAAAATTGAGGTCAAGTGTGTGAGGAAGAAATAGCGTGAACAGAAACTTGCAAACTATTTCCTAGTCCCCAGACTTGAAAATGGCAGAGAAGAACATGTGGCAATTACAGAACCACTTTTATTGCTTTAAAACAACACAGTTTAATTGGTTTGATATAAACATTGCAGCATATCTCAACTATGAGCAAAGCAGTGTACTCAATCATGTTACTTTTAATGGAAATAGTCTTGAAAATAGATTCTGTAAGGAACATTTGTCATAATGGCTGGTCTAGCAAATCACGCAAGCACAACTAGATAAATAAGGTAATGTGTCCTGCCACTTGTAAATTAATCCTCCAGTGTATTTCATTAGAAGGATCTTAATTTTCATCTGAATGTCTCTGCCTTAACGAGAATGAGACTAGAGTTTGGCTGGAGCCCAGATCGATTTCATGCAATAACAACAGTAACTATCTCAAACTTCGCCTTTCCAGTAATTGAAATATGTAATATGTTTAAAAAAAAGAGGAAACACACAAAAAAGCAAACAACTTAATCTCTATCCTAAACTATATTTTGAAACATTTGTTTCAAGAGTCTTGAAAACATAGTCAGTGAAGAAATACAGCTTTTGAGGTAGTGGCTGTTTCAGATACAAAATATTGGAAAAGATTAGTGAAATAGCTTTTGCATTTTTCATGCTGATTCCACTGGAGATGTGCTGAAAGCCATAAAGATATGCTTCTTTCTCCAACTCATTTATTTCACATATACAATAATTTGCGGTCAATAAATCTGGGATGGATGGTAAGGCTTTGCACGGTAAGGCATTGGTGTGGCAAACAGAATGGATAATAACTTTATCCATAATGTGGTTGCGGTATTTTTATAATCAGTTTCGTAATGTGATATTACTGGAGAGTATCATCAACTAGTGTTCAATATGAAACAAAGTTTTCCAAAGCAACACATGCTATATACTAATTCATGTCATCAGAGATCCATCTTCTGGTCTATGAGACTCATCTTGTGTGCACATGGCTTTCCTGGAGATGACGGCACAGAGAAATTTACTTTTACAGTTCTATAGCTGGGCACTCCATAAGGATCATTCTACCATAGCAAGACATCTTACCAAGAAGAAAATAATTCCTTCACAAGACAGAGTTCTCTTGATTCTGCAAGATAAAATTTGTGGAAGGGCGGAAACTTCTGAGATCTTTAATGATAAATAACAACTTTAAAATAACAATTGCAGTAGAAACTATTAACAAAGTATTAGTTTACTTATTTCACGTGTTCATTTTTAGGTTCAGTGTCTTATAAAAAGCAGAATATTTAAATTAAGGAAGTAATTTCCTCAGAAATATCTGTTATAGAATAAAACATTGAAATCCAGTCCTTTAAACAAACCAGCGTTTAATATTTGTTAATAATAATTTACAGTTCAAATCTCAGTATAATGGTCTACTTAAACACGAAACTTTGAGACTCTAGAAATCTTGGTCCTGCATCCAGCTGAGCTAGTCAGCAGACCTAAGTTTAAGTACAGTCTTCAATTTTCAGGTGCTATCAGCTGTCAAGAAGGTAAGGTTTAGTTTACACAGCATCTGATAACCTGCTTCCCTAGATACCTATTTTTCCCAGAGGTCCTTCCTTAAAGTTTGAAGTGCGCTAGAGAAGAAAAACTTGGCTCCCCCTGATTTTGGATTGTGCTGTCTGTCCTACTCTTTACAAAATTTCAACACACATGGGCGCAGATCCAGCAAACCATGTGCATAATTTGAAACCCATGAATAACTCCAGTTAAAGCTGCCAAAGATGGTAGGATGAACAGAGAAACCACTGAATTGCAGAGCAAAAATACAGGATGAAACTGTATCCTCAAACATAAGACTGCAAACTTTAGAAGGGTACTCACTCAGCACTTGTCAAGAAGGATGTTGCTTTTCAAGTTATTCACATAAATCACTATGGTATCTGAAATTCATTGAACAATTCATGAGAAATATATTTGCATTTGATTTTCCTTTCCTTAAGCTTCTGTTTGTTGCAACTTTTAGCTCCCATGGGAGACTGGACTGAACTGTATATGCAATGTTTTCTTCTTCAGCAATATCATTAGACTTGTATCACCAAGCATTGGGCAGAAAGTGGAAATATTTTTAAAGGTCAAATCATAAAACTGTAAAGTCTGGAGGAATTTATCTCTTGGGAGTTATAACAAGTGTACCACTCCCTTGTAAGAAAACTTACTTGATGTCACTCGGTTGAAATTACTATCTCTTGAGACAAAATTTGATATGACGTTATGTAAGATATCAGAGTAAAAGGCATTTTTTGGATCAGATTTTAAGCCCAGCTTGTAGAATCACAATTGGTCATTGTAAAAATGATTATTATATCACAACTAGAGGATTATGATGTCAGGTGGGGAATAAGTGCAGAAGCAGATAAATTCTTAGGAAACAACAGTGATTCTGTTTTAAAACACTGTCTTCAGAAAAAAATGACCAGAAGAAAATAAGTACAGGGAAATAAACTGCACAGAAGAGTGCTTGTTTCCAAATAAGATATTTCATAAGTTTTCCATAAGGTGACAGCTGCTTTTTCAAGCACCACATTCAGCTCTCCGTTACATCAGTGTGAATCCAGAGGAATTGCATTTGAATTGTTTTTGCTGGGGACTGACATCAGGGTAACTGACAGTAAAATTTGGCTTTGATACATTTTCTCAGAAATAGAACCCTTTTATTCCCTTCAAAATAGAGAAGGGAGAATTACCATACATCATATGATGTCATATATCGTTCAACACTTTGGAAGAAGACTGGGAAGCAAGATTCATTTGAAGTATGGGGTGCAGTTTTTTTCCTGTTATCCTTCCACTTTTCACAATTTATTGTGAAAGCCCTTGTTGCTGAAGCACAAAATAGACCTTTTGGGCACAAGGCAGCTCTCCTAACAGTTGGGTCTGCCACCACAATAAAACCTTTAGGAACACTAATTCTAGGCTTAGGCACACGGTTCCTTGTTAGCAACATCACGCAAGTAGTTTAAAGGTTTTTTATCAGCAACTAAAAGGCTGTGCTTAGAACAAAATTGTCGTTGGCAAACTTCAGTCTGACGTGGAACACTGCTGCAAATGGGTAAAGACTGAGTTTTTGCATGCATCACATTTTGCAATTTCATGTAAAGTAACCTTCCTGGAGTGACAGTGTTTTCCTTAATTTTGTCCTGTGGTGGAGGGGGGAGAGGAGCAGAGTGAGGTTTCAGTCACTAAAAGCAAATGACAAGTAGCTTCAGAACCTAAGAACTCAAACACCAACCTGCTGCCTTCATTTGTATTCAACAGATGCCTTGATTTTTTCCCCCTCACTGCCTAGTCTGTGCTGATCAGTATAAACAATGGAATTTTTGTCCATATGAACATATTTTTGTTCTGTTTCACTTGAAGGTAGAGACAAATATTAAAAAAAAGAAAAAAAATAGAAGAAAAGCAACCTTCATAGATACATTTATAATTTTAAAAATTGATAGGTAAAACTTTAAGAAAGAATTAAGATATTTAAGAATTTGGCTGAGAGATTCATGAAACTAGTACATGATGCTACAAGATCTAAACAGAAAGGAGCAAAAGAAACAGCAAAAAAGAAAACCTGAGGAATTAATCTGTGAGATATTGTAAAATGCCAAGGGAAATGAAAATGGCTAATTATGCTAGTTATATTATCAATATGCAACATGTATTGTCTTTTTGTGTATATATATAGATACATAGTGTGCTATATGAGTCCAGCCTTTTTCCATGACTATATTGGTATAATATAACGTATCTTTTAATTAAAGTACTTTGCATGCACAAAAAACTTGTCTTATTAGTATATAATTTTTTTCCTTCCTAGTCTGATCACAAGTCACAAAAGTGTTGCTAAGTAGCTAATTCTGGTCCAGAATTAAGAATTTCCATTGTTGTGGGAAATATTTACTGGCAGTACCAGCATCTTTGTCTTTCCTTCTCAGTTACAGGGAACAGGGCAGGCTCTGAGAGAGCAAAAAGATGTTACACAGTGTCAGAAGGTCCCATTATCATATGATCTCCAACAAGGTGTCAGGCTGACTTGGTGCAGTGCTCCTCCCTGCATCTGGCCATATGTTCCCTTTCCTTTGCCACTTTTACACCTCCACCACTGCTGTTAGTCCCCAGTCACTGGGTGAGATGCTCCAGGGACTTCTGAGCAGCTTCATATCCTGCCTGTAGAGAAGAGAAAAGAGGGAAGGGGGACTGCAACAGTTCAGACTTGGGTTTGACTGCACTTCCTCCAAGACCAAGTACTGGTGTAAAAATCCTCATTGTTGAGTCAGGGATGTTTGTTTTATTAGCTGATGTTCTTTGTAGTTATTCTCTCTGTATGCACACACAATTGTCAAAGTACCAAAGTATTTGAAGTATTTCTAGAATGCCTGAGAAACAGAAACCAAGCTGAGTTTTCAGTTATTTTCCTAGAAAATTGCTCTAATGGTATATGTATGTGCATATGTCCAACCTACGTTTGGATTTCCACAAACGAGATTTATGTGACTGACTGGTTCAGCTCCATCCTAACTTTGTTTTAGATTTCAACACTTCAGGGGAGAGAAGGAATCTTTCTTTCCAATGTCTATATTTACCTGCCTAAAATATCATGAAGTCTGATGTCAGAAAAGCAAATAGAAAAATAATGTAGTGTAAAGATTTTCTGAAATAGTTACAAATGCAATCTAGAGGAGGGATAAAGTTCCCCTCCCCTGCTGAAATCCGTATTCACTGGGGATTCAGAGAGGGAAAGAGAGAGTTAGTTAATGCTTTCTTAGAGCTTGTTTTTCTTTGAATTCCCCTCTCTCCTCTTCTAGCACACATTTGTACATATTGCTGACTCTAAAAGCATTCCCAGAGGTCAAATTATTGAAAGCTCAACCAAGTTTTCCTAAGCTATCACAGTTACCATTCCCAGTTTCCACAGGCTATCTGAGCAGTGATTAAATACCTATCAGTTTTGGCATCAGAAGCCACAAACTGACTCTTTAGCCCCTATGTTTGTGTGATATTGCTTGATCTTCCAAAGACAATTTGCACCCACACGCTCTGTTCAACAGAATTTGACTTGCAATTCGTCTATGAAAAGAAGCATCCTCATTAAAAGCTTTTCCATTCTAGAAAGTCAAATAGGGAATATGTGTGAAGATGACAGTCGGTGGTTACGTTTTTGTTGGTTTTAAATCTTTGTCATATACTAATGAACCACTCAGTACAAGAAAAAAAAAAAATAGAAGAAAGGTCCAGAAAAGAACGATGATTATAGCAGATGCTGCACACACTTTCAGTTTGTGGTTTGCTGCAATTCACCTGGACTATTTACAAGCCTGTGATGAATGGGTGGCACAAAAGATAGTGTTGTGTTTTTCAAGCCATTGACAGTTGGCACTAAATGTTACTAAGCAAAATTACATAGGGCCAAAAGGTTGGCCATGATGGATCCCAGACACAATAGAACTGGGGATTTTCTGTATACGGAGTGATAAGGAGGGACTTTTAGGGTTGACAGGAATGCCTTGCATACTATGACAAATGAAGAGGTAAGGATGTGGCTGTTGGTATAGTACGCAAGAAACGCGGGATCAATTTCTCATCATGTTAACGTCTTAGTGTGTGGCCTTGAGGAAATCCCTTAGGATCAGACCTTGAAAGGTGTACAGGGGCCTAAAGACGCAAATCAGAACATAAGAGGACTTTTGAAGAAAGCAGAAAATGACTTGATCTATGTCTTATTTTTCTGATCATAGTGGTTTGTTGGTTTTTTTTCAGCAAAATATTTTATGTATTGTCAGTTGTTCCAATTTGGAAAAAAAGTGGATGATAAAAGCCAAAATTGTATTTGCAGGCCAAAGCAGCTGAATGTGTAATACACCTTGCAAGTTGTCTCTACAGCCAGTAGTGGAGAAAAGGACAGAACTGGTTTATAATCTGTCTTTTCAGAGATCCACCAACCATTGAATATGTTGGGATGGAGGAGCAAGTGATTCTGCAGCTGATCATTTGGGACAAGACCTTCCGGCTTGATCAGACTTCCCCCAACAAAGTTCAGAACATCAGGCCTGGAACAGGATTTAAGGAGCCAAAAGTTTCATAGCTGCTGTTTCTTTGGTTTTCCCTTTCCCTTTTCCCTTCCCCTTGATTTTTCTTAAATTGGCTTTTTTTTCTGAAGAATTAGAACATCAAATATTTCTTTGCATTTCCCTCATATCCTGTAAAAAAACCATATGTCCAGCACTTCCTCGGTGAAGGCCCAACAGCCAATAAACAGAAGCAATTAGAGGGACAGAAGTCTCTGTGCTTGGAAGTTAAAAGACTTGGAAGTTTTTGTTCAATTTGCATGAGTACCCTGGAGTTAATCCATTGAAAACAGAAGCTACTGACCCATACCAGGAATTGGGGAAAATAAACTTTTTGTAAATCTTATTAATGTCACATGCCTGGCACTGAACTGTTAAGGTGGGTTTCTTACCATGGCTCTGGATATCACAGGTGCTGTACATCTGTGTCTGAGATGAACCTCAGGCAGCAGAGGCCTAGGGAATAGAAGAGATTTGTTTAGGTTTGAAGAGCAATCTGAAAATGTTGCTGTTCAGACAGGCATGTAACCTGTCTACAGAACAGGATGCAAAGAAAATTTCTGAAGAATTTGATGAGGTGTTTAATAGACCTGAAAGCATTGTGAATAAAATACATCATACTGATACAGATCCCATTATGCTGCCAAAAGTACAAGCATCACATAGAGTACAGTCTCATTAGTCCTGAGAAATGAAGGAAAAGTTGATTGTGACAAGATGGTAAGATGCAGTGCTATTGAGAGAATGCAGACACTGACTGGTGTGGTTAGCAACCCAATCACATTCAATAATAAGAAATGTTACGGATTTATGTACATTGAGGAGATTTGAATAAGGCTACCAAATGCAACGTAGCCCAAGGGAGAGCTGGGAAAAGACATGTCTAGACTTCCAAAAGCAAGAATATTTCCAGATCTAAATGCAAGCCTGTGATTTTGGCAACTCCAGTTTGACAAAATTTTAAACTCTACACCTGCACATGTCTTTTTGCTGACGTATTTTTAAATAACTTTGCTCTGTGATTGCTTCAGAACTCGAAAAGTGCCATTTAACAGAATTTTAAATCCTTTAAAAACCAGGTGGAAACAGACACTTATAACCTCTCAAGCTAATGTGATAATCATCAACACTGTAAAAATAATAGCTGATACCCAGTTCAGCAGGTCTGGCTATCAGAAGCATTTTTCTTCACTGTATAGGCCATTATAGATTTCCTTCTTTTGTTTTTTTTTTTTTCCATGAGAAAAAGAGAACAACTGTGTCAGCAATAAGCTTTACATCCAATAGATTGCAGGTTTAGATTCCTGTCTTACCTAGGCAAAGGACTTGAGCTTCAGAGGTAGAGCTTCATGACATGCTGCCTTCAGGAGAGAGGTCAACATCCAAAGTTCCCCTGCATTGTTGCTTTTCCCCAATGCCACACAATGATCCTTTTTACTCCATTAGCAAGTGCATGCGCTGCAACTGTGTGAAAAACAACCCTTTTCATACGCCCAAAAGGATTATTTTTAAACATTCTTGTTCACCATGTTTCTAGTAAGTTCCCATAACAAGTTTGTAGCATCCCACATGAGAGAGTGGCAGCCTGTGACACAAGGGTAAAATGTGGTAGATGATGTCTGGATATGCTTAAAGGAGATTTTGTTTCTGAAGTCACTAGGTTGTGACACTGCGTTCTGGGTGTCTCACACATCAGATGGAAAATGCACTTAAAATTGTTTTCTAGACTAAGCCTCCTTTTGGACCAATAATGATTCAGTTATTTGAAAGCATTTTCAAAGTATCATTATATATACAACTGGAGAATTTCAAAGGCACCCTTTGCAGAATTGTAAATATTCTGCTTCTCAAGCAATTCACCTGCTATAGGCAAAAATAGCACGGAGTATATCTGAGTTAAGATTTCATACTTCCTGCATAAGTGTGCTCTCTAACGAGGTTTTTAGCAATCAGATACCAACTGAGAAGTTTTGGTTTTTTTCTCTGATTTTAGCCAGAAATTGCACACTCAACCCAAGAAATCTTTGTCTCAAATATTACTGGATTAGTACCAAGTGTCAAAACCGGATTCTGGTAATTCCTGCGTAGTTCTGAGAGGGACCTGATCACATCCACATAAACAAGTAATGACTCATCCAAAACACGGGAAACAATCCTGAAAACAGAAGTACATTTCTAAAGCACACTAACGACTTTCTTAGAGCAGTTAAGCTTTCAAGAGCTTCTAAGCATAAAAATCACAGCAGCAGCAAGGTTTGAAGTAATCATGAGTCAAGTAATTCTACTTCTGAGTAATGAGAAGCGCCAAATGATGCCAACTTGTAAGTGATTGTTAGAGTAATTCTGCATTCTGGTCAACAGTGAAAGCCCAGAACCATCCAAGTATAACTTTTTTGTGGGATCTATCAATGTGAAGTTGCTGCACATATTGGAAGGTGGCATAAAAAACCTCCAAATTATAATGCAACACAGCATGAGAGCAGAAATGTTAAACAGAGCCCATAAGGGCCTATCTGGGGTTTGAAACATAAAACACTATATAGAATGTCTTATAAATACCATTACAGAAAATAAAAATAAAATCTGCAACAAACATGGGAAAAGATGCAGAAGAACTGTTATTCCTTTTGAACTTGCTTCCCAATAATGGAATAATTCAAGAAGTTAATAACTGTGGTCTTCATTTCTTCAGGGGATAAGGGTATTATCTGAAGAACTGAAAAAGTTTGGATTTTGCTTTTTTGCCTGTCTCTAAATGCAGCAGCTAGATCTCTTTCAAAAGACCAAAGAAAAAAGGTGAATAGATTGTTATTTGAAAGTGAGTTGTTGCCCACCCTAAATTCCCAGAGTTGACGTTTCTGGCACTGGCTGTAAGAGCGTTGGCCAATTCATTCCTTCCAAGCAGAGCCCAGTTTCGCCTTGGCAGAAGCACCATATGGCAATGGGTGCCTTTGAGATACAAAGCCCCTTCGAGCACCACTGAAGTGCTGCCATTGCCCCTCTCCTTATAAGGGGTGTAGCATATGCTCTCCTGACTAGCTGATTAGCACTACTTAGAGCTTAATAGCAGAAGGATCAGGTTTTACCCTTCTCTATGTCTTTGGACTGTCATATCCCACAGAGGAAGGCAAAAAGTGAGTGGTCTCTTACACGAAGGATGCAAAAAGTGTCTCTCATCTCTCCTTAAATAACACTGTATTATATTTCTCAGATGCAATCTTGAATAAGTTAGTATTCATTGTATCTAATCCATACGTTTTCTGGGGAAAATATATATTGACTGGGGACTTGGTTTGCTTATCTGATTGATGTAAAATCGTCTGGAGTGTTACATTTTCATTCCACATGAGAAAGGTTTTTAGCTTCGTGCTATCTTCTTATACGAAAAAAAAGAAGTAGCTGTGCCTTCTTTATGCAACTAGAAGTAAATTGAGTGTAACAACATCATTGTAAAATTATGTGCTTTATAAAGTCCTGAATATGGTGCATCTTTTGTGTTTTGTTTCTAATTGTTTGCTCAATACAAAAGGATAATTCATTAGGCCAATTCTCCAAATAATCTCAAAGTGACATGAATTCCTTTGCAGAGTGAATGTCTGTAGCAAGTAATCCATGGAAAACAGACAGGCATCTCTTGTCATTTTGGAGCTTTAATCCACTGCCTGGAGCATGAAAATGCTCAGGATAACAAGTGTGGGAATGACCAAAATCAACATTATTTTTTTTATTTTCTTTTCTTAACAATGCTGCTGATCAATAGAATTGCTGAATCTGGCAGATACAATACCACAGGATTAATGAATTAAGCTCAGGAAGCAGAAGAATTTGTTAAAAAGGAGAGGGAAAAAGCCCCTTCTTTTCCACTGGTGTGTGAATATCAAGCAATGAAAGCAGCAATGACAGAATTTTAGCCCTTGTTTTACCATAGCACCAAGGCTTGTTCTGCACGAGTCTTTACATTTTAATTAGAACCATACTGACACCCGCTTTTTCAACTATGAACTTCACTTTTAAATTTAAAACTATTTCCTAAATGCTGGTTTAGTAGCTAGGTCTGAACACAGAAGAGAGATGCTGTGTTTGTGTAATTCAGTGTGTAGTGTGGTCACCATCAGTGGGACTAGATAACGGGTTTTTAAACCACAGTAAATAGTGGTAAAAGGAAGGAAGAGACACTGAAATGCCATAGACTCTGTCACCATAAAGCACTCTCATGCTCTGGAAAACGGTAGAATGAAATACAGAGGGGCCATCACACATCTTTGATGATGCCAATATTTTACAAAGGTCAATTGCCACAGTTTCTGTCAATACTGCATTAGGAATGTAACACAGGGCACATATCCGTGTAAGATATTACATTCCAAAATACACGTTACATTGATATTCAGCATAGCATGGAGATTTTAATAAACCATCACTCACTAGAAGGGGTTTGTTCAGATATGTGGGACGGGAGAGCTTGAGTTTGCTTGTATGTTTGTGTTTACACCTCCTTAAAGACCTCCGGGGATTTTGTGTGTCCTTTTGTCTAAACAAACAAACAAACAAAAACCTTTATCTAGTTTCATTGCACAAAAATATAATAATCACACAGTCCTAGAAATTGGAAGGTTTGAAACATTTTCAACTTATAAGAACACTTCAGAGAATACTCCTGTGTAATTTATGAGCCCCTATAGACCTGTCCATGTCTTGAACTGACTGTTGAAGTGGGCTTTACTAGGAATTTCTTTTCCTGAATTGGAGCAGTGTTGGAGGTGGGGAAGGAGGGAGGGTTCGAGCAACCTTCCCTAACAAGGCTTTAAAAGCTTCAGTGGTAAAGTTACGCTGATGGGAGACTTTGTTACTTGTTTTTAACTGGGAACAACCCGAAGAGGATTACGCTATGGGCAGGAGCTGTTATTTCTGTGGGTGGCAACGTCGTGGGCTGTGTTGTGCTGTTGTTGTTTTTAAAGTGGGACGTGCATCTTTTGATAAGAACTGTAAAATGATTTTAAAAAAAGAACAAACCCGAACAACCAACCCAACAAACCCAAACCAAGCAAAACCAAGCAAAACCAAACCCAACAACCTGGACAATGACATGAAACAGCTGGTGAAATGTCTAGCTCCGCGCCTTCCCCAAGCGCGGCGGAGGTTTCTGTTCTCTCATCTCTGCCGCGATGTGTTTCTTTTTTCTTTTCTTT